>LNAC01000209.1:2232045-2484022 GCA_002007465.1 Ailurus styani
GGGGAGGACGGACGAGGGGGGCGGGGGGAGGCGGGGGAGCAGTTGGTGAAACTCCTCTGTCTCCCGCTCATCTTTTCATTGCTTGCTCCTCTCCTTCGCGCAGACACCCCGGACCTCCCCTGGGCGCCAGCTCCTCGGCAACAACCGGTCCAGAAAGAAGCCGGGTTTTTTTTTTCTTTTTTTCTTTTTTTTTCTTTCTGGAAATTGGCTTTGGTGTGTTTCCCTACCTCCCTCCTCCCCCGGCTAGCCCCCCCTCCNTTTTTTTTTTTTTTTGAGACATGGCCCGGGCAGTGGCTCCTGGAAGAGGAACAAGTGTGGGAAAAGAGAGAGGAAACCGGAGCTAAATGACAGGATGCAGGCGACTTGAGACACAAAAAGAGAAGCATTTCTCTCGGATCAAGGCATTGCCTCGCTGCTCTCTTCTCTCCAAGACCGACTGAGGATTTTACAGCTCAAGGCGGAGTTGAAGCTCTTCAGATTGCTTAGATTCCCCCTTTGCTCTATTTTCCCCGCACGTTCTAGTTCTCCCGCGTCTGCCTGGGGATCCGGCGAAGGGAGAATGGAGAGGGGGCCGCCGCTCCTCTGCGCCGCGCTCGCCGTCGCCCTCGCCCTGGCCAGCGCTTTTCGCAACGGTAAGTGACAGGCGGAGGCGCGTGTGACAGCGGGCGCCCGGGCTCCCCAGTTGCCCGCATCCGGCCGGGGTTCGGCTTCCCGCCCCAGCCGCGGGACTCACGCAGAGCAGCCGGGGCGAACCCGCAATAGCCACCTCCTGGGCGAAGGAAACTTTTGTCCGGGAGGAGAAATAAGGAAATAAGATCCGTCGGCTTAGGGCAGGAAGATTTCAAGTCCACTGCCTTCCTTCTGAAGTTGGTTGTTTGGTTATGGGGGTTTTCCTACCTCTGTTACACGGCAGAGCTGCCTACCTTCTATGATCAGCACACCAATTATCTTAATAATGTTTCCTCCCAAAGGCAATTAGATGAGACTCCCTTTCAAAAATTTGATGGCTGTTGAAAGTTAATGAACACTTTACCAGGAGAACTTCCTGGTTCTTTTGCAGCTCTTCGAAACCATTTCCTCTGGTGGTTGCCTGCAAGAGATAGCGGGATTTTTTTGGTTGATGGAACTCCCTCCTCTGCCTTTGCAAATCGCCCCTAATGTGTCTGAAGTATGAATGAAAGTTACATAGTGTCAATAAAGGAATCTGATATATACAGTATAAGACACCAGGATATCTGAAAATCCCTAATCTAGTTGCAGCTTCCACTTAGCTTTTAAAACCACTCACTGTTAAGTAAATGAAAGACTGCTGGGTTATAAACAGTATCCCCTAACCTAAATAATGTATTTTAAAATGTGTTCTGGTTGTAGGCATGTTTAGCTTACACTTTAAAGTAGGTGAAGGCAAGGGTATGAAATTATCTTTACAGTAAGTCTTCAGCAATTATTATTAACTAATTATCAAATATTTACTTTTGTCTGGCTTAGATTTCAATCAAAGTAATTAGAAGAAAAGAACACCCACTACTTACTGTGGTATATTGTTTTAATAAGAGACCACAAGTGGAGGGTTCATACCAAGAGGAATTTAAATCACGTCTTTATGATGGAAGTTAATCTCTCTAATATGCTTTTTGGAGGTTTTGTGATTGAAGCAATAGATTTCCCCCCAACAGCTACCAAGCTGTGTTCTAAAAGATATGCTCAGAGGCAACACACACACACACACACACACACACACGCACACAAAACTGTGAATGTGGAGTTCAATTTATTAATGAATCTGAGTTGGTGGCATTTTTCTCTAATCTGGCAAAGGATGAAATAACATTCTCCTCCAACTGAAAGAGGTCAAGTGGTTAGACTTTAGAAATTACAGTAACCCAACCTCTGCCCTCTACAACTCCTGAGATTAAATCTGTAGTCTAGATGGTCATAGGATGGATTTGAAACCTAATGCAAATAGTTTCCAGACTTTAGGTTGTGAACTCCATGTATATGTGTGTGTATATGAATGTATACACACATGTATGTGTATGTATATATAGAGAGAGAGATAGATAAAAAGATATGAAATATGTTTTTAAATTTTCTTAGCAGAAATCTGGGGAATGCTGAGAACCTGAGCCTCAGTCTGTGAGCTTGGCTGGTTAAAGCCATGTTGCTATGATTGCAGTGAGCAGAGCCAGTGAATGCCTCTGTAACACAGCAGACCTCTTAAAGCCATGTCCACCTCCTCCGAGTACCAGTGTCTGCTAAATTAATTCATTAACCTTATTTAGGTCTAATGGTCCAGAGTCATTAGAAATTGCTCTTTCTTAATCAACTGTTAGAGAGATTTAACAGAGCCAGGGAGTCTAGCAGTCCACATTATCTTATTACACTGTCACTTTCTCAGAAGTCACAGATTAAAGAGCTCTGGTGTGGTACCGAGTCCCCCTAAATGTCTTCTGAAGTGACTCTGTGGAGTGACTAGAAGCAGTGCTGTTTTATTTCACTCCTCTAACGGATGCCAGACACTGCCATGATGTTTGTATACAGCTGGAGGAGACTTAATGAGATGGGCTTACTTTCCAAGTTTTCCTCACATTTTTATAATGGAAGGGCCTCAATAGAATCACATAACAGAGGCCAGTATGATCCTTAGTTGAGTTTCCAAACTCCAGTTGTGACATTTCTTCTTGGCAAACCTTAAGCTTTTAAAAGTCAAGGCAAAGGAAACCAGTATAAGGGTACCCCCCGGTCTAAGAAACATGGTCAGAAACATCTAGCTATTGAGAAAAACAATATGATTTATATTGTCTTCTTTTTAATTTATGGGAAATGATTTCTGTAATGCATGTAGCTTTATGCATTTTTGATGTGCACTTCATCTTTCATTTCCATTTGACCTGGTTTTCCTGTAATAAAATTCTGTAGATTTATAAATTCATGCTGAGAGCAAAGAATGCCATTCTCTTTCCACAGGGAATCTATTAGATGCAATATTAAAATCTATATATACCATTACTGAAAATTTGTGATTGATAGGCTTATATATTTCACTGCTTTCATACCTATTCCTCTTACATAGTTTATGCACCAAATTTTTATTGCTTAAAATTAAGCATCAATAAATGTGGCAGCATTTCAGGCTGAGACTCTCCAGCATGAAATCCATCATAAAAAGTGACAATGAGAATCTACACTGAACAATAAAGCAGCCCAGTGACTGGTTTATTTGGCTTTCAGTGAATCACTTCGGCATTTGTTTTTTGTTTTTTGTTTTTTTTTAATGAAAGCTCAAAACTTGTTAGCTCACCTTTCCCAGAATGTGAGACCGTGGCTTACCATATGTGATACCCACACCTCAGTGTGGTGGATTTTCCCCCGACCCCAACATCTAGGTAATTAGAATTAATGCTGTGTGGCTATTTATTTTTCTTTCTGCCCAGTTGGCTTTGATCTGGTCTCTAAGACTGAACAACTTTACTTGGAGCAGTAGAGCAGAATTATTTCTGCTTCACCAAATACACTTTGTTCTCTGTTGATCTGGATCTCCAGAGCAGAGATAACTCAAAATCACTTAGATTTATGGGCAGATAAAACAACAACACAAAAGGTTTGGCTTTAAGCCAATCGAAGTCGTGGATGACAATCCCCACTGATCAATGACATAGACCAGGCTTATCATCAAAAAGCCACACAAGGGGTCGAATAGCTTCTTTTAGTCACCTTCCACTCAGAACTTGCTACTTAATGCGATTACGCTTCTTGGGGGATAATTAAGTCTAGCAGAAGTTCCCTGGGGACCATGTTAACATCCATTGAGAGGATTTAATGTTTTTAACGCTGGAAGACCTTTTTCTTGGGAAGGAACTTTGTGGGGGGTAAGGGTGGAGTCCTGTCAGATCTCAGTCTCCTTTTCTCCTGAGATAACCTTCCTGGGATCAAAGAGTGTTCCTCTGAGGTGAGGTTGTATCAATGCGACCTGAAGGACCCACGCGGAGTTCCCCCTAAAAAGTTCTGGAATAATAACCAGTAATTTATATATAAAGCTAGAATACCTAAGAGGTTGTCAGGGTAAGATTTACCAAAATGTTGTTTTTATTACAGATAAGTGTGGAGATACGATAAAAATTGAAAGCCCCGGGTACCTAACGTCTCCTGGTTATCCTCATTCTTATCATCCAAGTGAAAAATGTGAATGGGTGATTCAGGCTCCCGACCCTTACCAGAGAATTATGATCAACTTCAACCCTCACTTTGATTTGGAGGACAGAGACTGCAAGTAAGTGAGCAAGTATTTGAACAGGGCCCCACACCACCATCTAGTGGTCATGGGTGTCTAAGGGGGGAAGGCTGTGTGTACAGTATGGGATATAAATGGATCCAGGAGGGATTCTAATCTAGGCCAGATCATATGTCAATGGTATGGAAATTAAATTATGTTAAGCGATTTCTGAGTTCCCCAAACTAGGAATATTATGATGAAATGTATAATCCCTCATATTCCTTTTCCTGTTAACACTTTTGGTTTCAGAACTCTTTTGTTAAGAAATGTGTCTATGTGCTTCTTTTTTTCTTTTTTTCCCCCTGAAAAGGGGAAGAACCAGAAACCCAAACTTTCACTTGAGTTTTTATTAAATATTGTGGGTTAATAGCATATATAGCATCACCAGATGGTGAGGTTGGCTATTTTTTAACAAATCTGTGACACATTTTGTGATTTAAGGACTGTGTCTTATTGAGTTTGACATGGCAAAAGCAAATTGTCATTGAATAAAAATGAGGCATACAGCATAAGGCGGATGAGGGTTTTTCGAGTAGAGTAATGATTGCAAGTCTTACGGAAAATGCAAAAAAAATGGTTAATGCACAGTGAATACAGTGGAACGCAAATATAAATTTGTATTTCATCCACCTGCTTTAGTCTTGCTAACTCCTTCTAGTGTTAAGTAACTAAGCATCAATTTAAGCCAGATTTCATTATTACGAAAACATTCTCACTATAGAGACAGCCTAAATTATATTTCCTCACTTTATCTGAAAGAACTAGTTGTGCAGATTTGGCTTTGCACAGTATGGAAAATGTATTGTAACTTTGCAGGTGCAGGCAGTCCGCTCAGATCCAGGTTTGCTCTTCTTTCTGGACACCCAGCAAACCACCAGTCTCTCTGTCTTGTTTACATTACCCCACTCTGCCAACCAGCACAGGGTATATTCTCCAGACACTTGAACCTGAATATCTACTTTTAATGAAGTTTGGATATAGAAGTAGTTTTAGCAAAGGAAAACAATCTACTTAAATCTCAATTCTAAAGTGTTTTTCTGGGACTGATATGTATTCCAAAGTTTTAAAATGGGTCAGTTTGATATAATTGTATACAGTGTAAATAGGTTACGAGTTGTATTGGATATAAACATGATTGTGCAGGGACATTCATTATTAAAAATGTTCTATTTGCAAATACATAGCCCTTTTAGGGAAGAACAGAATGATATGAAAAGATTCCCACTTATTTTTTTTTTTAAAGATTTTATTTATTTATTTCACAGAGGGAGAGAGATCACAAGGAGGCAGAGAGGCAGGCAGAGAGAGAGAAGGGGAAGCAGGCTCCCCACTGAGCAGGGAGCCCGATGCGGGCCTCGATCCCAGGACCCTGAGATCATGACCTGAGCCGAAAGCGGAGGCTTTAACCCACTGAGCCACCCAGGCGCCCAAGATTCCCACTTATAAGAGGTCCTTAACAACCTGTTGAATTGGTGTGGTAAAACTAGTGTTTCGTGGGCAGGAAAATGAGGTCATCTGGTTAATTGAACATTCTGGTGCTAGAGAATTAACATACATTCATTGATCAATTTCCAGATAATCAGCATACACTACAGTGTAATAGAATTATGCCGATTCCAATTTAATCCTTGTTCTATGCTTCAGGGCGTTATATTGACTTCTTAATCTTGTATGAAAGTTGCCATTAATAGTGTTCCAGCAACTACCAGGAAACAGGGAGTTTGTTGTTGCTGTTGTTGTTGACGATATTCTGTATGGGGATTTTACACTGTCAATCACCTAGACAACCTAGAGGTTTGTTTTCTCTTTCATTTTATTTTAGTTTGTTTTATTTTATTTTCTTTATTTTATTTTATTTTATTTTATTTTTTGCTTTTTGACAATACTTAAACAGCTCTAAAAGATATTTTTAAGAAACTCAACATAAAACATACTCAAGTAATAACATTATTCCCAGATAAGGTGCCATTACATTTTAGTAAACTCATGTCTGCTAAATCCTGATCTGAGAGTTGTGAACATGTCTGTGAATCAGATAATAGTTAAAAAATTCAGAATTATCAGGAGTCATTAGCAGGGGTGTGCTGGTCAATGTTGAATGACTGGATCTTGCAAGGGGGTAGGTCAAGTCCTCATCTGTAGTATTTACCAATTTCTGTAGTGTAAGTATTCCCACCATGACCAGTTTCATACTATCCATGTGACGTCACTGTACACAGACTTGCGTACTCTTGTACTCCTAAAGAGACGTGCAATGGGTTCTTGTGAGCTGGTGCAAGCCATTTCCCGGCACGTGACTGGGGAAGCCAGTACAAAGGGGAAGCCAGTTGAGTGAGTTAGTATAACAGTGCCTGGAATACAGTAAGTCCTCAATAACTATTTGCCATATCATGATGTGAGGTGGATTATGGTGGAATTGGAAACTTCTCAGTTTTCTTTCCCTCTTCCTTCTTTCCTTCTTTTCTTTTTCTCCCTTCCTTCCTCCCTTCCTTCCTCCCTTCCTACTTTCTTTCTTTCTTTCTTTCTTTCTTTCTTTCTTTCTTTCTTCTTTCTTTTTTCTCTACATTTTGAGGTCTTCTCTTTCTCTTTAAATTTATGTATTTATTTTGAGATAAAGAAGGAGCACACACACATGAGTGGGGACGGGAGTGGAGGGAACAGAGGCAGAGGCAGAGGGAGAGAGTCCCAAGCTGACTCCACAATGTGGAGCTCAATCCCAGGACCCTGAGATCATAACCTGAGTTGAAATCAAGAATTGGATGCTTAACCCCCTGAGCCATCCAGGTGCTCCTCAGTTTTCCTTTTGAAAAAGGACAAGTAAAAGGATAATTATTGTTTATAGGAAGGGACAGTTTTAGTGATATCAGCATGGTATTCAAGAAACTGACATGGGCAAGAATATTGTTTCTGTCTCTGTCGTTCTGTTAGTGAGACTTTCTTTTTTTAAAGATTTTATTTATTTATTTGACACAGAGAGACCAGATCACAAGTAGGCAGAGAGGCAGGCAGAGAAAGAAGGAAGCAGGCTCCCCGCTGAGCAGGGAGGCCCATACGGCCTTGATCCCAGGACCCTGAGATCATGACCTGAGCCAAAGGCAGAGGCTTTAACCCACTGAGCCACCCAGGCACCCACTAGTGAGACTTTTTTAAGGCTACTGAGTGACGTGGTTTCTTAATTGTAGCCACTAAGGGTTTGTTCTCTCTGAAGGTGCCATCTCCTGGCCAGCCTCGAAAGGCTGATATATTTAGCCTGATGAAGTCAATGGAGATTATGACTAGAAAATATCTTTCTGCTGTGTTTGGAAGTATAACTACCTGATTGTTTTATCAATGAAAATTCCAAAAATGATAGATGAAGAGCAACTGAAGATATTGCTGTCACTATCTTTCCAGGTTGGTCCACGTGACTCCTAGTCACTGTTGAAGGTTGCACTTGAGATTCTACAAATGGGGCACAATTCTTACAGTCTTTTGTGAAGACTGCAAGAAGAATCCACAGCTTTAATTTAAAGTTAAGTTTCCCTACAAAAATAGAAAATACCAATAATCCTTGGAAGAACAAATTCATAGACTTCAAAATTTTACGTTGAATGTGCAAAAGCATAGTTTTGTTTTTGTTTTTTTATTTTAGTGGGCTTGGGGGTTTTATTTTTGTAATTTATATTAGGCTACCTCCATAAAAGGAATGTGAGATATTACAAAATTAGGTACTGCAAACCACATTCAACGAGCTAGCGAACTTGTAGTTATCATTCCTGTTGAGATCAAGCTGATTGTCTTATTTGAGATATTTAATATCTCTCCTTGTTTCAGCTATATTATATGTCTAGTAGCGATAAAAAGTACTTGGCTACCAATGTCATCAGGTTATTGGTAAGATAAAATGAAGTAGTGGATACAAAAGCCTTTTGAAAAGTTGAAAGCTTCCCTCAAAAGAAGTTATCATTGCTATTATGATATCTTGAACAACTTGGTGATGGTTAGAACATTTGGAAATATGAAACTTAAGCATATGTCAAACTAAATATATAGATCCAGTAATGGGATGATCCACATAAAATACACATGGCAATTTCTCTCAAAACCATCCAGTATTTGTATAATCAACTTCCACCATGTGAAAGCTTAAGAAATCGATTCCTTAGCACATCTGTTTGTTGAGAAACATCCTTAAAAGCCAAGTAAACAAAATTTTTTGGTGGAGTGTATGGATGGATAAGTAATTAAATAGATGACTTCTGGGAGGAAAATATTTTTGTTTAAATTTGTATTGTTTTATTTATAATTAAAAACTATTTCATAGTTTTAACAATACAGTAAAATGTACACAGTTACAACTTTTCATGTGAAGAGCATGAAGACTAAGCCAATACATAAAACTATGTATTATGTAAAACATAATACTATTCAAACTATGAACCTAACCTTACAAAAAGTTTTTAGAGTGAATATCAAGGGGTGTTATTTCCATAGGGAAAATGAATGTATCAGGTTGTGCCTGATAGTTTTAAAATGCAACAGTCTGTTTCAGGTTCCATTATGAGTCAGGTTTCTAGACAAATAAGCATCAAAAACATAATATTATAACACCCTGAATTTTTTTATTGAACAAAGTGTGGCAGCAATCAATCAACAATCAATCAATCAAGCAGGAGAACATCTGTCTGTGGGCTAATGTGGTGCTAGGATGTGTAGCAATATGGGCTGGTTTCAATGTTATGTTGATAAAAGGTGGCTAGAGAAGAATGTTCTATAGAAGGTGTTCTAGAGAAGAATGTTCTGAAGGAGAAGGTGTGGAGGGAATGCACCAGCAAAGTCCTCCATCTTGCGAAGTGTCAAAGCACAGTTACAAGCAGAAAAGAAAGAAAAAGGCAACCTGCTGAGTGTTTTTCAAGAAAGCAAAGTTCACTGTGCCCTGTAAATGGTTTTCTGCATTTACATTGAGCTAGTTAGATCTTACTCAATGATAGTTTTCTTCGGTGGTAACACAGACATCTTGAATCTCATAAAACTTTATATCTGCATAATAAACAAGAATGTCATTGATACAGTAGTTAGAATTTATGGAACTTTTCCGGTTTCCCAGCAATGCAAACTATCAGCATGATAATTTATAATGGGTTGTGACAAATACTGCTGAGCAAAGAGGTGTGTGATTACATTCAGATCAGATGTCCTCATCTGGGGAGCAATAAAAATTTCACAGACATTGGGTTAAAAACATTAAGAAAATGAATGTGGAGCTCCAGAATGAGTCTAAAAGGGTGGTAGTGTTGGAGGGAGAAAGCTCAGTAGTGTTCTTCTTACTCACTGGTTCCCGAGTTCAGTGCCTGACTTGTCAGTGCTGTTTTGTAGGGTTTTACCAAGACACAGGCTAACATGGCACAGATGCATTTCTGTCTATGACTTAGATGTGTATTCCTTTCTTAGTGGAGCCAAACATAGGTGGGTTTTTCTTCCCTAATTCAATGCAATCAAAGGGAGAGTTCGCTTTTGTAACTTCGTATGAGTTTAATTACAAGAAAATTTTAACTAAATAGAAATGCTATTCAAGTTTTGGAATTCTGTTGGAACAAATCACGTGTTTCTTTAATGGTATTTTTTAAAGTACCTAAGTTATTACAAACTTTGAAATACCAGTCATTTCATTTATCATCATAGACCATAAGCTCACTGAATGAAATTAATCTTCCATTAGTTTCTCAGATCTGATAATTTTCACAAATTTAATTATATACAGTGGTTACTTTGTCATTTATTGGCAATTTGGGAAATATAAGTTCCATTTTTCATTTCCCTGAGGACTATTTTTTGTTTCAATCCTTTCTTTTTTTACTTTGTTCAGCATGGGTTTTCTCATTAATTTTGATTTTTTTAAATGCTGCATTAAAATATCATTTATCTTGATTAGTGAGTTTTTGGCTTTTTCTATCTGAGGCAAGTACCTTACTCTAGTCCCAGTCTTGTGTTTTCGAGCATCACTTAGAGGATCACCAAAACAAAGTCTTTGTTTTATGGAAAGAAATGAGTATTTTAAAATAAATATTTCTCCATTTCCTGTATTAGACATAGAAGTATATGTACTTTTATTAAACTACAAAATGTATGTAGAAACATAGAGACAGTGTAAAGTTGGATACAGTTTTATAAGGTGAGCACAACAACATAACCAATCCAGGGTAAACATTCCTACAAAGCTTCCTACGAAGAATCCCCCTTATGTTCACCTAGCCTTTGGCTTCAAGGAAGACTACTCTCCTAATGTGTGATTCCATTTTTATAAATTTCAAAATAAGACAAAACTAAACTATCATCTTAGAAATCTGCAGGCACTATGCTTCAAGTGTGGTAAAACTCTTTGGCATAGAGATAGAACAATGCATACTGTTCCCTTTCTAATAAAAAAAACGGAGTTATACTGAAGTGTATTCTAATGTTCTTCAGTGACTTCTGTAGAAATATCTTGTATTCATTACATATACTGTGGGTTTGTTAAAATACACACAAAATTTACTATTTAGAGCTTCCTTTGATGCAAGGCAAATACAGAAAAAATTTCCCTTGCTTTATTTTTCGGTTTTTCATTGTTGGTTTTCATCTCAAGTAAGTTCCCAAAATTGGTGGTGTGGGCACCACCACCAAGCTCAGTTCAATTAAAAAACTTCTGACTGGATAAGAACGAACCCTTCTCAGAACAACTGCTGGACAATGCTGTCGCTACCGCCTGCAGCATCCTTGCTTACTACTCAGGCAGATAATTATCTACTTTCTTCCTTTTGATATTTTTCCCTATTAGCACTGATTTAATTTGAACAAAACCCCATCTGTTTAGCAGAATTAATGTTCCTTTATTATTTTTTTACTATAAGCAGTCACATTGGATCATAATGAATTTTGAGTACTACAAGGTTGTTGTGTGTTAGGCATTTCTGTAATTTGAAAGAAGCAACCTTTATGAGAAGCTAAAAGAGAAGGTTAGTTGGAAATCTTATCAAATTGAATCAACATGTGCATGGCATTTCCAACCAGATTTCACTTGGGGAGCAGACACTTAAAAATTGATCCAAGTGAGACATATGCCTTCAGCCGGCATGCATATTCTCAGCTCCTTTTTTTTCCAGCATAAAACTTGATACTTGCATGCATGCTGACATACTCCGGCAGAAGCACACACACAAACACATATGTGCATGTGTGTGTGTGCTTGTAAAGGAGGCTACAAAATAAACTTAGCTAATTGCCGTTGTAGTATTCATCAAGGCTGATCATTAAGCCCAAAGAAGAACAAGAGACAAGATTAGTGTTCAGATCAGGTTCCAAATGCCTCCTAATTGGGTGTTTGTAATCAATCCTGATTGTAGGAGTCAGTGACTTGGCAGAACATAGCACCTCAAAAAAAAAAAAAAAAGATTTTTCCTGCTATTCTGTAGTTGATGGAACTGTGTCTAGTATCTAGGTCAGTTAGGGATGGCATGAGGTCAGGATAACTTTCAGATTGTGGCTGTGAAGCATGCCAAACACATCATGCTGGCTTATGGCTGAAATCACTTAGTCTTTGCAGTTAGCTTAACAATTGTACTTCCTTCATTCAGAACTCTATGAAATTCTGCGGAAGCACAGAGAGAAAAAATAATTTTGGCTTCTGTCCGTTCAGTTGCTTTTTAACTTAGTTTTTCTCCTGTTCAAGCCTAGGAGATTGTATACATCTTATTGTACATCTATATTGTACACACCTATATTGTACGCCTCTTATATCTTACTCAGTCACTGTGTTTTTTTCTCCTTTAATTTAAATAGTCAATAGAGTGTTTGGGAAGCAATGGTCAGGGCTGGTTCTTTCTGTCGGGTCCTCACTCTGCCCACCATGAAATAAGCACTGTGCACCCGATCTCACTCAAGCTTCCTGTCATCCCCATTTTAGAGATGGCAGCACTGAGGTTTAGAAAAGTTAGATCAACTGAGACCAAACGCTCAGCTGCTGCACCAAGTATCTTTCCATCTTGGTGACCGATGGGGCTTGGGAAGTGCCTTTTGAAGGAGGAAGTTCTTATGAAGTGTTGCCAGCCCATCTGGTATTCAAACAGCCTTTTTCTTCTATGAAATACCTCACAAAACTTTGAATACAAACCAACTCATTCTCAGGAAGAACTTAATTTTTATATTCTCAGTTCAGATCAGGTAAGGACTGCTAAAAACTGTGCATAGAAACTTCCAACCAACTGGTGATTTTCCACTCAGTAAAAAGTTGCCTGAACCTGGGGATGAAATCCTGGTGGAAAATATCTAAATTCCGGTCTCTTTGCTTGGTGGGGTTTGAAAGCACAGAGCACATACAAACATAATATTTACTTAAAGCCTGATAACCAGGCAGCACAAGGGTTCAATTTATATAGTTGGTTGAAGGGACACAGGAGATCCCAGCTGCGGGCCATGCTTTCTCCCAGACCCGGAAGTCAGAAGGCTGCCTTGTCTTCCAAGCATTGCTCATTTACTTCATATCGGGCAAATGTCAGAAAGTTTTGCTCTCCCACAGCTCCCTTTATTTTTAAAATTTTAATACTTGTATTTGCCATGGCAACTCTGTAAGGGTTAAAAGGGAGAATGTTTGCTCAGGCACTGGATACCTATGAGAAACAGAAGAGTGTTTTTTGAGAAGAAACAGATGCTCCAGAGTATTTTGTTTTTATCTGGTCAGATACTTGTATAATCAGGCGGCCAGGTTGGAGGTGATGGCTTGTTGCTTCTGTGAGTGACTGGCATGTCACGGAGAGAGCAGCCAGTCCCAGGCTGAAAGAGGATGCTAAATGTCTCCTTATTCAAGTTCTTAAATTTCTTTAGAACAGCCAGAGGTGGCAAAGGCCAGTCCATATATTCTCAATTCCAACTCGTTGCGTGACTCTCCAACCAACAGATGCTACGAGCCGGAAAGCTATTGTGTGCAATAGAAGCAATCACTGAAATGGCAGGGGAAAAAATAAAATGAGGTCAAAACCTTAGCCCTCCACAGATAATTTTTTTTTAAAAAATTAAAAGCACTAAATTCCTAAATTTAAAGAATAAAGAAAAAAAAAGAACACACTCTTGACTCGCAGGAAATAAAGGACACCCCCCCCCCCAAAGCTCAGTAGTTTGACTTCCTCTCACTTGGAGTGATGTTGTTTTGTATGGAGCAACACCTGGCAGATGAGGCTGCTCTTTGGCCTTTTCTCTCCATTCAGACCAGCCCATCCGTTCTTGAATAACTTGGGAAAGTGAGCATTTATTTGGAATACAGTTGGTCCCCAAAAAGGATGATGAAAATTTCAATTTCTGGATCAATCCACTCTTGGAAAAAATGGCAGCCACTAAAAAAACCCAAATCCTCCTTAATTCAACAGTGACGCTGTATTAGGCATGGAGCTCCTGGACCCATCTGTCCAGGTCCCTCATTCTAACTGTACAGGTAAGGGTTCCTCTCCCCATTGAGTGGTGAGCTCTGTATTGGCAGACACCACATCTTACTTATATCTCTACTCTCTAGAGTCCCCACACTGCTTTGCACCTAGCAGGCACTAGTTTAATGGAACGCCACAGCTGAGAGCTTTATTGAAATTTAAGTCCTGAAAGAATAGAGGAAAAGCAAACAGTGTTGTCTCGAATAGAGACTACGGTTCAACTTAGGCAGTCTGGAGGAGAGAATAGCAAAATTCAGTGAAGGGAGAGCAAAAGGGGCAATTTTGATAACTACTGGTCAGTGGGTCCGAGCGCCAGTCTTTCAAAAAGACTCAACCGCAGCCACTTCCTGGACACAGAGGTGGTGGCTGCATTTTTGTGTTCTCGAAATCTGTCCAGGTCCCTCCTCCTCTGTCCCCACCCACCCAGTCAGAGACATCAGGACTGGGACTTTGGCGCCTCAGTTCGCAGCCACGCAGGCAAGGCCTGCAGATTGTCTGAGAGTGAGAGAGCAGGAGGGGTGGGCTGCCCCCTGTGCACAGCCTGCTGCCCTCCCACTGTCCATGTTTGAAACGCATTTTAGCCTTGCCTCTGCTGGAGCCAAAACATCCCAAATGCCCTAGCAGCTTCTCCACCTCTACAAGGGGTGGCCCATAATTTTATTTTGCACTGAAGGTTGTTGACGCTGGGAAGAGGGAAGAGTAGAGATTTTAGCACTGATCGGATTTTTCTTTTTTTTTTTTAAATTATTTATTTATTTGAGAGAGAGAGAGAGAGAGCACGCACACACATGAGTAGGAGGGATGGACAAAGGGAGAGGAAGGAGCAGACTCCCCGCTGAGCAGGGAGCCCGACATGGGGCTCAATCCCAGGACCTTGAGATCACGACCCTAGCCGAAGGCAGACGTTTAACCAACTCAGCCACCCAGGCACCACCACCCCTGTTTTTTAAGGAAAAAGTTTTACATTTTCCTTATCCTTTATTCCACTGTCAATTTCTTTGTCCCTGAGCAACCGTTAGGTGATCTTGGTTCAGTCCTTTAAGACACATCCTTATTTCCTTCTTTAGCTCTTCTAACCTCATACCTAGTGTGTGCGTTAGTTCATTAACTCGAGCTGGGGATTTCTGATTATCTGGGGACTGTGTTAGCAGCTCCTGTGAAAAGTGTTCTGGTGAGGATCAGGGGCACGTGGATCATAATTGCATGTCTGCCCTTCATCCCCATCTGTGAGGCAGGATTCGGGGCGGGAGGGCTGGCTCACTGTCTGTGAATGGATTGGTTATAGCGCTCTGAAATCGTGGCTCTGACCGCGTCAACCAGTGCAGCTCAGGAAGGTGTAGCACTGGGCTCTGATGGACCCCCACAACCCAGACACAGCCTCAGTTCACCTTTTTTCCTCTCTTTCTGAAGAAAAAAAAATGCTTTCCTTCCCTACCTATCTCAATGACACAGTGTCAATGACATAATGAAGGTGGAAGTATCTTATGAATACAAGAGAAATATGTTAAATAAAGCCTAGGTATTACTATAACAGGAAGTGCATCCGCGGGTTTTGTTCCTTAAAATAAGTTCAGACTGTAAACAATAATGTCTGCATCCTCAGGAGGAGGCACTTATAAATATTTCAAAAGCTCTGCACATGTCCACAACAGAGATATTATCTCATGCTCAGCGTGTATTCAGCAAACAAGAGTTCCTGAATGTTCTTATAATAAGTTGGCTGAATAAGTGGGTTATAACTGCCATCTTCTAAAACTCCCAATGGGTGGAGTTTCTGGAAAAATCCTACAGAAGATGTTATCCCAATGTCCCAAACTTGATAATAGCATTAACAGGTTTAAAAAATATCATAATTTTCTCAAGTGTGCCTGAGGACTTATAAATACATTCGGCACACCCAGATGGTACAGCCGTCCATACTTTATGGAAGGTGGGAGCCAGGATCCTGGTGGCTGTTACAGTCGGGATGCCAATCCTTTCCAATCAGTTAACCAAAACTCTGCCATTATATTCATGTGCAAGAAAGAGGAAATTAAGTGGATTTTGTATTATAAATTCATAGAGAAAAACAACTGGGAAAATACATGTTTTTAAATTGATGATCGTTCCCATTCTCATCCCTGTCCCTCCACTTCTCATGGCCCTTGGTCCTTTAACTTTGCCTTCTCCTTCCCCCATTTCTGGTTGTGACAGATTCCCCAATAGTGAGGAATGTCACTGCTAATGATGAAAAGCCACTTCATCCAGCAGGAAGGATGTGCTTTCCTTCTTGTGGGACCATGGTTGGGCTCCTAGGGTCAAATAGATTCTGGAGGACTTTCCTATTCATAAGTAAAAGAAGTCCTCCTGGGAACTTGTTACCCTTCAAACAAATATTTCATCCTCTGCCTTCCCTATTACTGCCACGGGTACTGAAAGGAACGTCTACACTCTACTGCTCGACCTTCTCATTTATCTCTTATTAGTATCATTCCTGTCCCTTCCAGTTGACTGAAACCGCTTGCTTAGCTGCTCCATTCCAATTACTCTTCTAATGTCCAGGCCACTGGCTTTGCCTTGACCCTGATTTCTTCACCCTTTGTACAACATTCTATGTGATTGGCTCCTCTCTGTACATCAGAGCTTGCTTCTTCTCTGCATCTTTTCATACTGCACCATCTTGGATTTCTTCCTACCTCTCTTTTTGGATTTTCTCCTTCTCCTCTAATGCTGAAAGACAGGCTTTGGCCAAGGTTTTGCCTTTGCCCCGAATGTCTTCTCCCTGAATAGCTATATTAATCTTAGCCACTCAGCTCACCCAATTTCCGTCCAGCCCTACATTTGACCTAAGCATTGGACTCAAACCTCCAAATCCATTCTGGACAATGTTGACTGCCTGAATGGTAGACCATTGCCACAAAAGAAAAACCTGATTTTGCACCAGTCCTGCCTTTTCACTCTCTTATTGACTCCTTCCTTTCCTATGTATCCAAAATTGACAGTCTAGAATGTCTCCCAATTCCTATTTGTCCCCTGGGTGCAGTCAATTTAAGGCCTCTACATTACATATCTACAGTACCCTTCCTGTCTATCTTTTCTGTTCCATTTCTACTGCTACTGCTTAAATCTTAACACTTTCTCACCCATTCTTTGTGCTATTTCATTAGCCACATAAAGGGACTTTTCTCAGTTCTTCCTCTTTGCTTAGAAACCTTGAGCTTCCCATTCCCCACCCTGCTTCTGTCTGTGTTTCTCAGTCTCCCACAACATAACTTTGTCCTGTCCCTCTGGTCTGTCTCCTGTGGCACCCCAATATATTCTTGCCAAAATATATTGTAGTTCTTTAGACTCACCCCTGCTTTCTCACCCCATGCCTATTCATTGGATGTTTTCTTCACATGCCTTGTGTCCCTGTCAAAATGTTACTGCATCATTCTCGTTCTATCTGAAATGCTTCTTTTGTAAAACCATTTCTGATAATCAATGACCAGTTAAATGTGATCCCTCATTCTCTGTCCTTCAACACCCCAAGAACTGTGTTTCTACATCTTTCATGTTCTTTAAAGTATTCTGTCCTGTCTTATGGTCATAATCATTAATATTCTGCTACTCTTCACCCAACTAGTTCATAAGGTGCTCAAGAAGAGAGAAGGCTATTGTTTTCCACCACTCGCAGAGCCTAGCATAGTGTTTTTCCCTGTAATAGATGCTTAATTAACATTTCCAATCAAATAGACCAACTGATGTCCAACTGAGTCTTTTCCAGCATGTTCATCTAGCATGGAAGAACCGAGTCAGCTTTTTAGCTCTGGCTTAATCACTGTTAAAATGCACACTTGCGCTTTTCATTTACATGGTAAACCCTTCCTTTTCCTGGGTAGTGGAGTCAACCTTACATTTTTCCTCTAAAAATCCCTATTTTTAAAACACTTTAAGATTTCTACATGTGAATAGCTTTAGCTAAATCTCAACAAATATGCAGAGGGAGTGCTTGACTGAAAGCTTTGCTTTCTGTCTCACACTTATCTCCATAATCTGTTTTGGAGTTAGAGACATCACATGTATTAACAGTATCGGCATATGTCCTGATTGCTGAGTGTCTTCTGACATCTCTGCAACTCTCGGGACTTCATGTCACTACTCTGGAAACTTTGTCCATTGTATGTTCATATCTGGGCTCATGGCCAAACCACCTTTATATAAATTTAGCACAAATAATTTAGAGCCTTCTCCCATTCCAGCTGGCAAATCCAATACGTGCATGTTAACTTCACAGCAGGCTTGCTGGGGAAGTTGTATAAAGTGAGGCTCTCTGGGACAGAAGTCAACACAGGATGCATCCTTAGCAGAAGGGTGTAAATATGTTAGTCCATATTGCCAGATAAATACCAAGTCTTGGTGCAACTACACGAAGATACCACTCTGGGGAGGAGCTAGACTGAGCTAGCCCAGAGGTTGCTGAAATGGACAATAAGGGGTTTCAGCTGCTCGCCTGGTTCACACCATCCCAGTGTTTCCTAAGTGTTCTTAAACCTGTGGGTCACAATGAACTGGTGTCAACCCAAGAGGAAGAAAGAAAAAAATGGCAGGCGCATGGCTATACCTGCAATAGTGACCTGCATGGCTACCCCGGCCACCACAGCTCATTTTTGTATTTCTTACCACCTTATACTGAGTTCTCTGGGTTACTTCCAAAAGTTTCTGTTCTCTGTCTAGTCTAGAAACCCATAGCATACCCCCATCCTCCTATCTCCAGCTTGTCCTCAACCAGAGAACAGAATGACTTAGATGATAAACTCTTGCATTTCCATAGGGGTCAGAGATGAGCTGGGGCAGAGGCAGACATGCTGCCTGACCATGTCCTCATTTTATTCTCCTTTGTGCCAGTCCCGTGGGGACCACCTTCATCGTTCCCTCAGGTGACTTGCTCAGCTAAGAATGTGGCCTTCATTTGTGAGGCCTAGAGGATCCCATCGCGATCCTGAATTCTAGAAGTGACTCCGTCTTTATACAGCTGTGGGCTCCAGTATTTCATCTTTCTGGGCCTGCATTTCCTCATCTGTGAAATGAGAGAGATAGGTTCTGTGCTTTCAGCCCTTTTGCCTCTAATCTAATAGGATTCTGTGTGTGCAAGGGAATCCTGTTGCGGTAAGAGCATATTCTAAAGATGTCTTTTCTAGTGATTTAGCCTGGCCCTGATCGATGCCTGGTCCTTCCTTTGTCTTTGGCAAGACCCCCCACACATTGTCTCTTTTGTCTCTCTCAGCTCTGAGCTACTCCAGCTCAGTCCAGACCCTCCCTGCCTTTTGCAAAACAGCCCCTCCCCTTTCCTTACTCTTTCTTTTCCTCTGAGACACTTTTTAATGTCAGTTTTCTACCCATAATTTTATCAGACATTTTAGATTCTGTTTCGGCAAGAGTTATTCCAGGGAATTGCCCATTTCCCCACCTTGACCTTAATCTTCTCCATTAATAGGGGATTATTTTAACCGGTTATTTGGAAGAACTGGGAATGTGGTCCTCAGAAATGCTCATTTCTTGTTCTGCTGTCACTGAATATGACATTTGCAGGCAGTAGAAATTCTGTGCAGGAATGAGCTGTTTATTCTTGAAACTAGATGGGCCACAGGCCAAGTTCGAGGTGTAATTTAACTGCAATTGATAACCTAAGTGTTAATCGAAACTCGGATTTGATCACTAACACAGAAATAGTTCTACCTTACCTTTCTGTTCAACACGGCTTATTAAAATTAGATCGTAAAAAATAGAAACTGCATTGGAAAAAATACAAAGGAATGACAACAGCGTTTTTGTTAATGAATCCCACCTCACTCTTTATGTCTCAAAGGCAGCGTAAACTATGTAATAAGCTATGCATCTATTTGTAAAACGGTCTCGAATTAAGGAGCTTATTCAGATGCCATTGTAAAAATAATTTTCTGAAATTGTGGTCTATCAACAGGAGATAAGATGGCACTTTGTTGTCGCCTGCTGAGGCCCATTATGAATATTCTATTTCAGAGGCAAATCACACTGTAAATACAATGTTCAGATTCATTTATTTCCACAATAGCATTTTTGCAAAGGTGCAATTTCATAATTTGACTTAGCATTGATAGCACATCATCATTTCAAAGCTCTTTATAACCACTGGTTAATTCACACATCCTTGGGAAATTGTTTATTTGTACCAGATCCATTTTAAAGTGAAATCACCACAACATACAAAGATAAAGAAACTTGCCAAAGGCTAAACGGGGACAGAGATGTGATTAACTGTCCTTCTACACGTGTCCTTTCCTTAGCACATGTGACTAGGCACTTCTGAACATTCATGTGTTCCCAATAAACACCAACGACTCTACTAATGATTCTATTACAGAAAGGAAACTTGGTTTAAAACAGTAAATCCAAGTTGTTCGAGATGCAAATGCAAGCAGGACCTGAAATGAAAGAACATATTAACTGTACTCTTCTCATCTGTTGGGTCCTCCTGAGCCATATTTTTACTAAAGCAAATGATCAATGGTGGATGAAGGCTAAAGTTATTTGGCTAATTCCCAGCATTAATTGGAAAAGCTCTACTATTTCTAAACACCTCAATGTGGAAAAGAACTTCAATTGCCAACCTCCATTATTTTTGTCACTACATCTTTCCTAGGACTGACCTTGAGATTTAAGGTATTCATGTTTCTTATGGATGTTGTTTTAGGGTTTGGTGTAGATACTGATTATACAGGCCCTGAGATTGATGATGAACATGAGTTCACTGTTTAACATCCGTCACAATGTATACTTAAAAGAAAAATACATGGTAATAAATTCAGAACTTATAAACTTGTAAGTTGAGGTAAATTCAGGCACTTTCCAAAACATTGCTTATTTGGACACCAAAACTCTTCCTCTGAGTGCCTCAACTGTTGCCTGCTACTTCACTCATTCACTCACTCATTCATTCGTTCATTCATTCAGCAAGTGTTTATTGGGTCACAGAGTATGTGCTGATTACTGTTAAGTGACAGAGCAGTGAACACAACAGACATCGTCCCCTGCCTTCATGGTACTTACATTCCAGAAAGATGATGAAAAACAGGGGAGAGCTTTTAGTCAGGAGCCGTCCTTTGTCCTCACCCTGTGCCCTTCCAACTTGCTCCTCATTATCCTCATTGGCAGTTCCAAGGCAGGCCCGGTCTCTCTGGGACTTGACTCTCACTGCAAAACAAGATGTATATAAAAACATCTGTCTGAGGCAATTGTTGGTTGAGCATCACGTTTGTTCCTGGTGGCTGATGCTCTCTACTTGTAACCTCTGCTGGGATTCCAGACCCTCTACGGTTCAACCCTCAGCCACTACTCTTAATTCCCAAGTTCAATCCATCTCCAGCCCTAAATACTTGACCAGTGCATGCCAACTCTCCACACCTAGCACGGGCTAGCCAGGTCTTGCTTCAGGCCTTGGTTCCTTTGGCAATACTTATGGAACCCAGTCTTTTACTCTCCAGCAGGCCCTGAGTGACAGGCCTCAGGAAGCAGTGGACATGGACAGAGTGAACATGTGGCTTCCAAAGCTCCAGGGTCGTTTGGGGTGGCTTTACAATATACGTTTGCCAGAGCTGGCTCAGCAAGGCTGCTGGGGAGATGGCCTCTGGGTGATTCATATATAGGAATCTCTCAGTGGGGACCAAGCATGGTCAGCTCTCATGTTTTGGAGTTGGTTTACAGTCTCAGTAACCATTTTACCAGCTCTTCAAGTGGCACAAACTAATTAGAAGACAGAAGGAAACTATAGGAAATCTCTTCTGCTTCATATCTCTAGTATAAAAATAATAATTCTTTAACAAAAATATTAATGACTAAAATGAGCAGAATGCTTTATCTTACCATTCCATCTTCACCTCTTTCCACAAAAGGCCCCCATCAGCTTCCTGAATGTAGCTAGTGGAGATAGAAACAGAAAGGAAGAGATATCTTTAAGAGGAGATGGACAGAACTTGACCCATGATTGGATTTGAGGGGAGAAGGAGGCTGGGTGTTAGTGATTCTCAGTGTCCCTATCTTGACAATAGTCAACAATAGTACCAGCAACATAAATAGTAAAAATGCAAGATGGTAGGTCCTACTGTGGACATTTTGAGATGCTTTTGAAATATACACACAACATCCTATTGCTTTCAGAATAAGGTGATCAAGTTCAATGGTGATAAAAATGGTGACCACTTCGTCTTAAGGGAAGAAGGAAAACTAGGATTAATTTACCAAGTCTGTTATGTAGCCCTATGTAGGATGGCAAATATGTTTAGTGTAGATTAGCAGTGGCCTTTGGTATTACATTTGAGAAAATTGCTTGGCAAGGAGGCACAGTGCACTGCAGTGCCTCCCACAGGCTTGAAAAGATGTGGTAGTAATCTCCATCTTTAATCCATACACAGAAGGGCCTCTTCCGGAAACAGGCTAACCACAGAATGGTAGAGAAGAGTTTTATTTAGAACAGAAATTTTTGTTATTAAATTAAATTCATGTGACTTATTTTTCTCAAGCACAGAATTATGAGAAATAAAAGTTTTACATTTAATTGTTATCAGCCCAATGACAATTTTTGAATTAATCCCTTTGCTTTAAAAAAAAGTCTAATGTATGTTTTCTATAGAATCAATTTTAAAAACTCAAGATTTTCAGATACTGTAAAAATATATATTTTCACTCTTATAGTTCTAAATAAAGATTTTCTCTGTGGTTTGGCAAACCCTACGTTCTGTTTTGCACATAGGCCTTTTATGGAGACATGTACACCACACTGAGGTTGCCTATGGCTGATGGAATTGTGCCACATATTTTTCCTTTGAATCAATATTTGAAAAAAAAAAAGACACAAGAAAATAAGTCACCCATAAGCCTACCACCCAAAGATAACACTATCTTCATTTTGTATATCTTTTTTTAGCCCTTTCTCTTTGCATCTAGAAATATGCATATGTTAAAAAAAATTGAGATGATTCTCTACAGACACTTTTTATCCTACCATTTCTCTTAAAATTACATTTTAAGTATTTATTAGGCCCTTAAATAGTTTTAAAACATGCCTTTTATAAGTCACATTATCTTTGCAAAAAAAGAATTTTTATCAAACTGCTTAGGACATTTATTTGCAATTACTCAAAATTATAAGTAATAACAATAATGGTGAAATGATATCTCTATGCATATCTTTATCTTTGAGAATTTCTTTAGATGATATTTCTAAAAGTATGATTTCTGAACTGAATAATAAGGACAGTATTAAGACTCTCGATACAAATTATCGGCTTATGTAAGAGGGTAATTCTCAGGGATGGGAAAGTTGGTGACATTTACTTTAAAGCCACATCTACATCTCAAAGAAGTTGATATTTGCGTGACATAAATTGATATTTTAAATCAGGAATTGGCACACTTGCTGAAAAGGATCAGATAGTAAATATTTTAGATTTTGCTGACAAGATGGTCTCAATCTGAACTTCTCAACTCCTCCATTATAGTGTGAAAGCCCTAGACAAGTAAATGAATGAGCATGACTGTGTTCAATAAAACTTTATTTATAAAAACAAGCAGTCAGACAGATTTTGTGTGCAGGCCATAGTTTTCCAACCCCTGTGTCTTAATTGAAAATTCTGCCATGCTGTGAAAACATCCAAATTTGTCACCAGCAAGATTTGGGAGCCAGTGTTCCCTTTGTAAAAATTTGAGCTTATAGGACTGTGAATCTCAACTATAGTCTAGGGAAAGGAGTAAATTTGCTTTTGTGGCAAAGCAATTTGGAAACCAAGCAAGGAAGCTATAAATCAGCCTGTTGTTTTAACATATGTAGAGTATGGAGAAGTCTATACAGTTAGGCTTCTGTTTGCCTCTGTTAGGCAGCTGAGCTCTGCCTTGTGTCTTTTTCTCGGTGTGCTTTCTTGAGGAATTCATTCTAATTCCCACAAAAGTAGTCACATCTATGTATACAAACTAATTTCACTCACTATTGATTCAATCAAGGGCTTTGTCACTCATTAATACAAGCATTCCTGCACAATTCATAGGAAAACAAAGCTGATGCCCGAAGAAAAAAAAATCTTATGAGAAATAACTTTGTTCTCATGAAACCTACCAAACAGGGAATATTTTTCCCAGATGTTAAGCATGCAATTGCTTTTCTTTAGGTGACCCTTAATGGAGCAGCTAAAAGACTGCCTTTAACAGAGGTGTAAAACAAAGGAAATAAACCAAATTTAATCTAAATAATGCTACTGTGTCATAGATAATTAGCAATTATCTGTCAAGGAAATTGGTAAACTGGCCAAGGGGATAATATATGTTTTATCAGTCTCCATGGCAAAATAGAGGATGAAGGAAATTGCTTTCAGGGCCTATTGGATCTTACATAGATGTGCACGCGTGTGTGCACACACACACTTACCCTTCTGACCTCAAGAATGCAAAAGCAGCTGCTTTGATAAACACCACATCTGAGTCCAGCAGTAGTTTTATGCTCATTGTTTCTGTCTCTTTTATTTATGCTAGAGAAACAATGTGAGCTAGATGCAGAGAGCTCTCTGCCAATAATAGAAGTGTGTTTGCCGGCGAGCCCAAGCAAATAACAAAGAATTGGAAAAAAATGGATTTGACCTTAGCAAATTAATATAAACAATAACTTCCCTACACACACACTCATACACACACACACACACACACACACACACACCATATAAGAGCTATAGTTACAATTTTGACTAGAAATACATTTTTCTTTTTTTTTTTTAAAGATTTTATTTATTTATTTCACAGAGGGAGAGAGAGCACAAGGAGGCAGAGAGGCAGGCAGAGAGAGAGAGGGGGAAGCAGGCTCCCCGCTGAGCAGGGAGCCCGATGCGGGGCTTGATCCCAGGACCCTGAGATCATGACCTGAGCCAAAAGCAGAGGCTTTAACCCACTGAGCCACCCAGGCGCCCCTACATTTTTCTTTTAAGCTAGAAGACCCCAAATTGTGTTCCCATCCTAAGATTTTAGGCCTAACACACAGTTTTTAAAATGTGTATATTTTATAAACACATATACTGCTTGGCAGCTAGCTAAGAAGATAACTCCAGATTTATATTCCGACCTTCTGTTTAATGGATGAAAAAACTGGAGTTTTGACAGTGAGAACTTGCCCAGAGAGTGGGGCTGTGGTACAAACTTGTTTCCTCCTAATTCCCAGAACAATGATCTCCTACCCATTCCCTCTTCCTCCCTAGCTATGCTGCTTTTCCTATTTGTCATTTGGTCCGGGCAGTGTATATTCATCATTTGATTTTTGGGCATATGTGCTCTCCTTTTGCAACTAGTCCTTCAATGGTTGAGAACTTACTCTGTGTCGCTCTGAATGGTAGAAACTCTAGTCCTAATACACCATAACAAACCTTCTAACTTTCATAAAATATGACTTTCTAGGAACGTAGTTTCAATCTTGAGCTCGTCTAACTTGAAAGGTTTATACATTAATAAAATCATTTTAGTACATTATATATGTTTGTATGAATGCAACTCAGTACCTTATAATAGTTGTTACATGGCAGCAAGTCTTCAGACGGAGTTATCAGCGAGGTCACCCTAAATCACTGATTCCACTGCCCCCGTGAGCTGTGGATTAGACCACGGTAATGCCACAGAGAGCCCATTTGTAGCCTGGTGGAACCCACCATCATGATGGATGGTTCTAGAGCAAATCAGTGACAAAAAATGATTTGATTCTTTACAGTACTTTAAATCAATCTGGTTAGATGGATGCTTTTGCTTTTTTTTTTTTTTTTGGCTTTCATTGTTTAGACTCAATGTATATGTTTTTTTACTCCATTTCTACTCCAGTGAGGGGCTGCCTCATAAAGCGGTGAGCCCCCCTTCCCCCCCAGAAGCTTTCAGGCAGTGGCTTGCTGCCATCTGTGAGAAGTGTCGTGCATTTCTGTAAAGATTCAGACCTAGACTGATTGGGTCCACCCACAAATGGAGATGAGTAGATTGAGTGCCAACTCCACGGCCACTGGTTTAGATGGAGCCATTTTCATTTCATTCCCCAGAGCACATAATGAAAGACAGCTTATCTCAGAGCTAAGTTTGAATTGGATAATGGCATCAGAACGGCTGCTAGGGGACAGTCATCATGTTCTAGAGTCCCGTGCCCGCGGGGACAGAGGAGCAGAGGAACCAGTGATGCAGTATTGGTTAAATATAAGTAAAAAAATAAAAGGCATCCCAGCCAGCAGGGGTCTTGTATCGCAGGACAGACGCAGCTGACAGAGGACCTCATAGAAGACAAAATACTACCAAGTTTCTCTTCTGGTGGTGTTTGTTTTCTTCCCCATTCTTCTCTTAGCTTGCTCAGTTTTTTGCAGTGATGATTTAGTACTTCTGGGGGTAGAGGTTCGATTCAAATAAAGAAAAGTAAATCAGTGAAAGAAGAGGAAATGGAAGCCAAAAATAGAAAGTATTGCGGTGAAAACATGTCTTGGGTCAACTCCTAACCTAATTTTTATAATGGATTTCAGTTATTTTCAACTGTTTGGCCTTCGTTCAGGTGTTGACCAAATTACCTTTTGTTTTTTCCCAAGAACAGCTGAGCACCACACAGGGAATACTTGTTCCCTCATACGATTTGGTTGAATCCCCCTTATTGTAATAAGATGATGGAAAAACAGACTCTCAAAATTTGAAAAAAATCAGGATCTTCATTGCTTCCTTCTCATCACCATGCCAATGTTGTTTCATCATATTCAGTAACAACAACAACAAAGGCAGGGGTGTACCTCGTATGTAAGTCCCACGGTCAGCCCTGGCCTCGGGAAGATGAAGAATGTCTCGTTCACTGTCCTCGAAGGGGTTACAGCAGACGGGGACACGGGAACTGGTAAGCGGATATTCTGTCCTTTCAGATGGCAAATGTGTAAACAAGACGGTTCCTAAGTTGCTGCCCAGTTTGGTCGTGTGGGCAAAGCTTCCCTTTTTTCTCCTGCCGCTTCCAGCCCAATAACATTACCAACCCCTCATTTTAGGAAGGAAACTGAGTAGCCCTCCCCAGGCCCACAAGGGTTGGCCCCCTTGCTTCATGACCCTATTATCACCAAAGAAGGCCCTGTCATTGTCACCTGGAAATGAAGTGAGGTATAGTTTAAATGTGAAATGGTTACTGATCTGTAGTACCTGCGACGCCTGGAAGGGAGAGACAAAGAACTGTACCCTGAGATTCGTCCCTTGGGATTTACAAGTTTATCATCTCTTTCGGAAGATGGAGTTTATCCCAGTAATGAGATAACGAAGGAAGCAAGGCCGTCTGTAAGTGCGTGCCAGCCGAGTGTTACACAGGAATGTGCGATAAGAATTCAAAGCGCCCGTTTTTCTTGTCAGGTAATTAAAAAGAAGAATGAGTTCTACAGATAAGACCAATACAAGAAGGAAGGTCTCCTAAAAATGTTTGTTTGTTTGGGTACACTTTGATCTATTTGCCCAATTTAGAAAGAAGATAACTGATAGCGTTGATTGCTCCCTCTCACTTCACTCTTACATAATGAGGTTCTCACACAGGTGTGATTAACTAGAAAGGAATGCAAAATGTCACCACCGTGGAGGGACCCATTTTGCCTGAATTTGGTAGATTATAATGAAATTACAGAGGGACGATTAACTAATCACCTGGGACAAAGAGGTGCTCAACTTTGGAAATGGGAGCCGTGACTATAACGTAATAAAGTTCCCTGGACAAACAAACATACCTGGAATTTTTGCATGGAATGAGGTCTCCAACTTTGAAGTCATTGACTGTGCTCCCACATCTCAAAAACACTTTTGAGGTGGCCTCAGGGCACTTGCTAACCACAGGGATAAAAGCGATCTTTGTGTTTAGAGTTCTTTTTTTTTTTTAATTTTATTTATTTATTTGACACAGAGAGAGAGATCACAAGTAGGCAGAGAGGCAGGCAGAGAGAGAGGAGGAAGCAGGCTCCCCGCTGAGCAGGGAGCCCGATGTGGGCCTCGATCCCAGGACCCTGAGACCATGACCTGAGCCGAAAGCAGAGGCTTTAACCCACTGAGCCACCCAGGCGCCCGTGTTTAGAGTTCTTATTCTTACTTCTAACCTTTGGGGTCCCCACAGAGAACCTCACACAGCTCCCCTGTCCCCCTTTGTACTGTGAACAGGTCTGGTGGGCTTGGCCTCCCTGACCGTTAACCAGGAGGGGGCTCCAAGCCTGGGTCCTGGCTCAGGAAATCTTTGCTTTTCTCCTGGCCCCACCTCCTCATTAACAGACCAAGCAGCTGCAACTTACCCTTCCTGCAATTTCGGTGGGGCCCTTGTGCTCCTGGCGAGATGCCGGCCCCTCCGCCGTGGATGGTAGCAATGTGTCCTCCAAGAGAACGTCTGATCTGCAAAGTGTTAATGGCTAAAAACTGGGGGGGGGGGGGGGGGCNATCCAAAAGCCATCTTTTGATCAAGGAGGGGCCCTCCGCCTCAGAGGAAATCTTTCCTGTTTACAGACTTCTGGGACCTTTGAAAAGCCTTGGCAGGTTATGGGCCAGGCTCCTTAGCTTTTACGCAGAGGGGCAAACAGGATGAGACCAGGATGGAAACTACATATCATAGGAACCCAGAAGGACAGGAAGTAGCAACATAAGAGGGAATTCTTGATTAAAAGTATAATTGGAAAAGTTCACGTTGAGTAGGAAGGGGATAATGGCATTAAAATATGTCTGTAGATTTTGTACGTGTTTGTAATAAAACAACCATTAGCCCATCTTTCCTTCAGTTAATTTTCTTTGTCACGTTATTCTCCACTTTGGAGAAATCTGATCTCCGCCCCCCCCCCCCCCCCCNCCCCAAATGAAGATTCTGTGCTGTCTATTTGGGAGGAAAGACAACCAAACGACATTCTTTTTATTATTATTAATTTCTATGTGAAATGGAACTTGGGAAAGACCTTATTATCCTTCACAGAATTAATTATTCTAGAATAAATAATTAGGAGATTGAAAAGAAGTATGTAAAGGATGAGGTTGCTATTCACTATGCTTTTGCTACATTCTGTTATCCAACAATGACATGGATGTTCATGAGTTCTTTTTTTAAAAAAACGGCTCCAAACATAGACATTGCTATGAAAGGAACAATTTTTTTTTTTTGCTTCAAAAAGTGTGTGTGGTGGCGTTGCTAGCCGTTGAAATCCCACGTGCGGCATGGAGATGTCCACCAAACGCCCCACTAATTGCATAATCCCTTGGCTGGCCCCACCCAGCCTGCACGTGGCCATGAGCCACACCCACCGAGCTCTACACCCCACGCTACCGGGTGAGCCACGATCATCTGTTTCCAGACAGAAGTCAGTAGTAACATGTTTTATAATTGTAGTCCTATGCCAACTAGAGAATAAATTGTCATTACCAGATGGCTCCGTGGTGCAGAAAATGTGCTCATACAGAATTCTGCATCAGCCTCCTTGACTTGCACTCAGCAGGTGATATTTATGGACTGTTTACAAGTTGCTCACATATGGCATTCTCTTCTAAAGAGGTTTGTAACTTTTATATGCTGTCATCCAGTTTATTTATTTTATGAAAATCCCACTCCAAAGGTCAGCCTCCCTCTGTCTACCTCCCCAACTTCGACTGGAGGAAAAATCCTGAATGGAATCTCAGGACAGAGTTGCTAAACAAAGAGGCTTTCAAGCCCTCCGAATATAGTGCCTCCCCCACACATGTCCCCAATAGGCTGCTCGTTCAGATTTTGGGCGGAACCCAGTGAGAATGGGGGTAGTGTCTTTTACTGATTCAAATGAAACAACATTTGTGTTCTGTGGTGTAGAAAGGTCTGCCAGCTTTGGGCTTGGTTCAGCTCACGTGGAGGAGTGAATGGGGCAGCCCCCCTGCAGAAAGGAGCATGGTCAGTGGCGTGGGAGGCCATGCAAGCCATGGGCACTCAGGTCCCCCCGCCTCACGCCCCTGCCTCGGTGGGCCCAGGCCAGCAGGTAGGAGCCCTTCTCCATTCTTCTCCTGGCCACCCCCCAAAGGGGAGTCGGAGAGCTCCCACCAGAGGCAGTGACAGATCTGTGCCTGAATATAGCTCTTCCTGACACAGATGGGCGTTGTTCTGGACATTGGCATTCCTAACTTGATCATCCTCAGTCCGGGTGGCCACTCAAAATGAGTAGAAGTTTTATTCTTTGTAGGTCAATGGAAATAAGACGAAGGTATTTTCTTGTCCTCATGAAAACAAATCTAAGGGAGTGACATTATTTAGTCATTGGAAAGATTTCAGCACTGACATGAATGCAGGGTGTCCCCATGGTGGAGGAATGGGGGGCCAGGCTGTGCAGGAGCTCCAGGGACTGTGGGAATTGCAGTCCTCTCGAAAGTCATGTCAAGATCTTCACCTGCATTTGGTAGGAAGTAGGAGACAGCAGGAAATTTTTTAGAGCGTGAACTTTTTCAAGTGACTTTTCCAAGTCACTTAGGTAATCATTTCCTTTTCACATATATCTTAAGGTAATTAGAGAGCATTTAATAGCACAGAGTGCAGATGGGGAGAAGGAAAGAGGTCAGCGACTCTACAGTCCTATAGGCACTGTCAAGCCTACTAGGATCCCTTTGTGATGCTTAAGCAAACACAGCCCTCCAAATCAGTTGCCTGCAGCAATTTTTAAAAAATACCTGAAATTAGGCCCTGAACTAAGAGACTGGGGATGGTGTTCAAGCAAGAATGGAAGACAGTCCCTGTGAGCAGCACAGACAGAGACCTGTCTCAGCACCTAAGCCTCTGACCCTCAGGCCCATATGCTGCACCCAGCCTGCGGGACCCCTGCTTGGGAGAGCCAGTGGGTGGGAGGAAGGATGGCTCGAGGGGGCAGGAGCAAGGTGGAGGATGGGACAGGTTCCACTCAGCCTCTAGAAAGAGTATGGCATGGTTTAGCCAGGGTCAGCCGCTTACTCTGTGACTTTGCACAGTTGACCTCCTTAAGTCTCATTTCTCTCAAGGACAAAATGGACCTCAGATTGGTACCTTGTGCGGTTATTGCAGTATGCAATGAAACTATAGAGGGCAAGCCCCTATAGAAAAGTTGGTGGCACGAGGAAGTGCTCATGAAGAGTAGTGGGAGTACTTTGATTAGTGGGAAGAATATGGAGTTGGCATTCTGGCACAATTCCAGCCTCAGCCGCTAACAAAAACAGCTATAAGTCATGTGGTGTCTACTGTGTGCCTGACCATAGGTGCGTTCTTTAATCCTCACGAGCACCCGGCAAGATGTCACCTGCATCTCACAAAAGAGAAATGAAGCATTAAAAAAAGGTAAAAGCTCTGGCTAAGAATACAGAACTTGAAGTGGTAGAAGAAGGCTCTGAAGCCAGGTCCTTCAGATGCCAACCCACCATACGGTCTGCGATACCCAACCAGATACTGAATTATGGGACCTTGTGTTCCCTTGCAGCTGACCGGAGGTGAGCTCAGAGCTCCCGCCTGCATGACTGGTACTAATGTGCTTATTTCCTGGGCAGTAACTGAAAAGCACTGGGATCTTGGCAATTGGGCATGACATAAGGCAGGACATAAAGTGGGCCCTGCAACTACGAGGTTGGAAATTCATCAGGCTTTTCTCAGGGTGAAGGACAGCTGTGAAGAATGGACAGAGGCTGCATAGAAGGAGCACAGTCAGCTTCCTCAGCTCCCCCAGACTCCTGTCAGCCCGGGTAGCATGCTCCAGTGAAGCAGAGACTGCAGGGGGCCCACCTGCGTCTCCGGTGGCCCAGCCCATAAGCCCCTGGTCAGCCAGGGCAGAAGTAAGTCTAATGTGACATTCACTTGCTGCTCCTGGGACCAGGGCTGAAAATGAGTTCTCTTGCAGTTTCCTTTCACCAACCAAAAAAATATTTCCAGGGGATCCCAAGGTCTTGAAAACCTGCTTGGGTCCAGAAAAGCAGGTATACTTTAACACCTATCAAAATGAGCAAGAGTAATAGGATAACTGAATTTCCACTGTGAACTGAAATCACTAAGTATACTATTAATAGGAAAATGAAGTACTCATTTCAGAGAATAATGTAATTCCGATGAATTTTTTCTGAGAGCCATGTCCAAGAGTCTAATTTTCTGGAGCCGTGAAACCAAACTCTGACTAGACCAGTAGCTCGTGGAGCGGCCTTCTGTTTCACCCTCCCCTTCCTCTGCCCTCAGGCCTGTGTAGTTTAAGACAGTTAGCCCTACCTTGAAACCCAGTGTCTGAAGGAAAAGTAGGTTTGCTGGAACAAGGTGTACTTTGACTACATAAGATGTAAGATTGGAAGTAAAAACTGCAGAGGCCCAGAAATATTTCAGAATCCATATTCTATTCAATCGAAATCTAAAGAAACTGGGGAATCCATAGCAAATGGCTTCTAGGAACATCCTTGGAGAAAACTGTTAGTTCACAGACTATAGATGAAATATTCACCCCTTAAAAGCGTGCTGCTTCTTATAATAAGGCCCACAGCCTGTGGCTGTAACTAAATTTGCCATCCGTTATACGGCATAACCACAGAAGAGTAGTGTTTAGTGTTTGGTTTGTATTACAAATTTTGTGGACTTCCAATCTGTAATTCGTAACCAATTTGTAGAGTATTTAAAGTTGTACTGAGTGAAAGATTTTTCCTTGTTTAAATTGGATTATTAGGACTGAAATGCTAATCCTATCTGGGCTCTGGTGGCCTGAGCAGGCGCCTTCCAGGAACTGACTGACTTGCCTAAACGACGCTTGGTGTGTAGCCTTGGAGGACTCGGCTGCCAAACTGCCAGTTCCCATCCTACCTCTGAAGCTCTACAGTAAGAACAGACCCCTTGGGCCAACCCTGGGGCAGTCACTGCTCCAGATCAACCTTCTAGGCTCTCCTGTCTGCATCCAGGCCAGCCCGGAGAGTCCAGAAACTCCTTGTCCTTCTCACCAGAGAGCAGGCCGGTTTCCAGATGGCTCTGGGCTGGCTTGGGTTATACGAGGCAGGAGCAAGATGAAAAGAATCATTTTTCATAGGTCCACTTGAAGTAACTAAATGGAAAAAGGAGACTCTAGAGAGTTCCAGAACAATCAGACTAACTAGAGAGGTCAGTGGACCAGGGAGCAGCCGGCTTTCAAACAGACCTTCCTGTCTGGCTGTCGGTTCCTGTCCTCACTGAAAAACCTGAGGCTAAAGCTCAAAGAAAAGTATTTCCCAAACTTAAGGAGTATATTGACCACCCTTTCAAGAAAAGCATTCCCACCAACCTTTAGTGTTGAAAATTATATTTTTATTATATTGCTTATGACATATGTACAAAGGAAATACTCCTATCTTATTTATGTTTAGCATTCCTATAGAATAAATAAAATAAGGCAAGTTTACACATTAATCCCAACATAACAACAAAACAAAAACACTCAAATAACAACATCAGTTTGACGTGATGAATCATGGCATTTGGCAGAAACAAAATCCCCATCATTGGGTAACATAATAATAATATGATGTGTTTGCAATTTTATGCTTTTGCTTGGTTATTAACTTAATTTCCTTGAGTTTCAGCATGATGGACAACCCTTTTAGCTGTTATCATGGTCTTTGCTGGTTTTAAAAAAATTTTTATTATTTCATTTGTTGTAGCCACTGATGGTGGTCTCAAGTAATAGTGTATTAACAGTGGATTAATTTAGTGGTGTAGCCCAAAATATTACCTCAGAAAATAAGTGCCCTTGTAACGAAAAGTTGTTTACTGCCTATTTATGTCTAGAGTTGCTACTTCTGAACCATTGCTTATGAGTTTCCCAGTGACTTCGACCATGGTGCCCATGGCCAGGATGCTGGTGCTTTAGAGTTCAGTTTATGTTACTTCCAAGTTCCCAGGTGATGGATGACTCACCCGTCCCCACCACTTGAATCTGTTTGAATGAACGGGAAGCTTTTGTCCACACAGAGAGCCGTGCCTTCATGTGGTCCCCACTTGGCACAAACAAATACACATGTGGCCACAGAAAGACATGGCAGTGTTTCTTATTTGGTGGTTACCTGGGTCATCTAGAACATGTTTGCAGTGCAGTTTTTAAAAGATGATCATCAGAAGGAAAACCTAAATTTTTAAAATTCTTTTATAACTGTTCTACACTTGAAGAATGACTGGCCTTAGCTCCAACTGCCCATATCTGACATAGTAGGGGTGGTTTCCGGGCAAGTCATAGGCTCTAGACCTTGATTGGAGCTATAATAAAACCAGAGCCAACATGACTATTGTTGAGTCTTCGTGTGTTGTTAATGGAAAGGGCTTTTGAGATCATCTAGGGCAATCCCTTTAGGTTGCAGATGAGGAAACAAAGGCCCAGGCGGGTCAAGTGACTTGCCCAGCATTACCCCACCGTTTAACGGCGGAGTTCAATTTGGAAGTCTGCCCTCCTGACTTTTTGACCAGGGCTCTGTCATCGCAGGGTGGCTTTAGCTGGGCAGTCAACTCTGACAGCTCAGAAGCTTGGTAGCTACGGTGCTGAGGAAATGCTACTTGTTTAATGCGACGGGTTTTGCACAGATACAAAACGGATGTTGGTTTTCTCCCAGGTTCGCATACATAGGGTGAACCCATCAGGATTTCACAAGAGAGGCGGATTACTGCTTTTCTTCCTCATTAACTTTCCAGTGCTTACCCTTCTGGCCCCTTGTATATCTCAGTACAGTTACTAGAAATGAGTTTTGCTGAAGCGTTATTTTGTAAAAAGATCAAGCCCCAGAATGAGGACTGAGATACATTAGCAGAAAGTCAGATGTCACTTTAGACTTTGTTACAATTCTCACATTCTAAGAGCTTACCAGAAGTGTTTGAAAAATGTAGGCATCTCACCACTACATAAGTCACATGTACATAAAAACCAGTAAGTGACCAACATCTTATATTGAAAGAAAGATACCGATTTTAACTTGAGGTTGCAAACCTCACTCTGATTGTATATAAAGTTCCACTTAGTGGAATTTGTTCACAATGGTATTGTTCAGTGCTAACATGAAGTAAAGAATGTATTTAATTGGTATTAGTGACCTCTTGGTTTGCCTGAAGAAAGAACATTATCCACACTATGACTGGGATGGATAAAAGACTATCCACATTGGGTATGGATGAGTGAAATTCATTCGTTCACATAGCAATGCAAAAATTGATAAATCCACAGTATGGTAATAGTGTCACATCCCTATTATACAAATCAGCTATGTTTTAAGGGATTTTTGTGGATTTTGAGTCCACACGTGCGTGTGTGTGTGTGTGTGTTCCCTGTTAGCAGATGCCAAGCATTCTTCCTTCAAAGATAACGGATATGTTTTCTGTCTTCTTCTTACTGAATGCTAACTGGGTGTGTTTTAATAGAAGCGCTGGATTTAGGAGAAAGAATCCAAAGTCCAATTCTGTTACTGTCTGGGGGTCCTATGACCTGGAGTGGTCCACAGAGGCTCTGTTTCCTTATATGTAACATTTAGGAGCAGAGAAGATGCCTCCAAATTCCCTTCGGTAATTCCTGTTCATGAGTTTTCTTTGTTTCTAGCACAATGAAAAAAATTGTGTGCGATTAAATACGCCATCACCGTTATAAAGATGTAGTAGTCCACACAGGTTGTAAAATTCTAAGAAGTACACTGTTTCTGTTTTCCTCCACACTAGAAGCCAAGATATCTACTAAAGATGTTAGAATCAAAATTGGCTGGGCCAGAAACGTTCCAGGGAAGGAAAAGCCTGGAAAAGTCCCTGTCCAGATTACTGTGTTAAAGTTTGTATTTTACAAATGTCTCTTATCTTGTTTGAAAAGGAATAGAGAATCTAAGTATTCTGGGATAAAAATAGATTGTGTTATTTAAGTGTATGTGCATGTGTACATTTAAATAAATTGGAAAAGAGAAGAAATGTTCTGAAACTGAAACGAAACAGATTGGTACTGTCTTCAAAACTTTTCTTCAAAGTAGAGGTTACAGAATGCAGGAGTAAGTTACTAGGGATGCTGTGGAATTTCTTTCTTCACTGGGTTTTTAAAGTAGGACAGACATGGGGTGCCTGGGTGACTCAGTTGGTTAAGCAGCTGACCCTTGATTTCAGCTCAGGTCATGATCTCAGTGTCCTGAGACTGAGCCCTGCATTGGGCTCTACGCTCAGCAGGGAGCCTGCTGGAGATTCTCTCCCTCTGCCCCTCCCCCTGGTCTCTCTCTTTCTCTCTCTCTTTGTCTCAAATAATAAATAAATAAGCCTTTAAAAAAATAAATAAGGCAGGACAGACACAAATCTGCTCATCTGCTTGAACTGGATTAGGCTATACAAATGAACTCAACCCTTTCGATGTTCATTCCCACTAAGATGCTCTTCTCTGCCCCTTGAGGTTCATGGTCAAAGTCAGTTAGCATAATGGCACATGAATAAAAAATTTAATTTTCTATCTTTATTTGTAATTAAATATTAACTGGGCTCATCAGAATGCTTGAAAATATTTATTTTTATTTTGAGTGGAGATTTTATTTTATTTTTATTATGTTACGTTAGTCACCACACAGTGCATCGTTAGTTTTTGATGTAGTGTTAAAAAAATGTGCTGAAGATATAAAGAGCCCACAACTGCAGAATTCTGTTCTTTAAGAAAAATCGGGACAGAAATAAATTTGTAGAGAGAGTTCACATTCTTAATCCGTACAAATGGGAAGCATATTTGGAAACTCTGTGGAAAAGTAGTAGACAGAATCAGAAGACCTGAGCCTTTAGACTCTACAGCTAACTCTTGATCTTGGCTATTCTACCTCTCTGTCTCAGTTTCCATATTTAAAAATAAGGAGATCAAACCAGACAATTTTGCAAGTCATTTCAACTTGAAAATAGATGTATGTAATCTTTTCTCCCCCCTTTTATACACACACACATGTATGTGACATATATATATATATCAATATATAAGACGTGTGTGTGTATATGTATACATAAAATTCTTCTAAATTTTGTCCCCATTTAATTGATTTTTGCTTCCAGGAGACATTGTATGACCTATGTTTTAAATGTTTATTATAAAGGAGTTTGCAAGCTCTCTGGGTTTTCTCCAGAATTCACGCCAATGCTCTTTTGAAGATTCTATTTGCGTCTACTCTGTGCACCCCCACTAAAGTCTTGCTGCACTCCACATCTCCACAACACAGCTCTGTTTAGTGGTGTGCTATGGTTGCTGTTGTTCACAGTTGTCTGGAAAAGTCTTGTCTCCAAATTACAGTGGCTTTCTTTTTTCTTGCCCTGAAGCAACAAATGATGGGAGAAATATGTGCATGTTTCTGTTCTTCAGAGTCAGAGCTGCCTCAAGCACAGAATTCTTAAGCCTCTAGTTTATTCCAAATGCAATGAATCACTAAGCAAATGAGAACCGTGGGCAATTGTGTAACTTAAATTAATTTTTAGAACCCGATTGCATTGTTAAGCTGGGGATCTTAATGGGTGCTGACAAAAATGTCTGATCAGCCTACCAAGGTGCCTGAGATGTATTGCCCAGATAATAGCTGAAAATTTGAACTTGGCAGTTTTATAGATTGGTTTGTATCTAAAAAGCAGGCAGCTTTTAAAAGCCCTGAATAAACATTGCTTTCTGTGGACACCTATGGTGTGACTATTTATAAAAGTACCCAATCATTTTTTCCCCTCCTAAAAGTGCTATTGGCAGAAGAAGGCTTGGTATTTAATCCATAACCTGCAATGCATGGCACCCTACAGTGGCAAAGAACACACAGAGCCCGAAGAAAGAGATCAAGAAAGCATTAAAAATGTCAGGCCACAAGACCATGTTTAAATTATTAGGTGAGATGCAGTCCTCCCTTTAACAATGGTCCGGCACACCTCGAGGCCCAACTTCCTCTCCACTTGCTCTGTTTTGATGGGTTATTGCAATCTGTTCTGAAATTGAATTTCAGTTGGTTTCAATAGCATTTGCAGTAAATAAGGGGGACTCTGCTATCTTGTTTGTGAATCTTGATGTAATAATCAGAGGTAATTGAAGCGTGCAGAAGCCACAGAGACTTATGACATGTTTTTAAACAAGTATTGACTGATATGAAACTAATTTAACAAAAACTGGAAATCGGACTCCTCTGAGAAGGCGTGCACAGAATACAGGGTCTCTTGGAGTCGCACCGAGTTGGCCTCTAAAAACGGCTTGTTCAAGTTTCCTTGCCTTTCCTGAAAGAGTTTAGGTGCAAGTTACTGGCAGGCAAGGTTGTGACCCCATGAATAGGGCTAATCATCTGATGACCGGAATTAATCCTTTGTTAGTCCTGTGGTTTGGATTAACTGGGGTCGGTCATCCCCTACTGCCCCGGCGGCTCCTATGGATAAGAAAACCTCTTGGTGTCAGAGGCACACAAAATCAACTCCAAATGGCAACGTTTTGTGTCTACCAGCACAGCTTTGGAATCTTTTTATCTTGTAAATTAATTATCCTTAGATAAGATCATAATCTTTTGTATTTATGTTCATGCTTACACAGTTATGTGTACATATAGACATAGACCATAGAAGCATTATATATATTCTCACTTGCAAAGTGCCCGCTGGGCTTATATTCCATTTTAATGTTAGTTAGATATTTAAAAAGTGAAGTAAAAGAACAAAACCTGTAATTTACATCTCTAAGCCTTAGTACAGACAAAGATTATTAGAACAGGTCGTGCTATTCTCCTTAGGCTCTGGATTTAAAAAGCAGGTGAAAAGCATTTGAGGATCAGAATTTGAAATTCAAATGACAAAAAAAAATAGTCTAAAATGTTGGCTTCTGCAGATACTGACCTTAGGTACAAATGGTGGTGAATTTTTTTGTTTATGCACTAAAGAGAATGGGTTGCGTATAGTGCCCTCAGAAGATTGTTGATAGGGCGCCTGGGTGGCTCAGTGGGTTAAAGCCTCTGCTTTCGGCCCAGGTCATGATCTCAGGGTCCTGGGATCGAGGCCCGCATCGGGCTCTCTGCTTGGCAGGGAGCCTGCTTCCCCCTCTCTCTCTCTGCCTGCCTCTCTGCCTCCTTGTGATCTCTCTCCCTCTGTGAAATAAATAAATAAAATCTTTAAAAAAAAACATATTTAGATATATAATAAGTGATTCAAAATTGATATTCACATGTATGAATTATATACTTAGGCTACATTACATGGGGAAAAAAGATCTATCACTAATTCTGAGCTTATTCTGCTGCTCANTAGTTGAAGGAAGCAGAAGAGACTGATAATGCAGGGAGGGAACATAACGGGAAGAAAATAATTAGCAGCTTCATTAGACAAATTTTACCATTTGAGTGTGTTTCTAGCGCACACTAATGTCAGTTGTGCTAGAGACTTTTTGTGGAGCAAATGTCCTGAAAAGACAGTGAGTTGCAACATACAATTTGAAATGCATCCATGCCTCCTTATTGGTAACACTGCCAGAGATCCCAGAAAAGTTGAGATCTAAACAGTTTATTTTTCTAAATGGAAATCTTGAAGACATGGACTTCATTAGAACTATCATTCCACCTGTGGAAACTGAAACAGGATTGACAGAGTGACTAGGGATTTACAGACGTAATACTTATTATCGCTAATAAGAGTTAGGTACCCAAATCCCAGGATGATAGAGGCGACTATGCCCTTAAGTATTTGGTATGCTCTTCAGCAGAGGTGTTGTTGTCATGATGGCTATTTTAATACAGTTTCATGTAATTGGAACAAAAGCAGAACCACCCAGTGTCTTGGCGTTTTCCCCAAAGTGATTTATATCATTTGCAGAAAGAATTTATGAAGGAGTAAGGGTAAGATGTTTTCCTTCAGAACCATTTAGTAAGCAAGTTAGAGGATTCAGTTTCAGCATTGTTAAATTCAATACAATAGAGCTGGGCTACCTGAGTTATGTGATTCTTGTTCTGGCTTCTCTTGTTGTTTCATTTTCTCCGTAAGCATGAACTTTTTTCCAGAGAAGAGTTTTCTTTCTGATTCTCATAAAAGCCCCAAATAAAAAGATATATTTTCTACCTGTAAGAAGGGTGACTGGGGGGCCTGGGCGATTCAGTCTGTTAAGCACCAGACTCTTGATTTCGGCTCAGATCATGACCTCAGGATGGCGAGATCGAACCTCGCGGAGGGCTCCACACTCAGCACAGAGTCTGCTGGAGATTCTCTCCCTCCATCTGCCCTTCCCCTGTTCCCACATGTCCTCTAAGCAAATAAATAAATAAATAACATCTTTAAGGAAAAAAAAAAAGAAGACAAAGAAGGATGACCATATCAGGGAAAAAAACCACGGCATGGCAACCCTAAACAATAATTCCAGTGGAACGCCAGGCAAACGTAATTAACTGGTCCATACTGGCTAAGTGAAGGCTCCAGAAAATCAAATGGAGGAAACATTTACAGGTGACTGAGTATAAGAAAACCTCCCAGAACAGATGAACCTTGAGTTGCGCTTTGAAAGAATGGAATTTGGTTCTGCAAAAATAAGAAAGAGAAACTTTTAGAGAACTTGATGCCAGAACAGTTCCGTGCAATTTTTCTTAGGTGAGGAGCATCAGGGCAGCTGTCTCTGATCTTTGGTAGAGCTGGTACCATCCCAGGGGTGGTGACTGGGCAGAGGCCCAGAGCAGAGACCCACAGGACTTGCGGGGGGGAGCCTCCTTCTGTGTGTGCCTTAAAACAAAAACCCTGCAGCTAATACCTGGACATGCATTTGACTGCAAGTTGTCCTTTCTATTTTCCTTTTTACTCTGCCATTTCTCTACTAGAATTCATATTTTATCTTTTTCCTTTTTTAAGGTCATTATCCAAATTTGTTTTAGCTACATTTAAACACTGTTTTTCTTTCCTCCTTCTTCTTCTTTTTTAAAGGTTTTATTTATTTATTTAACAGAGAGAGATTACAAGTAGGCAGAGAGGCAGGCAGAGAGAGGAGGAAGCAGGCTCTCCACTGAGCAGGGAGCCCGATGCGGGCCTCGATCCCAGGACACTGAGATCATGACCTGAGCCGAAGACAGAGACTTTAACCCACTGAGCCACCCAGGTGCCCTCTTTTTTTTTCTTTTAAAGATTGTATTTATTTATCTGAGAGAGAGTGACAGAGGCAGAAGCAGACTCCCCCCTGATGTGGAGCTCCATCCCAGGACTCCGGGATCATAACTTGAGCTGAAGGCAGATACTTAACTGACTGAGCCACCCAGGCGCCACTAACCACTGTTTTTCAAAAGTCCAGTTAGAACAAGAAGGAAATGCTCCATGGTGTTTGCAGCCCTAGGAGAACTTGGCTTAACGGTACCTTGAGCTCTGATGTTTTGAATGAGCAGAGCATGTTCGGGAGACAATAGAAAACACGTTACTAGAGAAGTACCAGCAAATTATCTTCAACTGGCACGACTTTTATTTCTTTTACTTCCTCTCTAACATCCATGCTATTGGTTCGCTTCTGGGTGACTGACCCCGAGGTCCAGAACCAAGAATGAGGAGTGGGCTCTGTCTCTCCCACCACTCATCCCCTTGACTCTGTTCCAGGCACTTCTCTGTGACTCTAGGTGAACAATTCAGGAGTAAATGCAACTGATACATTAGTCAATTCAGTAAAGAATGGCCTGTGACACCAGTGGTTTAACAAAATCGACGAGCTATTCTAGCCGTGATGTGGACACAGCTGCAGTAAAGATACACTCACATGTCACAGGATACTTACTACCTGGTCACTCTCTCCTTTCAAGCCTGTATAACAATGCCAAGTCTGGAAGCTCTCTCAGCTTTTCCAAAAAGAGAGCTACCTAAATATAAACTATTATTTTTCACCAAAATTATGTATCCATATACATGTCCCACACTTGCTAAGAATACTTTCCTCCTTAATTGCAAAGTGTAATGGGAGTAAAAATCAAAGCTTTTGCTAATGGTCTACCATTTGTACAGAACATTTCCATTGAACAGATCAATATTATTACTGTTCAAACATTTACACAGTCTGTGTTTAACATGTCTGTCACCCATTAAGGGGAAAGTATTTTTGAAGACATTGGATTTTTAAAGAAGAAAATTTAGAAAAACATCAAATTGAAGTTATTATTTTTAATGACTGCCAAACCCAACATTATTTCTGCTTTGATAGTATTTGAACTGCTAACCTATGTTTCTGGAGTGTATGCTCATCAGTGAATAATTAGGGAGGACTTCAGTAGTAAGTAACTGATATAAAGGCCATTTGACTTATAAACTTACAAAAGCCTATTTTAAGGTTAGAAAAATCATGAAGGCTATCTGTGTGCTTAATTAGTGAAAATGGTATTTGTCTTATGTCTGGCAAGAATTATTACAACCTGTCAGTAGGAAAAGTATCCTGAATCAATGACATTTTTACCATACAGTCATCATATTATATTACACACACAGGCACACGCACACACACGCACGCACACACACACACACACACACACACACACACAAATGTTAAAGTGACTATCAGTTGGCATGAGATTACATAGTAGTATGAGAAGGGAGGGAGTAAGAGAAAATTCAATACAATTCAAATTTAACAGTTACAAAAATAGGAACACTCTCAGTCCAGAATTTGGTTGGAGTTCTTGGCTGGTGTGCCTAGTTGGTAAAAGAAAAATCAGCAGAATAAGTTAAATTCTTTCTCTGGCTTCAGAAAGCCAATGCTTGTGTTAAGTTGCCCCCCTGGGCGTTTCCGTGGCCCTCTGGCTCCTGCGCCGGGGACCCGGAGCAGCCCTTCGTCTGCCCTGCACCTCTCTCCATTCTCTGGGTCCCTGCTCCACAGATCCGATTTGTCATCCCCATGGCAAGACCCTGCGTCCAGACTGCCGAGTCCCAAATCAGTAAGAAGGGCAGCGGCTGGAGAGGGTGGGAATGGAGGGAGAAGGGAGGCATAGCGGAGTGTGAAACAGAGGAGAATACAAGTCTCGTCTCCCACCCTGCACTTTGCCACACAGACACTACGAGCCCCTGCAACAGTTAGAGCCTTTGAAATACATATGCGCTTTTCAAAGGGCTCACCAACCTTGTAATTGCTAAAAGAGGTTGTCTGGACAACCTTTGAGCAATTAGAGAAGTGGTCTCCTTACTTATCTATGATTTTGCCTGTTTTTACAAAAGTGTCAGTCTCATATGTCGTTTTTTAATTTTTTTTCTCTTCTTACAGTACCAAAAATGTTAGAAACTTAACCACAGATACCTGAAGGGCTCTCCTGTGGAGGAGTAATGAAATGTAGTCTTAGGATAATGGATGGAAGCTACTCTAAATACTGAAGAAACATTTATTGAGGAAACAGAGCCAAGGCCAAGTAATGAACACATAGTAATCATCAGGGCGCCAAGGACAGAATGAGCTCCCTGTCTGGACTCACCCGCCTCCTCTTCCTATAGGTTTTGGAGCAAGGCTAAGCATTCCCCTAGTAAGAATCTCAAATCAGAAGCAAACCCAGAAAGAAGCACATAAAGACCCTTTCTCATCACCTCCTTACAAATGAGATGTAGTGGTTTGTTTTTCATCAAGATACAGTAGAAGGTACTGCTTCTTTGCTAACTGGATTTGAAATATTGTTCCAGCCCCTGTAAGTGTTCTGGGCTTCGGCTCCCTCATCTGTACACTGCAATACTGGCCTACTGTCCGTTAGATCTCTTCCCACTGTAAAAGTTTGCTAGTTCTATTCATGGTGGTCACCATAACACAAACTACACAGTAGAAACCAGGACATTCCCGATTCCCTGCTCTCAGCGAAGCAAACTAGAGTCATCTATGCCAAGTGCATCTTTCAGCCACAGCCGGCCTATTTTACCAAGTATAGGCAGTCTTCAGGATCAGCATTGTAGTTGTTTAGTTAGACACAGTTGCTAAAACAGTTCTCCAAGCACAGAGTAAAATTAAATTCCTAACATCTAAGGCAGAAGAGAAGGAATTAGTTTGCCAGATTTATCTCTGTCTTCTCAAATTTATGTCATCACTTACAAAATTGATTCCCTTCATTACTGCTGACCTGTGGCTAGTACAAAGTTGGTGACTTTCCAAAACAGGACATTGAAAATACTTTCTGATGAACACTGGTTCCACAGGTATTATGTAATAAGAGAGTCTTAGGATCAATGATATAGGCATTTGTTGGATTAAACCAGTTAAATCCGGGTTTCATACCTGTGGGACTTCTCAGAACCTTTAATATACTGACATAAATTGTGAAGATTCATGAGAGGAACATTATGACATGCAACATTCCCAAGCGATTTGGGGGAAAAAAACCTATTTTTTCCTTGAAACATTTCATAAGATGAGTATTCTCAGGAACTAGTTTTTGGACCAATTCTTTACTATTCCTGTTTCCTACTACCAAAAAAAGGGGGGAGCACCTGGGTGATTCAGTTGGTAAAGCATCGAACTCTTGATTTCAGTTTGGGTCATGACCTCGTTGTGAGATCAAGCCCCACATCAGGCTCTGCACGGGTGTGGAGCCTGCTTCAGATTCTCTCTCTCCCTCCCTCTGTGCCCTCCACCCCTCACTTGTACATGCATACCCTTTCCCTCTCTTAAAAAAAAAAGGCGAACACAACAGATTGGGATGCAATGAAAACAATAATATGGTCTGTGTAATTTGCCATGACTAGAGAAAAAAGCAATCAGAATTAATGAAATATCTGAAATGGCTACTTTTAATGTAATATGACAATTTCAAGAACCTACAATGTTTTAAAGAAGTTTTCTCTGGAAGGATTCTCAGAGGGCCTGTTTTATTGTACATTTGTAAGCAAGCACTTATTTGTCCCCAAATAATTCAAGAACTAAAATGCTGAAAAACCACCTTGCTATCTCTCCCTGTGACTTTACACAATCAACTGTCTTTTTTTTTTTTTAAGATTTTATTTATTTATTTGACAGAGACAGAGAGATTATGAGTAGGCAGAGAGGCAGGCAGAGAGAGAGGAGGAAGCAGGTTCCCTGCTGAGCAGGCAGCCCTACAACGCAGGGCTCGATCCTAACCCTAACCTGAGCCAAAGGCAGAGGCTTTAACTCACTGAGCCACGCAGGTGCCCCCACAATCAACTGTCTTAAGAAACTTTCATTTATAGATAAAGTGCAGTAAACTTGAGCCCTCTACATTAAAAGAAGACATTCATCCCAAAGAATTTAGACTGTTTAAATAGAGTGAAATGTTAAATTGTTTTATATATTCTGGTTTGTAATGCAAAAAGAAAAAAAATCACCTTTCTTTATGGAATAATTTGTCAGAGCAAGAGGGTAAAGCACAACCTTCTCCCTCCTTTGCCTACCTGTCTTGTTTTTACAGCTGAGTCTTTAGTGTCATCAAGAGGAAATTTTTTATGCCTTTGTCTAGGTTATGTTGTGCTAAAGAGAAGAGTGTATTTGGAAATCCTCCCTTTATGCTCCCTTTTATTTTTAGTGAACTTGACCATATTCCATTTTCCTTTCTGTTAAGCTTGCCATAAAGATACCTTGGGGTTGGGGAGTACTTTAGATGGAAAGTGGAAGGTTGTCTGATCTCCCTTTTGAGTTAAATCCATGTTCTAAGCACAGAGGCATTTCGGCGAGCTGACCCTCTTTGTGCTCATATGGTTGAACTTAGGCCGTGCTCCTTCTGTTAGGCTACTGGCAAGGTTTATGGCCACTGCTTTCTTTTCTTCTAAACACACAATTACTCCTTAAGGTCTGTATAAATCATGAGGCCACCTAGCTCATTAAAATCCTTTCTTCCCTCCATGAGCTCGATCCTAACACAGAGATTGTTCAAGTCTTGCTCCTATACCAATTAATTACTGCATCTGTCATGCAAGTCAATGATAAGAAAAAGACACATAAACTAATGTTTAGGCCAGTAACCAAGGAGTCTCTGAATATTACGGTTTTTTTAAACTGAGTTGCATGTTGTAATATAGAAAATAAAAAGCCCTAGTTGACATTTGAAGTATTTTATGTCCACAGACATACGTCTCATTATATAAATTTTTCTCCGTATTACGAATTGACTTGGGGTTTCAGGTTACATGCCTGCTAGGTAGTAAAACTAGCAGTTGCCCAGGGGTGTGCAGCTGATACACCTGCTTTTTGAGTTAATAGAATTTTAAATAATGAGAAAAAATAAAACAAATACTGTAAGCATGGGTAAATTGGACTCTAAAGATGACTTATTGCAAATAGTATGCTGCTGCTTTTGATAAACATTAGGGATTAAGGAAAAGGCAGATCTCCCTGTGACATGATCTGTTCTTCTCATGTGCATTTCTTTCTGGTATCATAAATGCATCAGGCTAGACCTAAAAGAGTCATGTTCCTCGGTTATGTGTAGCTTCGTGGTTTGTACCCTGAATAAACTTTAGGGTCTACTGAACAGAATAGCAGAATCCCAACTTCGGTCAGTCCCTTCCCCATCTTAAAATTCAACTCAAGGTGCCTTTCCCTACTGGTGTCCCTAAAAGGAAAAGAAATCTAATCTGTGTCACTAGACCCATTTTTCTTCAGCATTTTTTTCTTTTCACTTTTTCAGAAGAGATGGGTGGTCATTTCAGGGTAAGGGACTTCTGCATTCTAGAATGAATAATGTCACCTACCTGACATCATAAAGGGTCTACTTGCAATTACTCCCCCCCCAAAAAAAAGAAAGAAAAAGAAAAGAAAAATCTTTAAAAAAAAATGAGTATTTGCCAACTTTAGTTCCTGCAGCTTTGATTTGCAAACTACTAGATCCCCACTGAATAGTTACTAATTGATCAGGAGGATATTTTAAAAATTCTTAAAATTGGCACATTAGGTCCTATAGTCTAAAACAGAATTATTGCTTTGTTTATTTTTCCAAAGGATGAGAAAGGGAACTTGAGGATTCTGATGTTGTGACTCCATCAGCCAGAATCACTGCCTTTCTAGAACGGGCAGTTGCACCCTGGGGGCCTCTATCGTACCTAATAATTAAGGGGGCTTTTTGAGCAAATTCAGCACTACATGCTAATAGCACTAATCCAGCTGCAGACCGTTAAATCAGTTGGGTACATCAGTGAAAACACTTAACAGATTTAGTGATTTAAAAAAATATCGTGGTTATATATACATTGATTTCTTTAATTCCATTATTGACAGCAGCTTTAATTGATTGATTCTTGGTGGTAATACTGGGGCAGGACCTACTATCATCCCAAATAGTACTTTTCAGAATAACAGATTATGGTCATATTCTGAGAGTTAGCCATCAGACTGACAGTTCCCCCTGGGAGCTAACAGTAGGTACATTTCCTGCACTACCTCGACTACAGTCTGCTTTGAACTGGGTAGTATACCTTTTGGAAAACAAAACTGGGCTCCCTTTACTTTTTACGTATTCGTCTCTTTCCTTCTCCTGCATTCCAACCTCACTCGGGAAGGGACATCAAGCCCTGCAAAGGCCATTACATATATTATGTCATCTAATCCTCCCTATTATCCTGTAGGTTCATTATCATGTTGTCCATTTCACAGGTGAGCAACTGAGGCTCACAGAGGTTGGTTAGTGACCTGTCCAAGACACTCAGCTGGTTAGAGGCAGAGTGTAAGGACTTGGATCACAGTCATCCCACTTTGGCTAAATTGACTGCCTGATGGTCAGGCAGGTGGCACGTCCTTGCCTCTCTGGCCCCTTTGACACTTTGTGGGAGGTCAAATATAGTGACACTTCTTGAGAGCAGAGGTGCTGGAGTGGCTCCTGAGGTTCAGAGCCTCGACCAGAACCCAGTCCTTCCTGCCCCAGTTCTCTCTATTGGACCAATTAAAAGAGGCTCAGTTAACTTATAAAAAAAACAACAACAACACCACAAAATTATTCCCTGTGGACAGCTGAGAGGAGAGGAACAGAGAGAATATACTTTATAGAAAAAAAAAACCTTAAAGATGTAAAGATTTAAAATAAGTAAGAAGGAAGTAAGTGTGTCCAAAAAAGCCCCCTCTGTCACTTCCTGATGGCTTGACTTGCTGTATAAACTCATCTTGAGACAATCCATACAAGCAATTCCTTTTTTTTTTTCCTTGAGAACAGTGGAAAGTTGGCAAGAAGTAAAACTTTTCTATGAAATAGGGAGGCGAACAAGTTGTAAATGATGTTAATATCTTCCAGATGGCACAGTTTTACTTGGGAACTGAATTTATTGTAATTAAAGGCATGTGAATTTTTCTATAAATACTGAACTTTGCAAGTTTGACACTGGAAGACTCTGTCATTTCTAGAACATAGTTGCTTTAAGGGAGGCGTCCTCTTCCATTTAAAATGCATCATTGGATTTCATAATCTGAGTTAAATCATAGAAATATTTTCCCACGCGAAGGGCTTTTTTTTTATCTTCCATGCCAATAAATCTTAATTACGAAGTGAGATTCCTCAGAAATAAGAAATTTAAACTCTAAACATTTTCTATTAAAATTATATATTTTGACCATTATTTTACACCACATGTCTTGAATTCCTTTGTATATTTATTTTTAAATTAAGCTATTATCACTTTCCTTCTCCAGACATATGTGTTGGGCAATCTTGGAAGTTCTGTTTTTGCTTCAGTCAGGAGAGTCTGGCTCATTCCAGAACCTTGCTTTCCTTTACACTACAAGCAATGCTTACAGGCTTGGAGCTCCCAAACCAGCAGCCAACATGACATGAGAACATTAAAATTGCTTCCACGATGACTTCAGTTTCCTAATCCCGCCCTTCATCTTGTCCTGGATCTACCAGTCTCTCCTCTTTTGGGTGATGCAACTGGATGATCCCTCTTGGCTTTGGTTTCTACTATGGCTTCCAAGCTGCTGGTGTCCTACCAGAGCTTGGAATGTGTGGTAGGCAGAATTCAAAGAAGGGCCCCCAGGATCTTCAGCCCCTGAGATGCACACAACTCCTCCCAGTTATTTATTAATGCAGGTGCTGCTCCAAAGGAATTTTGCAGGTTTAATTAAGTTACCAAACCAGCTGACATCAAGAAAGGGAGACTATTTTAGATGAGCCTGACCTAATCAGGTGAACCCTTAGAAGGGATTGAGCTTTTCCTGAAGAGCATGAAGCACGAGAAGAAGTCACTGTGAGGCAGATTTCCTGCTGTTGGTTTTGAAGCTGGAGAGGGCCACATGACGACAAATGCAGGTGGCCCATAGGATCAGTCTGCAGTCAGCAAGAAAGTGGGGAGTACAGTCCTATAGCTGCAAGAGACTGAACTCTGCCCTAACAGTGTGGGCTTTGACAAGGACACCAAGCTCAAGATAAGAAGGCAATCCTGCCAACAGCTTGATTTTGGTCTTGGGATACCCTGAGCAAGGAACCCCCGCCACGCCATACCAGACTGCTGCATTATGGAACAGGGACCTAATAAATGTGTGTCATTTTCAGCCCCTCCACTCGTGCTGATTTGTTAGGCAGCAATAGGAAAATGTCTATTACCTGCTGGGCCTCTATTGCCTCAGTTTCCCTCCTGTGCTGGTCTATGCTGGTCTTGACAGGCCATAACCCATGGCGGCCCTCGGGATCAATTGTCATCCTTTTGCACCACTCCAGGGAGAGCCATTTAATATCTCTTTTAATTTTACTCCAATAAAACTTTTCTTTAACATTTTCTTTCTTCACTTTCGTAATGCCTCATTTCCTGGGACTGTTAACTCTCATACATATTATTATGTTACTATCTAGCCTATTAATCTTCAGTTTTCTATAGCTGCAATAAAGTTATGGTATTCATTATTATGACCCTGAGGCATCACAAAAGCTTAAAGATGAAAATTTTAATGTGTGAGATTAGCTTTATGAGTTTTACTATACTCTGATTATTGAGAACGAGTTATCAACTACCTACATATAGAAAACTCTTACTATACTGAATCAGCAGAGCCACCTTCTGGAAAAGATCCTAGGGAGACTGTATTGTGTTGGGATTTCCTGGAGGAGAATTATCTGGAAGCCTGTGGACAAGTGCAAGATTAACACCGTGTGGGCCTTTGTGGAGAACAATGACAAGACAAAAGACAAAAATGTTTGCAAGAGTTTTTTTTTGTTCCAAGAGAGTTAAGGGCATTGGCATCCCATTTACTATCAGTGGAGTTGGTTATAGGAGAGATGGTTTGGCTTTGGCATATCCAGCAGCCCCTGCGCAAAGCTACCTGTTCTCTTTGGTACCAAGTCCTTCCCAGCTCTGTGGCATGGGCCCAGCCAGCCAGGGCGTCCTCCTTGCTCTCTGGAACTTGTGCTCTGTACTGAGGAACTCTGGGGTGGGGAAATGGAAATGCTGATTAAATGCTACCCTCCTACGATGAATGGGGTCACCAACATGGCAGATAGCTACCCCAACCGAAAACCACCACCGCACGCCCTCACAGTGTCAAGAGCATATTACTTAAGTGCAAATAGGCATAAACACATCATAAGTATAGATACAGTAAGGCTGTGGACTAAAAGTTAGGGGTGCATCAGAAGGGTTACTAGACTTGGGGATGTATCAAAAGAGTTGCCAGAATAGAAGTAAGGGAGACTGAATTTTAGAAAGGGTCACTACAAGTGAAAAGGACTGCTAGTTCAAAGACTGATGTCCCACAGGCCTTCTTATAATAACACACAGTGTGCGTACAGAAGAAAAGAAAGTATGTGAAAATATATATCTTTTGGAAAAGGTATTTAACATTATTTTCATGAGGGAAAAATTACTTTCTAAACTTAGAAATAAACCTTTAAGGGGACTATGACAAAATAATAAGCAAAGCAGTATTTTGTCCATTGTACAAATTTTTAAATATTGTCAGATTCAGAATGGCTTTCACAGAAATTGGCACTTGGTGGAATTGGCCAGGTCACAGCCCAACCCCTCTGTTCCTCTGAAAACGTGGTGGGCTGTCTGGCCAGGCCTCTCCCTGCTCTGAGTTTGGGGTGTTGCCACCTCCTCCAGGAGGGGGAGTGACCCAGGCCTGCTCCAGCCCTCGTGGCGGTCAGTCATCCTGGGGAGAACGGAAGGGAATGCATAATCCAGGCTCTGCCCGCACCCATCCTGGCTGGAGCCATCCGCTGAGGCCCCGGGTGCTGGCGCGGGGAAGACACCCAGATTCCAGCTGCTCTTTGGCATCTCTCCTCTGTTTCATGTCTATTTCTCTACTGCCCAGGCTGGGCTGGGCTTCTCATCACGTGGTCGCTGAACATCCAGCAGAGCAGGAGGACCACGACCTGGATGAGAAGAGCTCTAGAAGGAGGCCCATTCAATGGCCACCTTCAGTTCCACTGAAACTTTCAACTCTCATGACTCCCTGGAGGCCAAGGGCTCTCTTCATCTCTGTCTCCGTCTCTCTCTGTCTCTCTCTCTCACACACACACACACAGACCTTTGCACACACAAGACGTCTGTGTATATAGCTCTAGCACACTGGTAAGAAAAAAAATCAATGAAATATTCATTGATGTGGCATGTTTCTAGCAACAATGACCAAATGAATTATGAGTTATGAATGAATAATGCTAAATTAATAAGGTCATACCTATCGTCTCCACCTCCCAAAAATATGTATGAAAGGAAGAAACAAGAGCAGAAATTGGAATCAAATTTGCCCGAAAGTAGACAATGTTGAAAGGATACAAATTACTCTATCTCTATGTCTCCCTGCCCAGTGTTTCTGCAAGGCTGTGCTCCCACTGGGCTGACACCTGTTAGGTGGCTTCCTGGGATTACTGTAGGTAGACAGTCCATCTGACAGCACTTTGTAACATGGAAATTACTGTACAAGTGGCAAGTGTTACTGCCAGCATTTCAGACAGTATAAGATAAAATCTCATTCATTTTAACTTTCTAGTACAAAAAATAATAATAAAATTTTGAAAAAGATTTTTAAAAAGCACACAGAGATTTTCATTGATCCAGCTATTAAAAAAAAAAGGTAAAGCCTTTGATTTACTTCCAAATAAAACATCATAAAAAATCGTGTCTTCTAACTAAGAAAGAAAAAATTGTTAGGTAGGCAATAACGTATTGATTTGCTACTTTATATATAGGTAATTAATGCTTTTCAAAATAACTTCTATTTGGTTACAAAGGAACACTTACCTGGGGTGCCTGGGTGGTTCAGTTGGTTAGGCATCTGACTTGATCTCAGCTCAGGCCTTGATCTCTGGGTTGTGAGTTCAAGTCCTACATTGGGGTGCATACTTAAATAACAAATAATAAATATAGATAGATAGATAGATAGATAGATAGATAGATAGATAGATAAAGGAACACTTATCCATTGTAAAAATTTTGAAAAATACAGAAATAACTAAGGAACATCATCTCACTACACAGAGATAATCACTTAATCACACCCCGGCATACGTCCTTCCAGTTCTTTTTCTGCATATGACTAGGAACTGAGAATATACTGTAGAGGTTTATGTTCTGATTTTTCACTTAATGATATCATAACATTTTTCCTATGTTACAAAAATAGTTTGTTGAATAGGCTTTTTAATGACTGAATAATATTCCATGATTATGATTGTATATAAATTCCTTCTTGTTTCCTTCCTGCCTGCCTTATGTCCATTCCCCGCCCCCCATTATTCTAAATAAAGTTTCAGGCATTGGTTTTGCATAAATATTTGACATTATTCCATGTTATTTACTTTGAATGGATTTCTAAAAATTGCTTTTACTAAATAAGAGGCTGTGAACCTTGTAAGCCTTTTCATATATCTTGATTAGGACACTGCAAGCAAGCCAGAACGTAGGGGCGAATCTCATGTAAAATCACTCAGAAACACAGATGCAGACTAATTGGCTCCTCCTAGCTCTATCACTGTATATTTTTACTTCCAAATCCTCTCTCTAATGCTCTGAGAGTAAAGTCTGTGGTCTTCTGGGGAATATGTAAGATAATTCTTGGACAGCAGCGTGGTAACCATTTACAGGTTGTTCAGTAGGGATAGCTATTAATGTCTGGTGCAAAATAAACCAAAGATCCAAAGAAACACATTTTTGCAGGTGAAAATTATGTTAGCCAACATCATTTCTCACTCTGGTTTATGATGTCAGGTATCACATTTCTCCATTATTAATGTGCAGACGCACGTGGGGGCAGAGCCTTTTGGAAGGAGATGAAAAACCCGCCACCACTTACAACCCCTCTTCCTAATCATGCGAGCAGGTCCAGGAGCGGTGAGGGCTTGGTACAGTAGCTCCCCCAGACAGACAACACCCTGCAGAGGATTAGCTTTCTTTCCATTAGCGGGCTCCACCATGGAGAGTCGGGGGTCCCTTGTACTCGCCAGAGAAAACCCGGCTTGAGTAAAATGTGCTATCTGTCTATTCAGCACCGCTTACCTATAAAGCCTCTGCAACCATTCTTTAGTGACTGAGTGCATTTCTCATTTTCCCATCACTTCTCCCCCTACTTGGCTATTTTCCTAAAACTGTAATTCAAACTTTCCAAAAGAAAAAATAATCTCTGGCTAATCCTTTCAAGAATTCTTAGAAGGAAATCTTTATTCTTTTATCACTCTTAGGGGAAACCTAACTCGTGATTAGTATTAGGATTCAGAGTGTTTGCACCACGCACATATCCCCAAGTAGGGTGAGAGCTGGGGAGTTTGGGAGCAGAAAGTCCTTTAGCGTAAGGAGCTTGCACTCTGAAGCAGGGGGACATTCCTGAGAAGAGCCGCCGGCATACTACACCCTAAAATGGGAGCCATGGGAAAGTGTCCTTTAATCATAAAAGAGTTAGTTCCTAGTAAATACTGGCTGCTTTACCATTATGAGCACAGAAAGGGAAAGCATTTAGGCAGGAGATTTAAGAAAAGAAATGGCAGGATGCCTAAAGAGAGAGGAGAGGTGGTTTGTCCTCTGAAATATTCCAAAAATCCACATGATATTTACATTCCCGTGATGCTAAGTGGGCAGGATGAGGTTTGAGGAAGGGATCTCCTGGCGGAAACCCATGTCTGCTCTGGCCCAGGCCCCTGCACAGAAGGGTGGTGCCCTGTGGACTCAGATGTGGCTCCTTGGAACCTGGAGCATTCCCTTTCTGGAGCAGGGCTCTGAACGGACAGACGTGTCCACTTGCTGACCCCTTCTCCAGCTTTTGTGTGTCCAGTTCCCAAGACGCAGTTCCCAGCTCTCCTCTGGCAGCTGTGACGTGTCGGTTCAGAATGAAAGGCACACACGTGCCCTTGTGGTCACCTATATAGGTCCCGCCGTCCTGACCAGGGATCTTGACACTCCAAGAAATGCACTGTTTGCCACACTGGAGCAGTAACAGAGCAATGTGCAGCAGGCTGGGGGAGCGAAATTTGCAAACTCAGGATCCTGGGCCTCAGGCCAAAGCAGGCTGGGTGCGTTGCTGTGGTGACACATTCAGTCTCTAGGGAGGCATGCTGGCACACCGGCTGCATTCCTGGCACCACGTTTGCCAGCAAGAAACTTAACTGGTATCAACTCCAGAGGGAGATGCAAGCTGCTTTCTTAACTTCCTTGGCAGCACCACCCTTTGCAACTTGTGCACATAAACCCTCCTGAATATTTACATGAACTGCTATTTGTGACACTCTTTGGAGCCCTGTTGGATGGTGCTTTGAAGGGAAGTGCTAAAACGATAGCAGCCTTCCAGTTTATAAATGTAACTATTGTATCCCTGAATAATTCAATTTCCTAAAATTGGCACTTAACGATGCAATGACTTATCTTTTGCTGGGAGGAGATTCTAATCCCTCTCCTCCTTTTAAAAATAGCTTTTCCTGTTGCCAAGAGGAGAGCCTGGTATTTACTATTAGAAGATATGTGAATTAAAATACCAGCTTCTTTCCCTGTTGCAACTCACTAGCACTATATTGGCTGAGCTCTCTCCTACCTGGGAGAAAAGGCTCCTCCCAGAAGCGCCCTGAATTCTTAGGGAAGCCTGACCCATCTCTCTTACTGGTGCCTGGAAAGCAAAATGCACTTGGAGTTGGCCCCTTAGTCTTCAGACCATGTCAAGATTCAAGTAAAAAGCCTATACTGCATCGTCACCAAGCCCAACATAGTCAATAGTTCAAATCACAGTTAAATTAGAAGCAAGCATGGGGCAAAGCATGCAGACCTGTCTAGTCAATGAAGCAGCAGAGATAAGAGGAATTACTACATAAATGCCAGCGTGGAGGCTTTAATGAATACAGAGATGGTGTTCTTTCCAGACTTTTCCAGACTGCCCCCAGTTGGCTGTAAAAGGCCCGCGAGGATTTTGAACCTAATGCTTTCTTCATCCTCCTCCTTCACTTTTTCTTCTCCTCCTCCTGCTTCATCTTCTTTTAATATGCAAAGCATCTCCCAAAGTATTGAGAAATGAACTGTTCCTCTGTGTAGGCCCATAGTTTTGCAAAGGGACAGTGATGCTAGCAAGCTGGTGATTACTACTGGAAACATCAGATGCAGCAAAGGAAATGCAGTTAATACAATAATTCACATATGTTAATGCTTAGTTCCATCAATGTCAGCTTTCTTTTCTTCTTGATATACACAAAGCTGGCACACAATTTTAACTGATGAGGTAATGTCATTTTTAATTTAGAGAGCCTTAAGCTGTCCACTCTAACTAGTGATATCATCTTTGCAGTTCTCTCGTGAGACTTTATGTAAACATAAGTAATGTGTCCTGGACAGTTTGAAAAGGGATTGTTAAAGATGACATTGGTCATCATGAAGATTTCCCCCACTTTGATCTCTTTTAAATTGCCAGATACAGTTTATATTACTGCCATATTTTAGCCATTCCTGAAATTAATATATCCCAGGACTTTTGAACCAAGTTAAACACAGAAATAAAATGAAGGTTTGAAATGAATGGACTACAGTGTTTTCATGTCAGTCCTGAAAGAAAAACGGAAGACAACTCTGATTCTCTGGTTCCTAGGTGACTCGATAAATAACAAGAGAGTAAAGGGAAAGACACTACAAAATGGATGACACCAAACAAACAAGAATCTTCCTATTTTCCAGAAGGATGCTAGTCTATTGGAGACAGCTCCCTACCTTTTGGAGACTAAAAATATATATATGTATTAACTCAGTGCAATATTTAGAATAATATTTTATCGTGACTTCCTTTACCATTTGTCTCCTCACTGTATTATTATTCAGCCTGAACATTTTCTTTTTAATCACATCACTTTGGTGACTTCAAGTGTGTCACATTCCCTTTCCAAACAACCATGTTCCTTTAAAGATTCAGGCTGGTGGGTGTAAATAAAGTAACTTTCCATTTTTAAATAAGCATTTTCCGTCAGAGAGATTATGTTCTGCAATTCCGGATAGTCTTGGGGCAGATGATCTCTGTCTTAACCACTGTGGATACCGAGAGAGGTTTTTTCCTAAGAAGTCTGGAGTTTGGTAGAATTGAGTTAAATAGTAAAGAATCTGTTTATTATTCTGTGGCCATATGTTGAGAGGGTCGCTCACAGAAATCAAAGTATTGTTCATGGAAAGCTCCAGCCACGGAGACATTTTGAATTCATAAAAGAACTTCACAGTTTGAAAAGAATGAATAGCATTATGTATTGACACCCTACCACCATAGACAAAGGAACACAATTTAATAGTAGAGAATTGTGCTCGTGAGATTTTTCTTTTTCTTGTTAATTGGTTACTTTAAGTGACATTGTCTGCAACTATAATGGACACCATTATTCTTAATAGTTCTGTGTTGCCAGATGATGTATACAGACATGATGGAGTCCATTTTAATTATTTCATTTTGCGGAATTTTTCTCCCTCCATGAAACACAGTGGCGAATGCCGACAGCACTGTTTTCCTGACAGAGTGTGCTGGATGGTGCTGTCTTCTAAATCACTGAAATTAGAAGGGCATTTCTCGCGCACCTCTCATTTTCTTCCGTATTTCTGTGCCAGGTATGACTACGTGGAAGTCATCGATGGAGAAAATGAAAATGGACGCTTGTGGGGGAAGTTCTGCGGGAAGATCGCCCCTTCTCCTGTAGTGTCTTCGGGGCCATTTCTCTTTATCAAATTTGTCTCTGACTATGAGACACACGGCGCTGGATTTTCCATACGCTATGAAATTTTCAAGAGAGGTGAGTGGCTTCCAGTAGAACAACTGTGGCTCTCAATGTTCTTTCATGTTGTTTGATTCCATGACAGACTGAACGAAAAGAAGACAAGGCGTAATGCTTTTATCTTTTGTTAAAAAATTCATACGTTCCCACTACAAAACTGTTGGAAAATACTTTATACAAAGAAAAATTACCCGACGTATGAGGAAGTTATGTTTAAATTTGTTTTAAGTATTTCAGGACTCAAAATTTCATCATTCCAATATGTTGACCGGTGTCTCTAAGGCATATACTCTATAAAACTCTTGTAAAAGCCTTTATTCTTAGCTTGCTTCTTCAAAAGTAAGTCTGACCTGCTCCCGAAGTTTGAGTTCCTTCATTAAAAATGCATGAGTCCCTTTTACCTTAAAGCCGTGTACATCCTGTTCCTTTTGTTTTATTACAAAATTCAAAACTGGTATTTCCCAGGAAAAGCAAAGCTGTCCACTAGCCTTAGTTTCAAAAGCTATTGAAGGAAGAAGAGCTTTTCTTATTAATGTCTGTTAAGAAGAGGAATAGTTGGGGAAAGAAGCTCTTGGAAGAAACAGAACAGTAAAGCTTTAAATGGTATTCCCCTTAGGAAATAAAGATCCTTCTCCCCCTCCAATATAATCACTTAGTAATCTCTTCCAATGGTATATATTGAGATGGATGGAATCTGACAATTCATAGTCTCCCAGCCTTGAGGAATTGAGCGCACATATCAGTCAATTGATAAACAATGTATCTTTATCCGGATGTCACTGTTTTTCACAAGAGCTATTAGATTCCTTTAATGTGTTAAATTCAGCCTTTCCTTTTAAGTTGACAGTAATGTGGGCGGTGGGCCACCAATCCAGGGCCAGGGGTTCAAGATTTGAGTGTGTTGTCCTAGAATATAGGAGAAAGCCTTTTTAATAGAAAAAAAAAAAAATCTGGCCACACCAATTACAGATGCTCAGCAGCAACTGAGAATTAAAAAAAAAAAAAAAAAAAAAAGAGTCATCAAGTTTCTGGGAACATTGGTACAACTTTTTTTTTTACCTCTAACATTTTATTTATTTATTTATTTTTCAGTGATCCAAGATTCATTGCTTATGTACAACACCCAGTGCTCCACGCACTACGTACCCTCCTTAATACCCACCACCAGACTCACCCATCCCCCTCTACCCCCCTCCATAACCCTCAGTTTGTTTCTCAGAGTCCACAGTCTCTCGTGGTTCATCTCCCCGTCAGATTTACCCCAATTCACTTTTCTTTTCCTTCTCCTAGAGTCCTCCATTTTATTCCTTATGTTCCACAAGTAAGTGAAACCATATGATAATTGACTTTCTCTGCTTGACTTATTCACTCAGTACAATCTCCTCCCAACCCATCCATGTTGATACAAAAGTTCGGTATTCATCCTTTCTGATGGCTGAGTAATATTCCTTTGTATATATGGACCACATCTTCTTTATCCATTCATCTGTTGAAGGGCATCTCAGCTCTTTCCACAGTTTGGTGATTGTGGACAGGGCTGCTATGTACCCAAGGGTAATATGGCCCTTCTTTTCACTCCATCTGTATCTTTGGGGTAAATATCCAGTAGTGCAATTTCAGGGTCATAGGGTAGCTCTATTTTTAATTTTTTGAGGAATCTCCACACTGTTTTCCAGACACTTCTCCAAAGAAGACATACAAATGGCCAATAGACACATGAAAAAATGCTCATCATCACTAACCATCAGGGCAACTCAAATCAAAACCACATTGAGATACCACCTTACACCCGTTAGAATGGCCAAAATCAACAGGACAGGAAACAACAAGTGTTGGAGAAGATGTGGAGAAAGGGAAATCCTCTTTCACTGTTGGTGGGAATGCAAGTTGGTGCAGCCACTTTGATACAACCTTTTAAAATGTCAAAGAAATCTGGCACTGTCCCCATATAAGTATGGATAGATGGAGACAATTTTCTTTAAAAATTTATATAAGCACATACTTAGAAAACCTATAGCATAAGTAATAGTCTATATACAACATCGGTATGTACAGCTGATTACATATGTACATATTTTCTTGTGTGGAAAGCTGCTTGACCTGTTCTATAAATCGTATTGTACGTGTATGCATATGAACACACACACATATCCACACGTCTCCATTTGCTTGCTTATCTGCCTATGGCACTATCAAAGAAAACATGGGGTCAGAAAAGAGTTGAGGAGTAGCCTTTCACTTGCAGGGCTTCTAGAAGATCTGAAGATGGTTGAAAAAGAGAGTGAGAGCTCTGTAACTAAGTCATTACGAATTCTTCTTCTTCCTTCCAAATGAACTCAGCTCCCTATGCTTCCATTGCCTCAGAGGTACGGTCCTTTCCCTATCCTGATCTCCAACACCACCCTCGAGACTGAGACGTTCTTTCTCTTCATTGCTCTACATTCAATGTGGCTTCTAGTTCTTTTGAATTTATATCCACATGTCTCCAAAAGTCGTGCTGCCTTTCTGGGTCCACAGCCATTAACTGAATAGGCCCAGTTTGGGTTCTTCCTGTGTTCTCTCACCCTACATACAACTTCTTGAATGGTCATCAAGCCATTGTCCCTGAGATGCCTATGACAGCTGTCCATCACCTATTGGGTCAAGCCTCAATGTCCCATTGGGTCAAGCTCAAGGCTTGACGTCAATGTTCCCAACCTTCTCCAGCCTCACCTCACACAGATCCACACTCGGCTTCCTGCCTAAGTAGAGTGTTCTGGGTAAAGTCCAACAGACTAAATGTGAAGTTAATTCTGCCTTTGACAGTCTCCATGAATGTTCTGAGCCTCAGATTTCTCATCCAGTAAATGGACAATGGTGTCTAGCACAAGCTTGTGGTGACGATTGGTTGAAATTGAAACATGGGAAACATGGAGCCCATACCTGTCACCAAAAATGTCTTCAGTAAACATGAGCTGTGACAACACTTACGGACATGGCTGGTGCCACCAGATTTCAGAGCCCTTGCTCCTTACCAGTTTATGTCCCTTAACCTTCACAGACACCTGGCTCTAAACTTATTCTTGTCAGGAGCTTTTCCCGATTCTTCTACTTGTTTTCCCTACATGTATACCCAACTTGTTCCCTATACATGCGCACAACACACACATACAATACACACATATGCATACTATACACACACACAGATGTGTTTCATTAACCATTATGTTTCTCCTTAATATTTTCAAATTTGTTCATGTGTGCATAGTTCATTTTCCAACCAGATTGGTACCACCTGAAAATGCAAAGAAAATATCTTCCCCCCTCCCACCTCCCTGTACATACTACATTCTTATAGGGGCTCCATATAAAGTCATTAACTGCATACTTATGCATACATATTGAGTTCATGGACATTTTTCCCTTCAAAAGCCATTTAATGATATTATATAATTCATGAATCTCCTTTAAAAAAATATCACTTCTTCCAGAGTACAGCAATTCCAAGTTTCCTCAAAACACATACATTATACTAATCATTGTTGAGCCAATAAATGGGTCTTTCACCTGTTGACTTTGAGGTTTTCTGGCAACAGATTATAGTTCTAAGGAAAATTTAGGCCATTCCTGCATCCCTAAGGTTGCATTTCTGGAAGACCACCTTTGCCTGATAGTCAGCAAAGCCTGTTCCCACCTCTTCCCATGCCTTCTGGAGCCGCTCTGGACACCTTGATTTTCTCCCCCACTTTCCCCTTGTCCATGTCTTTTCCTAGAAGCTGAAAGCTTGGGCCACCACCCTTAAATTATTCCCACTCACCTAAAAAAATTTCTCCAGGAAACCCAGGAAGAGTGCTTTCCTATCTATCACTCTTCCCCTGTCCTTCCCTTGGCCTGAGTCATCCAGGCTCAACTGCTGGAAGAAGTTGGAGACATTTCCTGTGGGTTTCTGTGTGGGGAAGGCATTTTATTGAGAGCAAGATTGGTCACTTCATATGTTATTTGGTTAAGAGCCTACATATTTAATAATAATTCCAAAGAGAGTATCATAATGTCATTAACAATGAGGCTTGGCCTCCTTACAGCTGCACAAGGTCCCCTAAGTCTTACAAATAACGTCAAAAGTGTAGTGTTCGTGGGCGGCCGATGCCAAGTGTGCACCAGCAGCCTTCTCACTCGTAGGCACGTGGGATTTCTCGCCCTCCCTCCTGTTTAGTGCTTGTGTACTCTCTGCAAAGTTCCTTAACCCACACCACTGCCTTGTACCTCTTTGCTCAACAGTAGCAAACCTATACAACAGTGAACAAGAGGGCCGCCTGGGTGGCTCAATGAGTTAAAGCCTCCGCCTTTGGCTCAGGTCATGATCTCAGGGTCCTGGGATCGAGGCCCGCATCGGGCTCTCTGCTCAGCGGGGAGCCTGCTTCCTCATCTCTCTGCCTGCCTCTCTGATTACTTGTAATCTCTCTCTGTCAACTAAATAAATAAAATCTTAAAAAAAAAAAACAGTGAGCAAGAAAAATATTAAGACAAGTCTTGATGTTTACAGGAGGAAGCAGGAAATTGTAGAATCTTTAAGTTCGAAGGGCTCTTTTTTTTCCAAATTCCAAAGCCCACCTCCCATTTGTTATACACAGAATCTGAGGACCAGGAAGGTTAGGAGGCCAACTAAGGTTACACAGCAGGTTAACAGTAGAGACGGGACTGGAACTCAGACCTGGTGCTCAATCCAGTTCTCTTTCACTACTCCATGGAATTTCTCCAATTTTTGTCACATACCTGGGCTAGCTTCAGTGAAAACATTGAAATTTATTTGATCTCGAAAATATGCCCTTGGGAAGCCTGGGTGGCTCAGTTGATTGAGCATCTGCCTTCAGCTCAGGTCATGATCCCAGGGTCCTGGGATCGAGCCCCGAGTCGGGCTCCCTGCTCATGAGGAGCCTGCTTCTCCCTTTGCCTGATGCTCCCCCTGCTTGTGAGCATGCTTTCTCTCTCTCTCTGACAAATAAATAAAATCTTAAAGGAAAAAAAAAGTATGCCCTTAATTCTTATCATTTATTTTCTCTCATTAAATCTTGATCTCACTTAGGCAATTTTATCTTTTTTTTTGGCAATTTTATCTTTTTAAAGAGAAAATATTAGTACCTGAATTAAAGCCTGTTGTCAGCTTTGCCTTACAAGAGCCTAGGCAAAGCATTATTTTTGCCCCAGAGAGGAAGCTGGAGGTCTCCAGGGTCATCGTTCCTACATCTTAAAAATAAAATAAAAGGGCTTCCAGTATCATATATCTATTATTTGTAAATTAGTGGTTTACATTAGCATAGTCACTGTCATCTTAGAAGCAACCCATTAACTTGGAAACAGATTATAAACAGTAAGTACAGCATATTTCATAATCTTCTCACCCGTAACTGACATGGTCAAATGCCACATGTTAGTAACTTTAACTAGAATCAAATAAGTATCTGAAGCCATCATGGTGAAAGGTGAGCCACATCTGAGAAGGCTTTTGGAGGCATTTTAAACAAGTCAGACCTCTACAGGCCAGGTTTATTGTGCACAGCTAATAAGTTTTATTCTTCTGCGTCTCTGGTGCCGTAGACATCTAATATGTACGTGGGGAACAAGCAATTGATTTGTTTACTCAAAAGGCTGCCAGATGCAGTGAGTTGGAGATTCAGCGTACCAACCGTAAACACTAAAAATAGAGATCTGCTAGTTAAATTTAATCTGTATTGATGACTACACTGTTGCCTCTAGTACATGGCTCTGTGGGAGAATATTTAGTTAAGAACACTCTCAACAAACCTCCTTATTTAGAGGAATAAGGAATGAATGCCATCACAGGATGCCCATCAGTGAGATGATGGCCCAGGAAAAGAATGGTTGAACTGAACATTCTCCAGGTTGGATCTTAAAGTTCAAAAGGGTCAAGTCATCTCTGATCCCAGGAGAGTCTTAAGATGTCTTTGAAAATCATGGCAGTGGTGGCAGTGATAAGGGGCCAAGCCGAGGTGCTCATGTTCTTGTAGATGGGCCATTTTCAATGGTGGTGAATACCATCCCATGTGGTCCTAGATGCCATGAATTGAAATTGTGGTCATCCGTACGGTCAGAAGGTCAACTTGCAATATATGTGTGTATAAGCTTGACCAATTTAAATTACAAATTAGCATAATTTGTAAAGTATTGATAACACTGGCTAGTCATTAAAATTATACTCTACAAATATGTGCATTACACAGCCACACATATATATTAAAAAATAATTTTAGAATGGCACTGTATCTGCTACTTTAGGGAAGGCAACGATGTCAACATTGATATCAAGTGACTTCTAGCAACACGGCCTGTAATCACAGTTTATCGTGCCCTCACTAACAGCCACACTTTACCGGCACACCTGTGTCAACACCACTCAGAATGAGTCACTCACCGTGGGTACATGAACGAATTACCTTTCACATTTAGTTTGTCAAAGAGGCATAGGTCACATCTGGCAGAGTTACTGAGTCATTGGTGTAGGAATCTGAAACCCAAACTCCCTCCACTGAATTCTCTCCCTCGCCTTTGTAAATGTTCTATTTCACCAATAAAGGGCTGTCAGCCTCAAGATTTAAAGATTTAAGCTTGAAGGGGCTATAATTATTTCTCTAGGGCTCTGTCGAGATTTCTGTAGCTTACTCATTCATTGTTCCCACATGATTTTATATTTGTCATTTTTTTCCTCTGCAACAGCAGAAGTGTTTAAATTGCTTTACACAAATGGAAAACTAAGGGGAGCACAATAAATCTGAACTTGACTTTCCATACCTATCACTCCTATGAAAAGGCTGAGTAATGAATGATTAGGACAGTGATTATAATGGTGAGATTTTATTAGAAAGATATGTTGCCTTTGCTCAAGTTATTTCTTGGTGAAGTCTTGTGAGTGGGATTTTCACTTTGCTCCTTTTCTTTTACTCACAGGTCCTGAATGTTCCCAGAATTACACAGCATCTAGTGGAGTGATAAAGTCCCCTGGATTCCCTGAAAAATATCCCAACAGCCTTGAATGCACTTATATTATCTTTGCACCAAAGATGTCAGAGATTATCCTGGAATTTGAAAGCTTTGACCTGGAGCTCGACTCAAATCCTCCGGGGGGGATGTTCTGTCGCTATGACCGGTTAGAAATCTGGGATGGATTCCCTGATGGTAAGAAGGGCAGGAAGCATCCTCAAAAGGGAAGAATCTGGGGGAAGGGCACTCAGATACTTTTACAAGTGTCATGATACATGCAACATTTTTTCTTTAAATAGCTCAAAAGGAGGAGGGAAAACAAACCAAAATGGTAACTTTCTTAATGCAAAGCAGCAATGAAATATTTGAGTTTAAAAGACAGTCATTATCTTGTCCACTTTCTTCCTTTTATAGACAAGGAAACTGAGGCGATGAAAGATTATACATGGTCTCATAGCTATTTGTGTGTGTGTGTGTGTGTGTGTGTGTGTGTGTGTGTGTGTGTGTGTGTGTGGTAGAATTGGAACCAACACATGGTTTTCCTGACTAAAGTATTTTGCTCATTTCATTGACCTGCCTACTGGTCATTATTTCATAGACCCTAAGAGAGCAATTAAGTCAAACCATTCACTTTACAAATGCAGAGATTAAGGACCAGAGAGGCTAAGTACTTGATAACAATTTTAAAGGTGAAATGTGCATCTATTTTGCAGTTACTAAAAGTTTAAGAAATTTAGAAAAGGAATGAGAACGTTTGGACATTACTAATTTGGGGGCGGGGGCAGGGCATTGCTAACTTAGAGAGATTCTTTGTCTGCTCTGAGGGAATTTTTATCTTTGGCAATTTGAATCACCTCAAAACATCCTCTATCTACATTGCTCTTATCATCTAAATTCGTCCTACATTTAAAAAATATCGACTGAACATGAACCACCTACCAAGCTCTGGTCTGGCCACTTGCTAAATAGAACAATCAAAGATGGCTGCCCTCTTGGAGCTTCATTTCTGCCAGGGGGAATGGGACAATAAACCATACACATTATAGATGAATGAATTTTGTGATTGGGATGTCAGAAGGTGAGAAGTTCTATAAACAACAACAAAAGAAATGGAAAGGAAGGAAAAGTAGAGGAGAGCAAAAGCATGAAAAGTGCTAGGGTTACAAAGAGGGATGCGTAGGTTGAAATTTTAAATAAGGTGGTCAGGTTCAGCCTCATTACAAAAATGACATTTTAGCAAAGATTTGAAAGAGGGGGTGGGTAGCCACATGGACAGCTAAATGAAAGTTTTCCATTTCAATCCTTGTGAATTAGGAGGTGAATGGCAAAAATACACACCCAAATCCTGGACAGAGGGAGATAATATCAAATAATTTGTTGCAGCTGCATTGCTTGTCTTGTGTTTAGTCTGGTTTAATGTTGAGATTTCTCTAGAGAACACACTCTACACAGATCAGAAAGGGCAGCTTGGAAGTTCTTACAAATCATGCAGTTAGAGATGTATAACCATCTATAAAATAAAGCCAGATATTATGATCAGGCTGGAGGAAGGAATATTTAAGTAAATATTAAATTGTAAATGAAGGGCAAGTATCACGTGAAAGAGATTGCGTTTGCCTTTGAAATGACATTAAAATTATCAGTGTAATTCAATTTAGCTGTGTTCCTCCACAGTAAACAGCAATGGAGATAAACTGGGTTTAGGGAAAGCTTATATTGTCATTGGGGTAAATGGGTGAGCTATCGTTGGTTTAGTTTCTTCTTTGGTCTATTACTCTCTATAAATAGGGTTATGATGATCTTATCGAAACTCCTTCATTAAGTAATGAGATTTGCCCAAACAGAGTGCTGATTGATTTCCAAGTATTCAATCCAATAATTAGGAAAACAATATTATAATAGTATTGTAATAATAGTTGGAACATTTAATAATGGGTTTATTTGTTCACAACCCAAATTTGCAGCCTCCCTTTCCAGAACTTACATTTAAATTGACATATGAAAAGGAGGTCCAATCAACCAACTTATTTAGAATACTTTCAGAAAGAAGCACATTGTTATTAGTGTCAAGGGTTTTTCAAAGTAGTAATTTTCTGGCTCTAGAAAATCACTGAGTTGAAGGGAGGAACAATTAACAATAAGAGTTATCAGGCTTGCAATTCACTCATGTTTTAAACTATGGCACACTTGACTTATTCCCAGAGAAAACTGGCCTTGAAATGCGAAAACTGTGTTTATATATTTGTTAAAACTTACCTGGCTTCGACCAGCCTACGCTAGCATAAGCGTTCTCTCCTTTAAAGGCAAAATGGCAGACTGCCCCTCCTAGGTTTCTCGTCAGTGGCACTAGAGATATTTTTGTCATAGTAGTTCAACACAGACAGTTCCTTGCCAGCAAAACTGCTTGTATTTTTTGATTCCCCTTCCAAAAACAACCACGAGGAGCTGCTGAAGGCTTTAAACCATCATGTGATTTTAGGTTGCATTTTATCATACACATTGAATGAGATGACTAAGTAATTGAAAGCTACCCATTGAGTCAGATTGACTTTGAAGAAAAGCAATTTACTCCAGAACTCAAAATCTGAGGCATGCATGGGTTGAATCACACATCCCTATGGATCGCGCTCTGAAGCTCCACAGAGTCACAAGTAGCGACTCTGAAGAAATTGGTGGAAGTTTGCATATGGTTTGTGAGCCATGAGCTGAGTGTGCCACCCTAGTGGGCGTTGCAAATGTTTCTGCTGAATTATGGAGCCAAACGTGAATGCTTAGCTCACACGGCATGAGCACACATGAAATCAGCTCTCCGTCTAGGCTGGGCCAAGGAACTGGAACTGCAGTTGTTACCTATGTTCCAAAAATTATCTACTATTTGAGGAATAGGTTTCATAAAAACTAGATTGAGCTCTGTTTCGTTTTTATTGACTTACATTTAATATTAAAATTAACCTTTGGAGGTAGAAATATAAAATAAAAATGATATAAGCATAAAATATACACATTCCAAAATATAAATGACACAAATGTGCAAATTTTTTTCTGGGGAAGAGTTGCAAAGTCCATATACCCTCCAACAAAAAGTTTGTTATTGATGGAGAAGAGTACATGGTCTATTTTATACCTTTATACCTTTTTTGGTATAAAAGATTCCCTTTTTTGTTGGTTATTCAGAATGCCTCATGTTAAAAGTACATCTTCATAGTAGATTGCTGCCCTTTTTTTCCACAATGAAAGGGGGCAGAAAGCCAAGTTGTCTGACTCTGAGGTGGGTTATAATTACTTGAAAGATTAATGGAAAAATACAGAGAACAGAGGATACTGTCATTCAGGGTTGCTGGTATATCTTTTAAACAACACAAATACCGTATCACCTTCACACCTGAAAAGATATGATCACTGCGGACCTCTTGTCCCCACAAGAGATTGCTTAGCACACGTTGCTGGCTTCAATTCTTCAATAATGCAACTTTTGAGTTCTACTGCTGTCTTTGTGACAGTTTCCATTCATCTCCTTGGCCTTTGGGTCTACGATAACGGAAGTAGGAAATCCAATAGCTGTGTTCATGTAAACACACAAATGAGCACACACAGGAGATGGATAAGAATACTGCATCCACTCTTGCTCAGATCAATATTGCATTAGCTTGCTCAGCTAAGGTCTTGCTGTTGTTCAGGAAAATTCAATACTTCTTTGTCTTATGTTCGAAAAAGCCTTTTCACTCTCATATCTCGAGGGCTCCTAAAGAGAGTTGCGCACTGCTGTCCGGGGGCAATGTTCTAAAGGACAGAAGGCAGATTTACCCAGCATGTCTTATACATTATAAACCAGTGAGTCATGGAGACTCTCTAAATTATGAGTCTGCATTAGACAAGTTCTCTTCTGTTTGCTCTTTCAAAGAGACTCCCCCTAGCCCCCCTTCCCCAGAGGAATGGGGTGGTAATGGAGGGGAAGAATCTGCCGCTTAAGGGGGCAGCTTTCCTTGTGCACTTGTATTCTCGGAGGGGTCAGTGGCTGTGAGGATCAGGGAATGGCTCCAAGGACTCAGGCTGTAAAAGTTTGCCCACAAAGTAAAGAAACAAAGTTATGAAGCCACAATAATGGAATTTAAACGAGGGAAAAGAGTGAGAGCTTATGAATGGATTCTAGGCCTCTCATAAGATTGCACATCAGAAATGGGATTCTTTCTGAGGAAAGGATAGACCTGAGGTCATGGCTCTAGCACGATGTTTTCATGCATGTGTCATGAGCAGCTTTGCGTTCCATAGGGAAGAAAAAAATGTTGAATTCACTCAGGATGAAGAGAATCTGTCAAACAATTAACACATATAGAAGAATCTGAGGCTCAGACTGAAGCTGAAGAGAAACAAAACAGAGTTTCATCTCCTGAGATGCTGTCTTCTGCCAACTGGGAAGTCTGATACGACAACATTTTCTTCCCATGATGCAGAGCCACTGTTCGTGACCACGTGGCACCTTGTAGAAAATGAGTATCCATGCCCCTAATGGGCTATGTCCTTGTTTGCTTCATGATAAAGCAGTCTACACAGACACAGTGTTTGGTTGCTGGAGAGTGAGGGGTTGCAGTAGAGAAAACTCTTCGAATTCAATCAAATGAATTACTGTGAATGCGTGGAGAAGTTACAAATGATCAACGTAACCACTTTGCACTAACTCAAATGTGGAAACACTTCATTTGGCTTTTTGGTTTTTTGGTTTTTGTTTTGTTTTAATGGGTTGGCCAAGAGCTGAAAATCTGTTAGCCAAGGATCAGAGTACTCTCAAAAGCAGGGTGCTCAGACTAGCCAGCTGCCTACCGGAGCTCAGAGGGTCCAGGCAGCTCCAGCGAGATCAGCTCTTCTGAGGCTCACTTTTTCAATCACATTTGAGGCTATTCCTAGTCCCCATCAGTTGCCTTCTGCATCCAAATTACACACACGGGCCTTGGCACTCTGTGTCCCTGCTGGAGGCCCACCCCTCCAGAGAAGGGTCCACCCACTGTGCTTCCTTGAACAAAGTAATAACTCTTAGTTGAAATGCAGAGAACCATGGATTTCTTGGAGGGGAAAATGGTCCACACCAGATTGTCCTTCTAAGCCCAAACCATCTGGTATGTTTTTACCATATGCGCAATAAATTAAAAAAAAAAAAAAAAACCTAGAGAAAAGGATTTTTTTTTCTTTTTTGCGTTGCTGTTGATCTGGACAAGGAATTGGAAAGATTCTCCAACCCCAGAGGGCTTGTGCACTGTCTACAAGGTAACTCACAATTACTAATTACCAAGGTTTATCTAAAAGCTCTTCAGTAAAGGGTTGGCCAATCGAAGCCAAATAGAAGTTTGACTTATCAAAATTAATCAGTGTTCCCAATCTTTCACTGCCTTGGGTGCTTCCTTTGTTTCCCCAAGCATGCATAGTCAAATGGCTGTGTTGGGCCATCTTTTGGCCAGAGGGCACAAATGCAATGCAATCTCTCCTACGTTTGGGAAAAAAAAAAAACTGGAAGAAAAGTCAGATGCATTTTCTTTTCATTTTGTTTACAACTTACTGTTATGTATAAATTATTGGTATCTGTAGCTTCTGTTTTTTTTTAAATGCTACAATTATTAATTGGCCTGTAGATAGAGCCCCGAGTAGGACACCGTACATCGTCCTTTGTCCAAGTCTGTGGTGTTCCTCACAATAAGGCTCCAGGACTAAAAGATGGAATGAGGAAGGACATCAGAGCTACTTAGTGCTGGAACAGATTCCTGGTACTGGTCTGGTTCCATCCAGGACAAGTTCCCAGGATGGCCTCTTAAAGTGGGAGAAGTGAATGAGGCAACTTCGGGAATCTTCGGTGATCACAGCCTAGCGGGAATCTCATCCCTGGGCAATGTGTGCCTTTTGGTCCTGGAAATGAATGTCAAGGTGCCCCTTGACGGCCCAAATCTCATTCTTTGCAGTTGAGCGAGCATTTCGATTCTGTTCCTGAAAACAGTCCTGCTCAGTGGGGAATGTAGTTACATTTGTGATTGCCCTTCTGAGCACACTTTAAAAATCCTCTCCACAAACCTGATCCAATACGTTCACTGCAAACCAATTAACCAGGGAAGACTTGCTTTGGGTAAGAAGATACTTCTGGGTTCTGCCGGGACCCATGTTTACAAACGGTTATTCTTGCATCTGCTGTGAAACAAAAGCTATTTAAATGTTCTCTGCGTTTCTCCCTTTCTAGTTGGCCCTCACATCGGGCGTTACTGTGGACAGAAGACACCAGGTCGGATCCGTTCCTCATCAGGCATTCTCTCCATGGTTTTTTATACTGACAGTGCGATCGCAAAAGAAGGCTTCTCAGCAAACTACAGTGTCTTGCAGAGCAGTGTCTCAGAAGGTCGGTATTTATTCATCTTGCAAAGCACTGTGGTAAACACCCCCTGCTCTTCCTCCTCACACCTGTTATGGCCACAGGAAACCCTAAAAAATACTTGGTGAATTGAAGTGCCAAGTATTTGTTTTACTCTTTTAAATGGTTTTTATGAACATCAAAAGGAAGAACTATTTGGTGTGCCTTCTTAAGAAGATGAGAAGGCTGCTTGTAAGCCTCTGAAATTATGGGAGAAAGCAGGAAATGGCAAAACAGGGCCATGAAACAATGAACTAGAGCCAGACCCCCTGACTGGCACCCTTGAATGTGTATCAGGCTGAAAATCATAGTAGGGGGCGCCTGGGTGGCTCAGTGGGTTAAAGCCGCTGCCTTCGGCTCAGGTCATGATCCCAGGGTCCTGGGATCGAGGCCCACATCAGGCTCTCTGCTCGGCAGAGAGCCTGCTTCCTCCTCTCTCCTCTCTCTCTGCCTGCCTCTCTGCCTACTTGTGATCTCTCTCTCTGTGTCAAATGAATAAAAAAAAAAAAAAAAAAAATTTAAAAAAAAAAAAAAAAAAAAAAAAAAATTTAAAAAAAAAAAAAAAAAAAAAAAAAGAAAATCATAGTAGGATAGGCATCGATCTGAAGTGATAGGAACACCTGTGGTGTTTTATTGACAGGGCAGTTTTATAGGATAGATGCTGACATATGATGATTTGGGTCATGAAGACCCAGAATGGAAGCCATTTTGTTTTTCTTTTTTATGTGAATAGAAGTGGATATTCCGGTGAAACAAGCATGTTTCAACCTCTTCTAACTTTCCACACAAAAAAAAGAGAAAGTAGTATGTTTCACGTCTCGTTAAAATATGCAACTCAACAAACTCAAATCTTCCTCAAAGTTTATGTAGCGTCCAGCTCCTTCAAGGGCCCAAGGAAAATATCAGAAAGAACAATGAATAAATTGTGTGTTTGAATATGTCTAGCTGCCAGGTTGTAAAGTAGCGAAGAGGACAGGGGATGTTTGAGGACCTGTCCTACAGGCTAGTCTCTTTTTTACCAGAACTGACTGGAAAATAAAAAGGCCAATTAAACTGCAAAACCTTATTTGTACTTAATTTAATTAATGTATCTTTGTGTCTATAAATATTTTTATATTACAAATAACAAACCTAAGCTTTAAAGTATGAAACTGGTGAAAGAAAACCTTTTATGCCCTGAAACTTAATCTATAATGATAGAAAATTCAGAAAATGTGGAAGTTTGATTAATTGAGATTTTTCTTGATGGTTGGGAATCTTTCATCTCTAAAACTTTTTTTTCACTTTGGTACTTTAGATTCACATTTCCTAAAGTTGATTATTCATCTCCCTTTATCATATTTCATATCAATGTCATATTTTATTGTTTCACTGAGCATATGAGGCCTAATGGAATACATGATTCGTGATTCATAGTCTTCACTGTGAGCATTATTATTTTATGTTGTAAAGTGGTGGTCTTCTTTGGAAGCATATGATGCTGCAGTTTATTTCTGATGGATACTCCCATGTTTTAATAATATAAACTAATGATGTGAATAAGCACGACCAGGCCAGGGCGGGAGGCCTGAGAATGAAGGGAGTCAAGGAGAGGTGACCCGGGTGCCAAATACAAGGAATCTTGTAACAGAGAGTTAGGATCCGCTGTCCACCAAATATAGATTATAACAGAGACATAGAGTGTTTTTCATTTTTATTAGATATTGAAAGAATCAGTAAAATTTTATTTAAATATAGCTTCTACATTAAACTTTGAAAATAAATAAAAATTCCCATGATTTCCTAATAAATTCCTGATAGTATTTCTGTCAACCTAGGCCCAGTGAGGAAAATAATCACTATGAGATCTCCATAGCCTTGCTTTTAAAAATTATTACCACTATTACAATTATTGTCACGTATCAGTGCTGCATCCCCATAAGTCCCTCACTGTCTTCTTCTGTAAGATACTGTGTGAACATCAAAATGAATGTTTTAATCTGCCAGATTATAAAAAGGACTATGCATCTTGGGTCCCTTTTATTTTGATGACTTTCGGCCCTTTTTCTTCCCCTTCAGATTTCAAATGTATGGAAGCTCTGGGCATGGAATCGGGAGAGATTCATTCTGACCAAATCACAGCTTCTTCCCAGTATAGCACCAACTGGTCTGCGGAACGCTCTCGTCTGAACTACCCCGAGAACGGGTGGACTCCCGGCGAAGACTCCTACAGAGAGTGGATACAGGTATGTAGCATGAGACTCAGTCCACATAGGGCTGACGATTTAGGTCATCTAGAAAGGCTGTTGACATAAAGCAGTGCCATTCCAAATGCCTTCAAGTGGGAAGAGAGGAACAATCGGTACCGAGTGTATTCACGCTGCAGAATCATCCTGTCACCACAATCTGAGACGACCAGGTCCAGCGGTTGTCCCTGCAGATGCATTTATTTTCGCGGATACTTACATACGAGTCTTCAGAGAATTTGAGCACAGATGTCTCACTTTGCTAACAACTAAAAGATCTGATTTCTCCCCACGACTACACATTTTCTATTCATACACTTCCTCCGTCAACAGATTTTTATTTTCTTGATGAAATACATGAGCTTTAGCAGACTAGCATGAAATAATTGTATCTAAGCATAAGGCTTCCTACTTGTTTGTTTGTTCTGAGCCAAAGGGAAGAAAGGGGTTGACTTTGTGGATTATGTATAGACGCAGATATGTATGAAAGGGACACATTTGTATCCTTATTATGATGTTGCTTCTGCTCTGCTCCCTTTGCCCTGGCGCTCCCTTCCCTGCCCTTGTCTCGCATTCCCCAGAGACTCTCCTCCCTGCACCACGGCTCCCTGCCCCCACTCATCCCTGGCACCACTCCTAATACCTCTGCTCCTCCAGGCTTGATGTCTGGAGACTCCCACCCAAGGCCTGACGTTCATGTTCTTGACTTTTTCACCCACTGTCAAATGAAACATCCATATCTGGCCGTGGGGTTAGACCGTGGGCAGATTACACAGAGTTATTTGCTGAAGGATCCAGGCTTCCTTTTCAGAGAGTAGGCAAAGCTTGTCTTACATTGATTGCTAGATATATAAAAATGACTAATTCCCAGAGAGAGTTTCTAAGCAAGAAAAAAACCCACGATGATTAATCCCCTACTTTCTACATCTATTGCTGCTTCAGTCTTTTGAGCACAAATACCAGATTTTGTTTTACTTTGAAAAGGTCAATATTAGTTTAACATACACTTAAAGTGAAATGGCCTATTACAGAAGACTGAACTCCTGCTAACCTCTAAATGGTAACACTGAGCAATGTGTCGAGGCTGAGAAAAGATGAGACTTTTACCTGAGGTTTGCTGAATCCAGCTCTAGATTAAGTCAGAAATTAAATGAATTTGCCTATGTCAAAACAGCTCTTGGTAACTTATTTTTCCACATCCCCAAACCAACAAACAGTTCCATATGATTGACAGACGTGTCTCTAGAAGAGAGCTTGTATTTTGCAGTGCTCAGCATCTTTGCTTGGTAATGTAGTCCTAGTCTTGGTAATGTGGAGAGTGCTGGATAATTTAGGGACAGTGGTCTTGCGAACATTCTGAAATTGCAACTGTAGCAATTCTTCTGTGCAGGGCAATTCTATGTCAGGAGAAACATGGAGACAAAATGGGCTCTCACGAAGCATTTGTCAACACCATGGGATTCACATCATGCTCAGGAATTAGGCAGAGGAAAAAAATCTGAAGTGGCCCAACTCTTTCCACCAAAGCATAGAAAGCAATGGTTAGGAGAAGCTAGGGTAACCCAAACGCCCCAACACGAGGTTGACTTCAAGCTCAAGTTTCTTGCCCTCTTCCTCTCCATTTGGCTGGGGGTCTGCTCCCCATCTCACCCCAGGACCCAGACAGAGGGAGTGGCCGTCATCTCAAACGTTGCTGGTCCCCAAGCAGAGGGAAAAAAAAAGAGCAAGACTGTCGCGCTAGCTCTTAAGTTCCCCTCGAAGAACGCTTCCACCGTTTTCATTTCCAAACACGTCCCACGGCCACACTTAGCTTCTGAGGGACAGCAATTCAACGATGCTGGAGGGAGAAGAGCTAGAAATTTGGTGAACAGTATGAATGACAAGTTGTTCCATTCATAGACTAGTTACCATTTATTGAGCGTTTACTATGGGGCCTGACTTCTGCTGAGTGCTTGACATATTTGCATTTAATCCTCCCAGCAATCCTGCAAAGGAGATGCAATTATCCTCATTTTAAAAATGAGCACACTGCAGTTCAGAGAGATCAGTAAATGCCCAAGGTCACAGTGAGTGACCGGGCTTGGAAGCAGGGTCTATCAGACTCCCAAACCCTGCTTCTTTATACTTCGGTCTGCTCTGTCTTTATCATTCGTTACCTTTCATATAAATTCAGGTGTACCTTGTGACATGACTCCCTTTATGCTTTTCCTCGGGAGAAGACACACCAAGATGAGTCGGGTGCTTACTGTTTCTAAACCTAGAATTCAGTGCCTTTTATGCCTCTCCATTCCTATAGAAGATGAATGTCAGAGAAGCTTAGCATCAGTGCACCTTGAGGTAAAATTATCTTTTGCTCTTTCTGGAGCTCAGCGGGCTCATTTCCATGCTCTCTGTGTCTGTGTACATGGTGGGGGTTCTTAATCATTCACCCATCACCTAATTATGAATAATTTCATATGTTTTCAGCTTTTCTGAAACTCCTTGGAAGTGGTTGGCTTGTTGTTTTCTCTGAGTAGATGTTTTAAATTAACCAACAAGTAAAGCATAATTGAGGCTGAGGGCAAGAGGCACATACCTCTACTCACAGGAACATTAACGCACATACATTTCTATTTATATGCTCATCAGTATGCCGATGGTATTTGTTTTCTTTTTCCACTTTTTCACATTTTGCATGAAATATACCCCACAAAACACGTTGCTGTAGCAACAAGGACAAACACTCGCATGTGTTAAATTAATAAGGCAGTATTGGAAGCTAACTTTCCTTCAAGACAGGAACAGTCTTTGGTTGCCATTGTTTTCTCTAGGAAATTACTGAGTGACATAAAAAAAACAATGCGTCGTTAACTGTGGGTATGAACATCCACCATAGGGGCTTCCTGTGAGATCTGTTGTCGCCAGAAAGCTTAAAAACAAGTCAAGAGGCAATTTAGTGGGAAGGGGCATAAGGGAAGTCCCGGCTTGGGGCTTTGCACATGGTCATATCCTGCTCAAAAGGCCACTTCATATCCTGAGCAGCTAAAACCTCTTAATTGTCCACGGCAGAGTTAATCACACTGTGAAATTTGCCCATGTTTTTCAGAATATTCCATTCTGTCCTGTGTCCTAGAGCTGTTTATCTTATTGTTAATTTAATCTTTCTCTTCCTTTTGTTTCTGGTTAAACAATCAAGGATTCAAAGTAGAGACCCTGTGTATCAGTGGTGCTCTAACAATTCTTCATTTCCAAGCACCTCATTAGAGCCCAAGCCATTAACTTCATTGAAGCTGAGTTGCTTTCCCTGTAAAAATAAAGGTACCGTAGGCTTTTCCATTCAAGCTCTAGCAGTTCATGATCCTGTGAATCTCAGAGAAATGCAGTCTCGGTTTTTCTTCTCCCCTCTGCATATTAAGTGCATAGTGTACTGTCTGTTCAGGGAACATGTTCTCATAGATCCTAAGTGTAGCCATTCACACACAAAGCAGAATTTAATTCGTTAATTATTTCAATGTTTTATTAATGATAGTGTTCACCACACTGTAAACAGATTTATCCTTCTCACTTTAATTAAAGCTCTTGGGAGTGCTTTCCTTAAAACAACTGTGACTTTTCCCTGATTAAAATGCCAAGAGACAAGGAAAAAAAATGCAAGAGATATAATGCCTGGATGGGGTATGAACTTTGTTGATCCAAAGACATAAAAATGGCGCCAGGGACTAATCGATTACCACACCCCCCCACTGACTTTAGAAATAGAATTACTTGATAACCCAACTCAGGCTGAAACTCCACTCTTCCCCAAATTTGGGGACATGGTCTTTTGTGGGAAGATTTTGGGTACTAGATTATTTGTGCCCTCACTTATTCCTGAGAAGCAGAAAGCGAAAGCCGTTGGCTACTAAACCCTATCCTGTTCGGTTTGGTAAGACAGCCCTCATGGATTAATCACACAGAAGGAAGCCTCAGGAAGACAGTCTGCAGCTCTAAGAATAACATCAACAAGCCCCCGGAGCAAAAGTGCCTTCTCTCTCCACTATATTTCCTAGCTCAGATGTTCCTTCTGAGGTATGAGGAGGAGGAATGCTCCAGAAGAGAGGAGGTAGTGATAACTTCATGAAGAAGCTTGTTTCTGTGTTTTCCTTCTGCCTTATATGTATTTCTCTTGGATAATATTCCACAGTTTCTAACTGGAGGAACTTGGAAAGCAGACATGAGCAGCAAATGGCCTTAGTGTGTGGAAAGGAGATAGTCTGAACTAAGTCAGAACACACCTGTAACAGCTCATGCACATTCCGTCATGTTCACTCACTGGCAACCGTAGCATCAAAGACAGTAGGTGCCCTTGATCACCATCAATATGAGAAACTGGTCAAATCCTGGAGGCCTTTAGGTTGCCTTGTGGATTTAAAAATTCATTGCTTATAAGCAATGAATAACAACAAAACCTTACGTTTCTATAGCACTTTTCCTTCCTTAAATCACCTTTTTGGACACATCCCATTTTAGTCTTCAAATGTACGTTAAGTAGACCAAAGATTCACATCCCCATCTTCATGTGAGAGAACCAAGGCTCAGAGAAGTTCAATGGTTCACGAGTCCCAACATGGGGAAAAGATATGGCTTGTGGGAAAGCTCAGGCTTACACAATGGAAGTGGACTTCCTTCCTCAGACTTGAGAATGGAGTCAGTGGGCACAGAGATCTGGAAGGCAGACAGCAGCTGAATCACCACTTGTGGTCAGGCCTGACACAGGGCCAGAGTGCAGCTGGCCTTTGTGTAGCTCTCTGGTCATTCGAACTATGAGTCTTTTTACCTTATGCTGCCTCCAGTGAGGTAAGCGGGGCAATCCTCCCACTCCACCTCTGCAGAGAAAAATTATGGAGCCTTCAAATTGTGGGGCCTCACAGGTCCAGAAGGGATTGCCATTCAAATAACCAAGTTACTAGAACCCCCAGCCCCAGGAGCTTTCCTCTATGCAAAAGGTTAACTGCCGAAAGGCTCCCTCAGCATCCCTCTAGATCTGGGAGTTTTATCTCCCAGTAACTTCCAGAGTGGCTCTGTCATCATTTAAAAATGGAATTAACAGTTACAATTTACTGAGAACAGAGACAAAAGTTAATGTAATGGCGTGGGCTTGATTTCAGGAGCTAAGAAGGGGCCAGCTGGATGCCCTGTAAGTAACAAATGGAATGAAATAACTCATGAATTCTTGGAAATATTCCCTTTGACACGTGGAATTATTACACATTTTTAGCAAATCTTAGGTGGCAGAAGTGAGTGCTGCTCATTCAATGAAAAGAATTCGTTATTTAAATATCTTTTAAATTTATCTTTATCTTTATCTTTAAAGTTAAAAGTAGAAACTGCAGACGTTTATCTTAAAGCTTTAGAATGTCGTTTATTTTAACAGGTTTCGTATGTAATTTTCTTTCCTTCAAAATTTTTTGGAAACATCTTTTGTTCTCATAATAATATGCTGACTATGGAACAGGTATCTCCAATGAAACAGGTATTTTTTTTAAGATTTTATTTATTTATTTGACAGAGAGAGATCATAAGCAGACAGAGAGAGGCAGGCAGAGGGAGAAGGGGAAGCAGGTTCCCTGCTGAGCAGAGAGCCCAATGCGGGGCTCGATCCCAGGACCCTGAGATCATGACCCGAGCCGAAGGCTTTAACCCACTGAGCCACCCAGGTGCCCTGAAATAGTTTTTGACTTTTCATTCAATTGCTAGTTTTTAGCAGGCTTCTAATTTGTAACATTGTATTCAAAATTGATTCCATTTGCTAAATTGACCAATACAGAACATATATTGAGCCAGGCTATCCTGATTGTAAACATGCTGCTTATAAACCAGACACTTTAGAGGGTAAGTTATCTCATTCAGATCATTAGTAAATTGCTGAAATTGCAATAAAATGATCTTCTATAAGTGTGTAACTCGAGAACTGGCAAAAATAGCTCACTGGGTTACCCAAATGTGGAATGATGCATGTAAAATATAATGTTGGCAAATTTAGGGAAAATACAGCTGTTCAACTGAACGTTGATTCCCCAGGTGTGCTCTGGTGTGTGTATATGTGTGTGTGTTGTGACTAATATTAATATGCTATTTTAGCTAAAACATTGATTTGGAAGGGAGACAATTTGCTTTTTTAAAAATCCCCCAGGTAAGCCTTTGGTTGTCTTACCCTGATTCTGCAGTGACCGCTACTTCCTGCGTAAAGCGAACGCTTTATGTCCTATCCTTAGTGCATCATAGGTCTGTTTTCGGTGACTAGGTTCCCTAGTCCCCGTTCCTAGGTTCCCTGGGTCCCTAGACCCAGGAAGTCCCTGTTCCAGAAATTCCTCTCTCGAGGAACTTTTCCTAATGGTTTCTCTGATACCTTGGTTTCTTATGTTATAGGAAGTCATTATAGGAAATGTGTATAGGGACGGATTAAATTCAGTTTTCTGCTGCTTTAAAGGAGATATGATTTGGGGAACACAGAATAAGCATATAACATAATTATTTAGACATTTTTAACTGATTGTCTTGTCATATAGAAAATACCAGGACGATTTTAATCATTTCAATTAAGTGGACCACTTACTTCAGTTTTAAAAATCAGTCAGGTGATTTTACTAATTAGCATTTCTTGTCAACACACCCGAAAGAAAATGTATGGCATTTAAAGAAACCTCTTAGATTTTTTATGACGAAACACCACTGGAAATACAATATTGAAAGAACCACACCTGTTTACCTAGAATTACACTTAAGATAGATTAATTTGCATACCACACACATTCCATTTTGCTTACCATTTTGGTTTCTTATAATTTATGCTAGTGTCTGTTTGGAACCAATATTCATAGTTATATTCTCGAGAAGAATTGTTTTCTTCCCAAGATAGCTCAACTTTAAGCAGATGTAAATGTCATCTTGTCTGAATTCCTTATTTTGAGTAGGTTCAGAGGTTAAGTGATTTGCAAGACCATGTAGCAAGTTAATGACAAGACCTGGACTAGAATCCTAGTAGCATTGCTGCCACAGCTTTGTTGTGGCTCAATTGTACTAATACGTAAAAATGGATTTTGGTCCCTTTTGAAGATGGTATCCTGAAGACTATTTATATCCTAGCATATACCTGCTCAGTTACTGATTGGTAAATGATATCTATCAAATTGAATAGTCACTGTAGAAGCTTTAACTTAAACCAATGATTGGACTGTGTCTAGAGCAGTTAGAGTAGATAATTCTTTGTTGTGGAGGCTATCCTGGGCATGATAGGATTTTTAGCAGTATCCCTGACCTTCACCCACTAGAAGTCAGTAACACACACACACACACACACACACACACAACCACACACACATACACACACACCCCTCTATTATGATGACCAAAAATGTCTCCAGGCATTCATTGTCATATGTCCTATTGGGGAAAAAAAATCACTCTTGGTTGAAAACCACTGGTGTAGAAGGCACCCTAAGTCCTAATCAAGTCATTTTTTAAATAATAAGGTTGATCACTATTTTGAAAGAAAAAGTAAACTGGCTGCTTGGCTGTTTTTTGTTACTTTTCAACCACTTATCATAGATAACATTTGAACAGAATCGTAGTTCTTTTGTTTTCCAAAAATACTGATGCATCTGTTTACCTTATGCAGGAAAATAGTATCATAAACCTCCTTGCTTATTTATCTTAAGCTTCACTATTTTTAACTTTTAAAAGTGATATGTTTTTAGCTAAATATATACAGATGCAATTTTACAATACTGCAGCCCGGGCTTCCAAATGCACTGATAAGGATTGGATTAAAGAAAGGAAATACAAGGATAAAATCACAAGTCAACGTTGACAAGATTTAGGAAAAATAAGAAATGAAATGAGCTTCTCCACACTTGGACGTTGTGTGTCACTGACCTTTGCTAACATATTTTAATTTTTTTTTTGCAGTATGTAAATCAAATGCGTGTGTGTGTGTGTGTGTGTGTGTGTGTGTGTGTTTTCACTTCCAAGGTAAAGGAGAGTAAGGAAGTGTGTTTGAAAAGCTTGTCTATTGCATATTACCTTATCTTTTCATGGGAAAAATACTATTAAGTTTCCAATTTTGTAACCTAAACAACAACACATTAAGAGCTATCAATTACCAACCAGTTTCATATCTGTGGACCAATAAGAAGGCAAGGTTGATGGTTTCACATCTGTTTTGGGTGAGAGGCTGTTCCTGTCTGTGGTATTTAAAATTTAAAGAACTTCTGTTATTATACAATTGGGAATCCTCAGGGAGTAAAATGTTAATGAAATCCATAACATGCACAGATTTTATGATAGCAGTTTTAAGAAATTCCTTTGGTGGGGTTTGTTGATTTCTGTCCCGGCGGTAATAATTGTACCTTTTACAGAGTGCATTAATGTTCACATTTAGGAGCAATGGCTACGTTTATGCAGCGTGTAATGTAACACATGAACTCCTAAGCTTTAAATAACTTTCGTATCGTAATTTGAAAGCCCCAGAGCGAAAAATGTGTGTTCTTCAGAATTGGCACAACCCACAGTTTAAAACTTGTCTGGCATGTTCAAAGCAACCTCCTGAAAAGGTGAAAAAGGTACATCCTAGAAATCCCAAAGCCAGGATGGGGATGGGTCTTCCATGCCCTCATAGAGTTCTCATTTAATGCACCATTTGAAAGCTCCACATCAAAATGGCAATTTTGATCCACATCAAAATAACAATTTGGGATGCTGACCTGCAACAGGGACAGAAACCCATACTTATTTCCTTTCTCCACTCCCACCCTTCCCTCAGCTTTCAAATTTCATTTGATTCTATGTTCAAATAGAGAGGAAAGTAAATTAAATAAAAAATGCTCTATACATCCCAATAGTAATAAAATGCATTATGCTTATAATATTCCAGCTATTGAACAGAATAAGCATTTGAGATTAATTGCACATCTTATGACTCAGAATAATCACATACGTACTTGTGCAAGTGATGTGAAGGTTTGATTTGGTGTTTTTTGTGGGGGTTTTTTGTTGTTGTTTTGGGAGGGTTTTAGCTTTCTTTGCCCTAAGGGGTTAAAAAGGCCATTCATATCATTCATATCATTCATATCTATTTGCCTTTCTTCAGAAGGAAGAAGTGTTAATTTTCCCAAAGATTTATTTTCTTACAATGCTAATGCTTTAGATTTCTAACTACATTTTCTGGATTTAGCTGAAAAATAAATAAGCACCTTTATTCTTTCAGCAGGACTGAGAAGGGCTATAGATAAAATTCTTCAAGGGATGGGTGATTGGACCAGACAGCTTCTGATGTCCTTTCAAGCATTTAAGATTCTGTGATTGTATTAAAAATAAATGTACTTTATCAGCTGGTGCCCTGGGCTTGCCTAAATGAAAGCATAAATATATGAAGCATAACCAGAATTCATTTTAAATACTACCGATTATAGTGTGAGGCAGCAGAAAGCAAAAATTTACTTTTAATTAAAAAGATTTACTCTTCTTAGATCAAGTAATTGTTTAGGATGGCTTCACCATGAAGCGTCTCTGAGGATTTCACACAGAAACTTCACTAGTGGGGCCTGTTTTCTTTGGTTCTTTGGTACCAGCTTGCAGGGATGCAAAGCCCACTAGGGGATAAGATGAACCCCAGAGAGTTTTTCTTTCCTGTCTCTCCAATCTTTGAAGAACTATCCATAAGGCATAGGTTCGCCGGCCATGACAGATTTTTAAAACCTTCAAGTCCTGCCAATACCCAGTCTTTCTCTCTTTCCTTAAGAAGACAAATACCACATGCAATTCTAAGGCTGTGATAGGCCATCATACTAGTGCAGAAAAATGACAGAAAAAAAGCAGCTCCAGGGATCCTGGATGAAGCTGTATGATGTAGGACATTACAGTTGACTTATGCCTCTCAGACTGATGTGTTTACTCTGGGCTAAGCCAATGCTGCCAGATCCTTCTCAGAAGTGAGAAAGACCAAGACCCAGGAAGACATGCAACCTTGTAGCCATAGGTGCAAGTAATCCGACAGAGCCTTCAGTTTGAGAATCTGGAAATGAAACATAAAATTTGCAGTGAGAAGTACTCATGATAATAAAAAGAAGCTAGAACATCATGAAATTTGAAGTACTGAAGAAAATGTTTTTGATATTTTAGGAGGTACACCAAGCTCATGTGGAGAAGGAAAAATATTTCCTTAAGTTCCCAATCTTAAAAAATGAAGAGATAGCACGCAGGATTTTCCTGGCCTAATTATTTAAACATAGTTTTAAAAATCCAGACTGCTCTCAATCGGCAACATTCTATCACACACATATTACACTATTTCTGTAGTTTGAGCTCACGTTTCCAAATTTTGCATTCATTTATAAGGGTGTTCTTATTTATTCAGAAAGCTCTGGTGCCAAGATGGCAAGAATTCGTTTATTTAACAATTTGATTTCCATGTAAAGAAATCCAGTCAATACATTTGTGCATTTAACATGATGTTTCCTCTCCATCAGTAACTAGGAAATAAATGAATCTCATTTATTGCAACAAATATAGAAGGTGTCTTATATGATCTCCATCTACACATTCCTGTGTTTTCTGGACAGTAAGACAGAAAGGAGGAGGCAGGAATGGCCAATCTGGGATTCCTGTATCTGCTGAAATTCAACTGTGATTATCAACTTCTTTTTTTTTTTTTTTAAAGATTTTATTTCTTTATTTGACACAGAGAGAGAGAGATCACAAGTAGGCAGAGAGACAGAGAGAGAGGAGGAAGCAGGCTCCCTGCCGAGCAGAGAGCCGGATGCAGGCCTCGATCCCAGGACCCTGAGATCATGACCTGAGCTGAAAGCAGAGGCTTTAACCCACTGAGCCACCCAGGCGCCCGTGATTATCAACTTCTGTAATACAATAATCCAGCCCCCTTAGAACATTTGCTGCTTTCAAGAAGAATTTACGTGAGCATCTGTTTATCTGCTTACCTTTCTTTGAAGTGTGTAGATTTATAATATCCTTCTGTGTCATACACAACTCATCTGAATTGAAATCTTTTTATCAGAAGTAATTCAAACAGACTACAAACCAGTTCATTAAATCTCTTTTTAAATACCGGCAGTTTTATTAAACCATGCAAAGTGATGTATTCTTATCTTTAACTTTGCATCTGAAAGTATAGTAACGGGACCCCTGGGTGGCTCAGTCAGTTGGGCGTCGGCCTTCAGCTCAGGTCATGATCTCAGGTTCCTGGGATTGAGTTCCGCATGGGGCTCCCTGCTCAGTGGGGAGTCTGCTTCTCCCTTTGCCCTTCCCCCCTGCTCATGATCTCTCTCTCTCTCTCTCTCTCTCTCTCTCTCTCTCTCTCAAATAAATACATAAAATAAAATATTAAAAAAGGTAAATAAAATAAAAGTATAGTAACAATGGGATAGGATCCTTACTGTTCTGAAAACCTGCAAGGCTATATGAAGGGAATGCTTTCTTCGCTTTTCCAATTATGTGCCTCGGCTCCCTGTTTTTCTGTCAAGAAGCACCCCTCCAGCATACCACACACACACATACACACACAACAATGTGGCCATGTCCACCAAGAAAGCATGTCACCTCTTGTCACCTCCAAGTGTGTGGCTGAAATGGGTGTATCCAACCACGTGTTAAGAATGGTTCCAGTGGACAAACGCAAATCACAGCTTCCATTATGTCAAGGACTTTAGGCGGTGCTGGGGGCCAAAACACAACATGCTTAGTGTAACATCTGTGCTCATTCTCTTGTGTTTTGAAAGTAGTTGCACAGATGCATTTTTCCCACTGTGTGACCCAGACTGAAATGCATGAAATTAATAGAGAGAGATTTTTTTTCCACACCACATTTGGATAGCAAAGCAGCGTATCTTCAGAGCACAGAATGATCCTGTGCTTTGTCCCTTTCTTCCAAGAGGAGCCTGGAAATCCCTAATCATTACATAACATTTCTTTTCATTTTCCACTTCCGACACAGACCTGGTCAGCCCAAAACTGCAGAACATCAGTTGTGAATTGTAATTGCAAACGATTCTCTTAGAGAGTATTTTTTTCTTTTTTTGAAAATGCATTATTTCAAGGCTCTTCCTACCCCTTCTAAATGATCTTCAAAAAAAGAATCAGTATACACTTCCTGGCCGAATGGTCAGCTTCCAGCCAGGAAAACGCAGTTGACCAAAGAGTAAATCATGAAGTTCATTTTATCTGCTCTCAGGAATGACTGGCATCCCTTCCAAGACTGAGTGTTTACACGCATTTTCGGACAGCCAGCTGTACCTAGACCTGTTCTTTGTCTCCTTTTCTTGTCTCCGGGGCAGCATTCGTTATAACCTTAGGCGGATGACCGACTTTAATCTCAATAATCCCATCAGCGCCTCACAGGATTGTTCATGCCAAGGAGAGGAGTTTTCTTGGACACCTGCACTTGCAGATTCTCCATCGGCACATGAAATTCTCATTAACGTGACAGGCCCACCTAGATCCCTGAAGAAATACATCGAAAATCGGTGTAAAAGGATGCCGTCAGGGTTTACAGGCCAAGAGGCTGATTTAGACCATCGCCCCCATCTGCAAGTCTTTAGCTTCCAGAAATTCATCCTTTTGTTTGTTTTTGAAACCAAGCTTTTAGGAGGAGGGAGAAAAATTAAAGGCTTGACTTACTGGAAAACTAATAATAAACAAGTCATTTTGTTCGTGCTAGAATAGACAGATGCTGTTTGAGTACAAATGTGTGTTTTATCCGGAGGCATTTAGGGGTCTCCCCACTAGGGCAGATGAAACTTCATGGGTAGCATGGAACCATAGCTTCTGAAACAGAAATATACTTTACTTGTGCAGGACATTTAATATTTTCTTGGTCTTTGAGATTTGAAAATTTCTTTGAATTGTTGATAGATTGGAACGATGTGCGTGTGCATAACTGAAATCACTGCTCATAGAAAGGCGTTAATCAGCCTTGCCTGGGGGCGGGGCCAGCTCCAGTATCTTGCTTGTGAGGCGCCTTCTCAGAGACCTAAGACAGAGAAATACAAAGATCGTAAAAGGCCCGAAATCTGCATGTGTTTCCACACACAGCTATAACTGCAATATCTTTTTTTTTAAAGATTTTGTTTATTTATTTGAGAGATAGACTGAATGAGAGATAGAGAGAGCATGAGAAGGGGGAGGGTCAGAGAGACAAGCAGTCTCCTCACTGAGCAGGGATCCCAATGCAGGACTTGATCCCAGGACTTCAGGATGATGACCTGAGCCAGAGGCAGTCACTTAACATCTTATAGAGACCACATGTTAATTAGGTAAAACTGTAGAGACCTATAATTATTCAGTGAAATTTCGATGTTGTTCCCTTTTAAAAAACACAGGAAGGGTATGGGGAAAGTCTTAAGATACCAGGTACATAAACATCCAACTCATAAACATCCTGTGTGCATCACACTTGCAAATAACTCAGATCTATAGTAAAAGGCTTGCATGAGGTTGGGAGCATGACCGATACTGTGAAAAAATCGTGTAAGTCCTGCTGTCCTCTGGGGTGACTTCTGGGAGGAAGGACATATACTAAGCTACTGAGAGGTCATTTGACAAATAAGTAAAAAGGAATCCTTCACACAGCATGAGCCTAGCCAATGAAACTCATTGCTCAGCCAACTTCAGCGTCAAGTAATGGATTTTCAAAGGACTGGGAATTTTATGAGTAGTTATAATATTTGCAGTTATAAACACCAAGTTGAAAATAATCACATTCCTAGCTTACGTGTACAAGTTAGTTGCTCAAACACTAACTTCGACTTTAATGACAGACAGTTGGCTTTCGTTTGGAAGAAAGGAGTTTCAGACTTTGCCAGCAAGGCTAGACTGACACAGCATTGAATTTAAATTCAACAGAATATTTGAGCATCTGCTAAGGATTAGACACTGTAGGTAAGGGCCAGGGATTTAAAATGAAATATTCTGTCCCTCCTTCAAAAGAGTTAAAATCGAGGCACCACAGGCAAAACCACACACACACACACACACACACACACACACACACACACACACACACACAATTACCCAAATGACTAAGAGAAAAAAAAAATATTAGGATCCATTCTTATGGTTAATGTGTGTACAAATGCTTCCTAATGATCCTCATAATAACTGTGGGTTGCCACTAAATGGAGTGAGCCTTGGCATTTTTGTTGGCGAAGGGAGACTAAGGCTTCGGATGGTTAATTAACTTGTGTAACATTGTCCAGGTCACTTTTTAATGTCAAAGCTACTGAAGTTTTTCTGGGGCCTGTGCTTTATGCCCCCACATGCTGCCTGCATCCCCCCAATTTTTTCCCTGTAGTCTAGAATTTATTGAGCATTTTTAATGCAGTCTACCCACTCTGTATTGAGATTTATTGTTTACTTGACTTTTTCCCTCACTGACTAAAGGGCAGGAATCTGGGAACCTTCCCTCTCTTTCACCCAAGTATCCAGCACTTATTTGTGTGATAAATGAATAATTGCCGGTCACCAACTTCCCTCCTCAGAAACAAAAATACCCACCGTTATACATTCGTGGTCTGAACTCATTGCCTGCTCCTTAAATGTTTGAGGCGTGAATGGCATAATTTCAACAGCAGTGCAAATCCCTGAAGTAAATGTAACAGTTTTTATGCCACTTTGCTGAAATGTTTTCTTCTAAATGTAGGTATGAAGATAGGGCAGGACCGGACCACAGAATGTGCCATTAGGGCCCCGGAGAGAAGTCCCTGACTCATGCAGAGTGAGTCTGAGGTGTATCCCCAGGAATGTTGGGAGTCCCAGGGGCAGGGAAAGCGTGCACTGCAACAGAATTACCCCAGCAGTGCCCTGCACGCTCATGAATGGAAAGCTCCATTACAAGTAGGATTTCATTGTCTCTCTGTCACCAGCTGGGCCCTTCCTGGCTGGGACTTGTGGACCACTTGAAGGCCCATGTGTGTTGGGAGGAAGGGGAGGGTTGGACCCTGAAACTTGCTCTCTAAAAGCAGATCTTCCAGGAGATATTAGATAGAAGGAAAATATTCATCATATCAGATATTTCAAAATACAGGCAGCTGGGTGGGATATTTTTCCAGCTGATTCTGCCTTGAGTTCATCAGTCTTGGCCCCTTCCCTGGCCAAAGTCTTACCCTATCTTACGAGATCGGGTGTGAATGACTCAATTGACCCCTTTTCCATAAAGCCCATTTTTCTCTTTCTGCAGGGAGTCTTTCTTCTTTGGGATCCCATAATGCCTCCTCTGTCAGCATGGTGGCACTTTTTACTTTGTCTTGTATTATCGTTACTTCCACGTGGGCCTATTTGCTTCCACAGCCTGGCAAACAATAAACATGTGTTGAGTTTAATGGACTAGATGCTTCTATCTGGATGCTTCTCATCCTTCAGTTTAATTTTACATTTTGAGTTCAGGTATCCATGCTATGTGAAACACTATGGTTAAGCTGTAAGACACATCGGTGTAAGCATGCCCCCTAGCTCTATTTGTTAGCTTATAGTTTGCCCCCAGATGTTTTAGTAAGAAGAACAATAATTGATGTTCCTTTACATAGTACAGTCCTACTGAATTGCAGAGATAATAAATTGTGCTAAGTCATAAAATGGTTGTAATCCAGACCATTCTTTATCCATCCTTCCATCCTGTCCCCTTTAGGTTTGGGCAGAGACAGATATCAGGAGGCAGAGATCTGTTTACACAATCTGCTCGATCTTATGGGATAGCTAGTGTTGCATCCCTTCGGTCAGCTAGATCAGGAAGCCTGGACCCGCCAGCTTGCTCGTGCTGACCTCCCCCATGAAATCCCTACACTTCAGGTCTTCTGCTAGGAGAACACTTTCCGAGTTTTTGTGGATCTTACACATAAAAAGTTAACAGGAGGAACCAAGAGTTATGGGGGAAGAGCACTACTCCAGGGCATGCCCTCCACGTAGTAGGCACTCACTGCATCTTTGCTGTGAACCCATCTAGCAAGAGCACATGTTACAACTCCCCCATGAGGCTTGTCACTAGGAGATCTACATGGCGTTTATACATATTTGAACTGGTTGCAATTATTTCTAACCTATAGCATACTTCCTTTTCTCTCTTAGGAAATTCCAATTAAACAATTTTTACTGTAACTTTTTTAAGTTGAATTCTTAACTGAGTTTCTAGAAATTGCATTTGGTCTGTTCTGATTACTTGTCCTCTTCCCACATCAAAGGATTAGGCTCAGGTTTTAAATTTAATGTAACTTACAAACAGGCATTCAAAAAATATTAATTGAAAGTATTAAGTCCCTGATCCTTTAATGTCCAGAAAGAGTCTCTGAAAATCTTAGAAAAGAGGGCCATTTAAGTGTCATCTTCGTGACTGAACTATTGAAGGTTTCAGAGGTACCCATGTGCAAGGTGAAATGGTACTGAAGCAATGTTTCTTCATTTGAAAGAAGAAAGGAGTTCACAGGCTGGTGTATGTCTTAAAAAGATGAATATCTTTTCCTAAGATCTAGGCATAGGGATTTATATAGTCTTTCTCTTCAACTTTACCAGAGAGTTTCAACTTGTCTTAGATGTTGTTTACTTGTATCATAGAGTCTAGAGAAACCCTAACACATTTCATTTTCTCCTCCTTTTTTATCAGAATAGATTGTGTCCTGATGTCCAGATTTTATAGGTTTCTCATGTAAGAAAGGAATTCAGATGGAATATCTGATTTTTCCGTACACAATTTTATCTGCCCAAGAAAATATGGAAGAAAAAAAATCTCAGGTTTTGCAGAGGGTATGTGAAGACTTTTTGCCCATACATGTCTTAAATATGTTTCATAAACTAAGTCGAGCATTTTTGGGTGGATGTCACAGTTCCATGTACTGCTGTCAAACCAAAGGTCTTCAAAGCCTAATGCTGTCTCCATCACGCTGAGGAAATATAGACCAGTGGTGATGTCTCTATTCCAGAACATTTGATCTTTATGGTTTCTGTATTGGAGTGATTTGAGTAGCTGGATTCTGGAAATGTCTGTGGTTGAAATACGAAAGTATTAACCTGCTGCACGGAGTCCCTTTTGTTTCTATTTTTGCCTGTGCCACTTGCCAATTTTAACAACTACAGCAAATTTTACTATTTAAACAGAACCAGATGGAACTCCAGTTCAAAGAACATATCAGAATTAAATATTTCTTTTTAATTAGTTGCTTCTGATTCATGCAAAAAAAACCAAAAAAAAACAACAAAAACAAAACAAAACAAAAAAAAACCATGAGATCGAAAGAATGTGCAATGAATTCACACAAAGGAGCCCATGTAAGCATTATCTCTCTTTATCAGCCAAAAAAGACAAAGGTCAGCCCTTGTTTGGGTACTCATTTTTTTTTGCCCCTTTCCTTGTTCTTGTGCTATAAGTACAATGGAAAGTCAAGGAAACTGGGCTTTGCACTGCATTTGTGCTGTGACAGGCTTATCTAATGTTATTCTAAGTGGCTGGCTCACAGCTTCGGACAGAATTCATCTTTCATTTGCGTAGTATTGTTTTACTACCAGAGTTTTGCTACAACCAGTAGTTTGTTTCCACCCAAGAAAATGCTTTCCTTTAATTTAGCTATGAAAAAGAGAGAGAGAGATATTAATTCAGGCAATTAAGACCAGAAAAGAAAATTGGCAAGGCTCTTCCTACATTACACTTTTCTCATACTTGGATATTTTTACTCTTTACTAGCATTTTAAAAACGTTTCCTCATTCATTATCTTTTGCTAACTCTTTTGCCATCTCTACCATCTTGTTTTTCAACATCCTAACTGAATCATTTGCAAAGATTTGCTTTCTGGTAGCCAGTGTAAATGTTAAAGCCACGGTCAAGGTAATCATAAATGGTTTCAAATTCTCTGTAATTATACAAAAATGTATTTTTTAAGAAGAAGAATCAGATTTCATTATTGTTAAGGAAGCAATCTCTTTCCTTCGATAATCATCACATTTTACAACACAAATGGGGCAACAGCCTGGGTGTAGTGTTTGCACATGGGCCACGGATCTGATCTGGGTAAGTCCCGGCTCAGTCACTTTCGAATTATGTGACTCTGGGCAGGATCCACACATCACTTTGTTCCTCAGTTGCTTTGTCCATAAAACCTTCCATGCATGACTGTTGTGAGAAGTGAAAGAGGTAATGATTGTAAATTTAGCCCTTAATAAAATGCCTGACACAGAGGAATTGCCCTATGATTTTTCTATTAGTATAGTAACTTTAGCCATCAGTATTTTTTATGTGATATAGTAATAGTGAAAAAATACATAAAGAGATAGAGAACTATGTCCCTGGCTATAGAGTGATTATATTCCAGTTGGTAACTATACAAGTCCAAGATGTTAAGGAACGCAAGGATCAGATGCTTGAATGAAGCCCACAGATCCTAGAACAGCAGTGATGTTCAAATGTTCAGGCTCTATCAGAAAACATGTGTGTTATCTAAGGAAATGAGACAATTGCTTAAAAATATTTTCTTTAGCTGGTAGTGTCTAGTGATGAATTAAACAGCTCTTTGAGTCATCAGAGATGTTCTAAAAAGAAATACGACACACTCCCCCCACTTCAAAATATTTTTCCTGTTTTTAATCATATTTCAGTCCTTTGTCCTGTATTTTTTCAGGCTCTTGTATTGACCTGCTTTGGGAATATTAAGAGCTGGTAAACCCTCCCTGGCCGATGCTAGCTCAATGGGCAGTATTTTATTGAGCAAGACAGATTTTCATTTTAGAAATGAGGCTTTCCACATTATGACATTACCAATAGCTGGTTATGTATTATTACAGAAAGCAACGATATTCATTTCAAGGCTCGGAGGCTGCATGCTGGTCTTTAACCAGCAGTTCGCAGAGGTTTGCTACATGATTTACTACCCAATGCTGAAACGTGTACTTCGTCCTCAAATGATTCCCAGTAGAAAGTGTGCCTCTCCTGGCTTCTCTTTATCTGGGGAATGTGTTTCCTGTCATTACCAAGACAATGCCATGGCCATAAAGAGCATGTGGATTATACGTGTAGACATCTTCCAACAAAGAGCAAGTCAGGATCATGGTCAAGATCCATGCCATGGGGGCCCTTACCTCACAGGAGCAGCCAGGACCCCATCCCTGGCCCCCCAGAAGTGGATGAGGACAGCTGTTTTCTTCTACGAGTGCTCCTCTCCCCAAACCCAAAATCAAAGTTGGGCTTTCCTCTTCTGCATCTGCTGTGTAGCAATATCGTCTCCTTGCAGGTAGAGTGAAAGTAAGACGTGGGTAGACATTCTACCAGCAGTGTTAGAGTTTTATGTTTATATTGGAAATAGGCTATCCTATTAGGTCACTGATGGGGCTAGACAAGCTAACTCAGAGAGTGGCCTCCAGAACTCAAAAGGAGTGTGCTAGACTTCTATAAAATAGTCTACATACGAACAGATAAGTACCAGATGTTTATGTTCATCACACACACAGAGTGAAACATTCAACAATTTTAGCAAGTGCATTGATGCGTGGCTCCATACGTCCCCCCTCCCATCCTCACACCCCCTCACCATCACCCTTAATGTTAAACAGAAGTGCATCAAACTCAGATGTGAAATCACATCCATCTTCCAATTAAAAATAAAGCAGCTGTGAAATAATGATATTCTTTCAAAATGAGAAGATAGTGATTGGAACAGAGCTGATTGGATTTAGGGAAAGCAGGTTACTTAATTATGGTTATTGTGTGTCTGAGTTTTTATGGAAAGAAAGGAAGTATTGTTCAGGACGATGAACCCTCCAAAACACAAAGGGGTGGCATTATGTAAAACTGTTCTGGGGTTGTAGCTTTGTCTTTCCAGCTGCCTGTCTTGGGTCGCCAATCTTGTCTATTATGATGTGAGGTTGGTGAGAGCTCATCATAATTCAAAAAGCTAACCCACCAAGAGGATGGCCAGTGGCTGATTTTGAATAGCCTTCATGAAAACTAATTATGTTGGCTTGAAAATGACCAGAGAATACTCTTAAAAGAGCAATACACTTCAATTTAAAAAAAATAGGAAGAAAAGAAAAAACAAAGAGCAATACACTCTTGACGATAAGGGCTACAGTGGTGAGGGAAACACAGTAAGTTGTTTAGGGTCCATTTATTTCATTCATTCATGTCCTCCTGCTTCCCTCTGCACTTCCAGCTTCTCCTTCTCACCAGAACACTCTTTCCCTTTTGTGCTATTTGCCAACTTCTACAGTGTATCCTCCAACACCTGTCTTAGACATCAGAGTCTGCTGCGAAATGTCTGCAGTGGCCCGACTTCCACGTGTCTGGGTAAAACACTGACTCCTTCCTCCTTGCAGTGCCCCATTCTGTCATCGGGTGTGTTTGTGTTTCCCACACCCATGCAGGTGCGACTCAAAAGGTCGACGGAGGCCAATGGCATGATTAGTTCTTTGTGTCCTCACCACTTACTATAGAACTTAGAGGAGAAGAGGTATGAATATCCACCGAGTGAATGCCAATTAAGTTGAATAAAAATGTTCATAGGTAGCAGACCAATCAAATAGATTATGCAACAGCCTCACTGTGGAATACTATGTGAAGCCATTGAAAAATACTTTGGGCATGGAAACATAGCTATCAAACTAAACAAAAAGCAAGTTCTCAGTCCTAGAGGTAATACAACCTCATTTTTCTAACGACAAAACACATACACCATCCACGTGTTTTTTGCATAGAAAAAAATATTCTGGAAGGCTAGTATCGGTGGCTATTTCCTAATGCTGGTCTTACAGGAAGAGTCTATTTTCTTCTTTAATCTTTTCTACCTCTTATAAATTTTCACTAGGCAGCTATTACTCTTCTCTATTGAAAAGCAGATACTCCCTAGAAAAAAATCACAAAGTCTGGATGGAAGTAGAGCAAAAACACAACATGATGAGTGCAGTGGTAGAGACGTGAGCTGTGCACCGAGCATCCCGGGGGGGAAGGAGGGACTTCGTTCTACCTATCAGACAGGAAAGAGGAAAGAGTCATTTGTAGTCAGAAAAGAGGAAAAGGTTATTTTAGGTCAAGAGAACTTCACGTGGCAAAGCAGGGAATCAGAAGGGCTTTATCTTGTGTGAGGAATAACAAATAATTTAATGTGGCTGGAAGGTACGGTTGGAGAGGGAGGCATGCAGCAGGTGGGACTCAAAAGGTCGACGGAGGCCAATGGCATGATTAGCAGAGCCGGCTTCACTGGTGAGAAGAGTGTAAACACCCAGGCTTTAGGCAGTAAGGCCTTCTGGGTCTCCCGACACGACGCGGGAAGTGTGAGCGGCAGGGCTTCTGAGGCTGATGGTGATACGTCTCTTCCAAACCCGAATGCTGTGAGGGCATTCCTTGAAGATACCTAGGGAGAGAAGACTTGAAAGAACTTCCCTGGTGTTGCCAGTGAGAACTCCCACAGTGCTAGGGAGGCTGTGTCTTGTTAGAGTTCTGGGTACCATCCGGTTTTAATTGCAAAGGTTCAGGCCCCAGCCCTAATCATTTGGGAGGTTGTCATTCATCCTTGCTAAACCCAGTGGCAGTAATGTGAGGAAGAAAAATGAAATGAAATTTCAAGTATCCCAGTGTGGGATAAATAAGAGAATCTGCAGAGTTTTAAAGCACAGCAGGAAATTTTATGCAATTACAAGGGGAGGTTGCTAATGCCTTTCATTGCTGTTGAGAAAAGAAAATATTATTTTCTTTTTTACAAGGGATTCATGCATATGTTTGGGGGGCCTTTCTATTTGGGATGTTGGACATTTCCCGTGTTGGATACCTGGTCAATTCCAGTCAGTTATTCCTTCCTTTAAAGTCAATTGTTTCTAATGCCTAGGATTTTTCTAGTTGACAACCAATTAACTTCTTTCCTACCTGGTAACCAAATTTTACCCTAAAAACAAAATTTAAAAATTAGGAGAAGGGACAGCCAGGGAATGAAGTTCTAGAGTTATTTCAAATCAGCCTGAGCTGAATGTGCACTCTTGGGGATTTAATCATTTCCAAACTGAAGAGCCATTTGTAAGTTTGACAGGAAGAGTTTATTTAAACAGCTCTGCTTCATGCTCCCTTGGACGTCAAGATTTTAAGGGCCCTTCAGCTTGAAAGTGGATATGGCATTGGGCATGACTCAATGGATAGTAAGTAAAGCACTAAGTGTTCTGAGAGCATTTGAAAACAGTTGAAATTGTGGAGTGCAACCATGTCCAGAGTACCCATTAACTTTCAGATTGCAGTGTTAGGAAATCAAGAGAGTTTTTGCAGCAACTTAAGATCCCCTGATTATTTGTCTGGAATAGAGTTAGATTTAGGGTTGCCAGATAACATACAGAACATCCAGTTAAATTTGAAGTTCAAGTAAACAATGGACCAGCTGTTAATATGCCTCAAGATTGCATGCGACATACATGTACTAAAAATATTTGTTGTTTCTCTGAAATTCAAATTTAATGGAACAGCCTCTATTTCTATTTGCTAAATCTGGCAAATGTGGATTGCCTCCCTTTTTTGAAATTTGTGTACAAAGTCTTATGGTTCACGTGTGAAAAAAATTCAAATTTCAGCTAATGAGTACAGGTGCTTGGTAAAAATGTGTTGGGTAAATATTTATTTGTTAAATTAACATTGAAGCATCTACCATTGTTATCCTAAACTATTAATTTCTCTTCAAGTCTTGCTTTTTTTTCCTCTTAAATCTGGGAATAGCCAACAGAGCATAAACTTTGTATCTTTAAAATCAAGTAAATGAAATAAGGACAGTTTTGCATTGACTGGTGCTCCCTTCCTTTCTAGATGAAATCTCCTATTGTTGAATTGTGTAACTTCAAGTTGGCTTTTATGGGCTAGTAATATAGCTGTTCTTCCTGGATGTAACTTTTTGTTCAGTTTTTGAAGTGAATTGGCAACATGTTGATTTAACTACTCCAAGGTCCTTCAGGAAAAAGCAATTCATGAAAGACAATAGTCATTCTTCATGAGGCTGACTGTACATAAAATGGAAATTCTTTAGGTGTTCATGGCCTATAGGACTGGAGGGTTAATTGGAATTTTGTTTTCTGAAAATTGGGTTGTCATGCAGTAAGTGGGAAATGGGATTCAGAAGTGGTGGAGGTGGGTAGGAGGTATGTTTGGGCTTTTTTGTTTTTGTTTTCTTGGCTTTTGTTGCTGTCGTTCTCATTGGAAAATGGCATTCTCTTACCTCTTAATAATGAAAGTGCTATTGAAACATCCTATTAATGTTAAGTAGTTGTAATGTGCTGTTACTTTCTGTGTCCTTTAAAAAATATTTACAATATGCTTGTGTATCATTTCTTTAAAGTATCTGAATTATACACAAATAAAATAGGCAGAAGTTATAATAAATGGAGGGAAACAATTTTAAGCAAATAGTCAAATGTATCCTTAAGAGGAAATTGACTATATTTCGAATGTATAGAAACTAGTAATGATTTTTGTTTTAAAACAATTCTTGAAAAAAAAGGAAAAAAAATAAAACCAAATAAAGGAAGAAAAAAATAAAATTATTCTGGTTACTAATGATGGAAATAAGAAAAGTATAAGAAAAAAAAAACTATGGTTGACCCTTGAACAACCTGGGTTTGAACTGTAAGGGTACACTAATACGTGGATTTTTTATAGTATGACAGTGTAAGTGGATGTCCTTATGATGGCCTTAATAACATTTTCTCTTCTGTAGCTTGCTTTATTGTAAGAATATAGTATATAGTATGTATATAAATATGTGTTGAGCCATTATTTTTGTTATCTGTGAGGTCTCTGGTCAACAGTAGACTATTAGTAGTTAGGTTTTGGGGACTTCAGAAGTTATACACTGATTTTCGACTGTGTGTCAGGTTGATACTCCTAACTCCCCGTGTTGTTCAAGGGTCAACTGTATTTAATTTACTGGAAACATGGAATCATTGGAAGTCAGAGCTGAAAGGGGCCTTCCAGGTTATCTCATCCAACTCCTTTATTTAAATGCAGACTGGAGCCCTAAAGACGAAGTGACTTACCCAAGGCCTCACAGCTAGTCAGTGGCAGAACCAATCCTAGACTCCTGAGTGCCCAATGTTTAGATCTTTGTCCTGCCCACTCATGTCACAGTGTCCCAGGAACAACCCAAGCCATTGCACGCATTTGGCAGGAAATCACGGACCTTGAGGCTTTGGTCACCCTCTGTCATCACTGCTGTGATGCCCTCCAAGCAGCCCAACCTTCAGGGGTATGAGACAGGCTAGCAAGAGACAAAGACCAGGCTCTGGGGTTGAGGAATGTCTCCGCTGGAGACTTACAGTCGGAGCTCGCCAGCCCCAGACATTGTCACATAGAGGCATCAGTCCTTCCAGATGATGCCTTGGAATCCACCTGCCCCTCGAGCTGAACTGCAGGAAAGGCCATGGGAAGCTGGGGGAAGGAAAGGATTTAAAGACAAAAAATCCTTACTCCACCTTCCTTGTCTCCCCTCCATTCCAGATTATACATCTCTGGCCCATTCTCCAAACCACAACACTCACGGTGGTTTCAGAGCCTTACGGTTTCTGTATGCAATCTGTTTGGGAGGGGGCAGACACTGACAAGTGTAATAGGATCCCATTACACCTGAGTTCTAGTCCAAGCCTCTCCAAAGTCCGATGAGCAAATTAATCTTGTGGTGATTTTCTAATTGTAAAATGACATTTTTTTTAAGATTTTATTTATTTATTTGACAGAGAGACGCAGTGAGAGAGGGAATACAAGCAGGGGGAGTGGGAGAAGGAGAATCAGGCTTCCTGTTGAGCAGAGAGCCAGATGCAGGGCTTGATCCCAGGACCCTGGGATTGTGACCTGAGCCGAAGGCAGACGTTTAACAACTGAGCCACCCAGGAACCCTAAAATGACATATATTAATGTGTTCTTTGGAAAGTTTTTTTTTTTTATATTGTATTTATTTTTTTTGAGAGAGAAAGAACACAAGCAGGGGGAGAGGGAGAAGCAGGCAGGTTCCCTGCTGAGCAGAGAGGCTGACATGGGGCTTGATACCACACTCTGGGATCATGACCGGAGCCAAAGGCTGATACTTTTGATGCTTAACCGACTGAGCCACCCAGACTGAGCCCCATACCTGTACCTTGCTTTAGAAGGAATGGAATGGGGAAGTTACGGGTTGTTGAAGCCAGATGGAATTAGGGCTTATTGCTCTGAGGTGGATGAAAACTACACTGTGGAACCCACAGGGAAAGATGTTTCCGGTTATGGTGGTGCAGGGTGAGGGACTGACCAGTCTGGTATTATTTTGCAGGTAGACTTGGGTCTTCTGCGCTTTGTCACAGCTGTTGGGACACAGGGAGCCATTTCAAAGGAAACCAAGAAGAAATATTACGTCAAGACTTACAGAATAGACATTAGCTCCAACGGGGAAGACTGGATCACCATAAAAGAAGGAAATAAACCTGTCGTAAGTATGGCTGCCGCCCCCCTCCCCAAACCAATTGAGTCTTTGAAACGGATGATCAATTTTTACTTGTTTGTTTGGGAGCTTTCTGTCTGGCCTGGTTTAGTTTTGGATTGATTTAAAATGAAAAGTGCAATTAGAGGTTTATATCTGACCAAGGGGGTCTCATGTTCCCAGATCCAGAAGCCAAGGGGAAATTATACAGATGTTTCCAAGAAAAGTCAATACCAGCCAAATTAAGTGTCAGACTCAAGAATCACTTTAAACCTCCCTCGGGGATATGAACTGTACATGGGATAAGCACTGTCCTCTTACAACCTTAGGCATGTTGTTTTGTTTGGTTTCCCTGTGTTTCTTCCTTCTCTTTCATAGATCCCTTCTTTCTCTCAGTAATGGGCTGGTTTTAGAAAACTCCTTTTCATCTACCCTCTGTGGCTCACAAACTAATTTACAAGTGTGTTTGGCTGCTTCTGTGAGAACGAATCGAACGAAAGGCTGTTCACAGTGTTCCCTCAGATCACAGGAACGACAAGACGCTCCCTCCTCACCGCTATTAACCGAAGAAGCCACACCAGCAGGCCCCGCCCTGGGCGCCCTGCCCTAAATCATTTGGAACTGAGGTGTTCTTCTCAGTTCTGCCTATTATTTTAAAGTTCCGCTTGCTCTGATTGACTAATCAAAAGATTTCTGAGAACTCATATTCGCTGTCTCCCCAAAATTAAAAGCTTACCCTGAAGCCAAGTAAAATGCATGGAATTGATAAGGATAGTAGCAAAGATCCAGGTAACTTGAAATTCTAAGTTTGGGAAAAGGCCAATTAATGTGCCTTTGTCTCTCTTTGGAGCAGACGTGGCCTGGTTTTCTCCTCCTGGATCCGGAATTAAGAAAAGACTCCGGAGTGTGAAGCGTGAGAACTGTTAATTCCCTTTGATTAGCTGCGAAGCCCCAACTCTTATTGAGGGCAGACAAGATGAAAGTAGATATTATAGACAGCTGCTCTGTGGAAGGAAACTTCTATGGACAGCAAGTTCAAGGCCACTGTCTAGCCCTAGAGGACATTGAACCAATCCTCATCTGGGGAAGAGAAACCCTCACAGCCAACACTTTTGAAGTTTTAGCAAGTAAATTTTGACCCTAAGTTTCATGACTTATTCTTGAAGTATTTTTTGGAAGACATGCCTTGGTTTCAAACAAACAAACAAACAAACAAACAAACAAAACACGGATGCCAAGGACAGACAAACAGACAAAAAAGTTCAGAGAGAGTAAGGAGAACTGACCTCAGGCCTCCAGGCCATTTTTTTTAAAAACGTGTTTCTCTGACACGTCTTTGTCAGCTGTTGGCCATTGGTTGTCTACATGGCCCAGAGCACACACAAGTGTCAGGGAGCACACACAAGTTCTGAGGGGGTATCTGACAATGCACAGAGCGGGCCCACAGTCTGGATCATCCTGGCATGCAGAAGGTGCTTCCAAAGTGGGAAGCAGACAGATTAAAGGATTCAGCAAGATAAGGGCGTGGCACCCTTCTGAGCACATTCGTTGAAGCTAAATGCAATCTGGACCTCCACCTAGAGTCTGGTTATTGTTGCCCACCATCCTTTTCCTGTGCTCTGGGGCCTCTCTGACACTGGCCTCCATCCTCTTCCCTGCCTCCTTCATGGAGAGTTGGCCATACCACCTCAAGAGCAGCCTCCAACCAACGACAACTCCAGCCGTCCTCTTTATGTTGAATGGAATGTCTCCACTTACGTGGTTTTCAGCAAACGTAAAGTTCCCTCAGTGTGAGCCAGAGTTCACCCCCCGACCTACACTGGAGCAGGCAGCCCTCTTAACTGACTGCCGGTCTCTCCCTGAAGTGGACTTGTTGACCCTTCAAGCATTACGGTTTGGGACTCTGCTCCCTCCGGCAGCTATCCATTATTCTTTGTCACACAAAAATGCTCCCACACAGATTGTTTCCCAGAGAGAATTGCTGAAGTAGGACAGAAATCTAAAGGCCATCACAGGCTAGGATAAATTATGATATTAAACCATCTCTGGAGAGGGATCAGGCTAACAGCCAATTTTGTAAAGCATTTGACCACCTTCCGTCATGCAGGCCACTTAAGCTAAATGAAGCAAAAACATCATCCTGACTTTTAGAAGTCTTTTCTCCCAGGGTTAAGAACAAGCCCTGGGAAACTGTGGTCCTCCCCTAAGGACTTACCTGGAAAGGTGGGGAGGAATCCCCAGGCCTCTGAGGGGGCCCAGTAACACCCAAGGGACACAACTTGACAGGAATATGGCGCGGCTAGTTGCTTTGACTTTTATGTGGGCTCTCCTCAGGGAAGAGCTGAAGTAAAAGCCAGAGAAGTGGAGGCTTTCAGCTCCTCCGGAGGCAGGTCTAGTGCCAGAATGTTCCAGCATGGCAAACAGTCTCCTCTCCTCAGAGATCTTGCAGGAGAAGGGGGCTGTGGCACCATGCCCGGGCAGTGTGGCCCCGACAGATCCTTGTGGGAAACTCATTCTTGACTGGCACTTACTACATTTGCAGTTACCTGTCTCGTCTTCCCTAAAATAAAATGACTCATTTTAAAAACTAGAGGCAGGGGCCCTGGAAAAGCTGATTTCCAGTAGTGTATCATTTATAATTCAGTTTTGATTTTGACCACTAAAACATGATTTGAAAAAAGATGGAAGTTATTAATTAATGTCAGGGATAAGATTTTCCATCAAGAAATGGAGTTAAAAAAGGGTCGTAGCTGTAGCTGGGAACATAACCTAGGGTTTTCAAAAAGCCAGACCCTACACTAAACTCCAAAAGTACTCCTTCTGGGGATTCCTGGGAAAGTAAAATAGTGTGAGTTCCCGTGAAATGTCTATGGTATTCTGTAGGTCCTTATGATAAACTTAATAATTTCCAACGTTTTTAGATGATAGCATATACCCTTCAACAAATGTTACCTTTGAGGGGCGCCTGGGGGGCTCAGTCAGTTAAGTGTCTGCCTTCGGCTCAGGTCATGAACCCAGGGTCCTGGGATCGAGTCCTGCATCAGGTTCCCTGCTCAGCGGGAAGCCTGCTTCTCCCTCTCCCACTCCCCCTGCTTGTGTTCCCTCTCTCCCTGTGTCTCTCTCCCTGTGTCAAATAAATAAATAAAATGTTTTTTAAAAAATGTTACCTTTGAATAGTGCTTTTGGAGGCTCTAGACTCTCAGAAAATTGCATAGATGATTAGGACAACACTCTGTGTTACACGTGATTTTTTTCTGATTGTTATCATTCAAAAAAATAACAGGACAAGTTTTTAATGCCACATCAACCTTGATAGATAATGCTGAAGTTGTAAATAATTTTATAGACATCTGCAAAAACATATTTTTGTATTTGTCTTAAATCTAAAGAGTCTGTTGTTAAAGGGCCTTTTCTTTTTCTCTCTAGATCTTTCAGGGTAACACCAACCCCACAGATGTTGTGTTCGGAGTTTTCCCTAAGCCACTAATAACTCGATTTGTCCGAATCAAACCTGTGACTTGGGAAACGGGCATATCTATGAGGTTTGAAGTGTATGGCTGCAAGATCACAGGTATGCTCCAGCTTGAAGATGGCCTCGTCTTGACTGATGGGAACTTTTAAATATAGGCAGAGTTATCTTATACACATGGGATCATTTTCATTTGGTGGTTAAAGGTATGGTCCTTCGGATTTAGATCTGACTTTACACCTGACAGATCTGTTTGTGTCCCCCATTAGCTTATTTGAGGAGGGAACCGACTATCTCAAAACCTTAGTTAACTCACCTAGGAAACAGTCATGACAGCGGACGCCATACAGGGTTGTTGGGATAATGGATTAGCACGTGGGTCTAAAGCACTCAGCACAGCCTGGCGTGCCGCAGGCGTTTGTTAAAGTCACTAGTAGTCACTGACGTCCGACTGGACAGCAAGCTCCATGAAGATGAGCACCGAGTTCCTGTCCCTGTTTCCTGGGTGCACAGCCCACTGACAGGTGCTCAGTAGATCTACAATTAAAAATTATTAAGTGACACACTCTCGTCGCTTTATCTTTTTAAGTTTGAAGGCTATTGGAGGCTCTGTCAGCCAAGATCAAGGAGGAGTTTACCTCCTTTTCCCACTAACTCCCCTGACAACTCTGGGCCTCAGTCTCTATCCATCATTTGTGAAATACATATACTAATGTTAGAAGTCAATCTGCCAATGTTTCTAGTTTTTTGTTTGTTTCTTCTGACATGAATAGGACTTTAAAAGTTTCTGTTAAACTGATGTAAGTAGAGGGATTCTACCCATTTAAGAGATGAAGAAGGCGCAGCTGGGAGGCATTAAGTGACTGGAAATGTAGGCCAGGCAGGACAGAGCTGAAAATAAAACACCCATCACAACTGTTACTCTCGCTGTATTCTCTCGCTGTATTCCTGTGGCAGTCAATGCAGCTATAACTTGTCCACTGACCTTCCTGTGCGACCCTGCTGTATTCTGGAGTAAATAGCAGTTACACCAGAATTCCTTTCCATTTAAGTAAATACATTGCAAACTTTCATTAAAAAAAAAAAAGCAATATGATGTAACCTTCAAAGTAAGTTTAAAAGTTAAACAGCATCAGTAACTGATTCACCAAAAAGTCATTAAAGGTGAATAACTTTTAAAAATTTCTCAACTATCTTTTAATATCATATTAGGGCATTTAATCTCTTCTTCCATGAATGCCAACACTATTGCTTTTATTTTTATCCTCTCTAGTATAATTATGTCTAGAGAAGGAAAACAAGTTTTTGAAGCTGGGGGAACGCCTACCCGGGCAGTTTTTAATGAATTACAAGCCATTGTAATGGCTAAACTAAAGAGAAAAAAACTATACTAGTTTATAGGGGAGCCCATTTTGGAAAGGAAAAGCTAACATCTGATTTCTTACCAAAATCATATTTATTTCCATCCCAGAGACAGACTTGTTTATTGTTTTATGATCGAAGACTTAGAAAGTTCAAGGCCTTGGAGGCAGGCATTGAGTGGAGAGAGGTTTGGAGGAAGAAGCAACATTGAAAAGTTAGATATAAACTTGGCTTTATTTTTGATCAGCAGTTACATGAGGAAAAGTTCTAGGTAATTTTCAGATCATTACAAATTTGAGAAGCCACCCATAAATTCAGAGAAACAAGGTCATTTGAGGTCAGGGTGGAAATTTCTGTCTCATTGCTAATATTATGTCACTATACCAAAAAAAAAAAAAAAGGAAGAAGAAGAAGAAGTAACTTCGTGACTCTAAACGTTTTGGTCTGAACTCAGACTCCTGAGGCTCTCCTTTTAGTTGAATAAAACATTCACTTAAACTTGAACTGCTCTTTTCCATTTTCACAAGGATTTCCCTGAGAGTTCATTCCAGGCATGTGCGTCTTCACCTGTGAAGAAGGTGAATAATTTATTGGATTTTTAAAATAAAAATGTCACATGACTTAATGTTACATGTTAAAGGACTAGTTAAATGACCTATTTATTTAAACATTAATGTCTACAACAGCATAGCCTTATTTTCACACATATCTTATTTTACAATTATTTAAGGAGCTATTTGTTTCCCCCAAAAGATTAGGCTCATAGTGCTAATCTCTTTATTATGACCACTGATATATTTTTGATACTCCTGTCTAGTACAGTAGCTACAGTCTCCAAATAATTTTTTTAAAGATTTTATTTATTTATTTGACAGAGAGAGAGAGATCACAAGTAGGCAGAGAGGCAGGCAGAGAGAGAGAGGAGGAAGCAGGCTCCCTGCTGAGCAGAGAGCCCGATGTGGGGCTCGATCCCAGGACCCTGAGATCATGACCTGAGCCGAAGGCAGAGGCTTAACCCACTGAGCCCCCCAGGTGCCCCACAGTCTCCAAATAATTGATGGATTTTTGGAAAAGGCAGCATGTTATAATGACAGTCACGTGGACAGAAGGGGTGCAGACATCCACCCAAGTCTCACTTTGGACTGTCCACTTGGTGAAAGTGTGGCCATGGGCAAGACATTTCCTCTCTCTGACCTCCATTTCCTGGTCAGTAAGACTGACCTTAATTCAACTGTAATGAATATTAAACGGAAAGAATATAACACTTGGCTTAGAGTACATGCTCACTAAATGGTACTCAGTAAATGAGAGAGGGCATGGTGCTCCATGAACGGGGCCTAGAACAAGTCTCAGCAAGCAGAGCCTCCAAGGAGACAATGATATCAGTGTTTTCTTTTTGGTTGCCAGAAGCAGATAGTTTTCCTCTTTCAGGGGCCACGGTCCCCTCAGAATGGAGACTAATGCAAGAGAAACAAGGCTTCAGTATCCCTGCTGGGCTGGAAGACCCGTAAAAGCAGGGACCATGTTTGCCTTATTTTCTGTTGTGTCCTGTATGCCTAGATCATAACATGTGTTCAGTGCACTTATTTTTGAAATAATTAATTAGTTAATTAATTAATGGATAACTTGCAGTTCTATCTACAGACAAATGACTGAATTTCAAAATATCATTCTCTCCTCTTGGTTTGGCAAATCCTAACTCAAACTGGATTAAAACAAACAAAAACTATTGAAGTAAAAGTTACTTCATGAATACATCACTTGACTTCCAAAGTCTCCGGAGCCCTGGAATTTTCAGCTAATTTTTGTATTCAGAAATTTTTTTTAAAAAATATAATAATCCTAAAAAGTCCAGAGTATACACTGGGTGTCACCATAGAAAGATATAAAGAAAAGATTGGACCAAACCATTCTGCTTGTAGGTGATTGACAAAGAAGAATTTTCACTATTTTGACAAAGCAGGCTTCACAGTTTCAGCAAATATGGATATTGAGGAGAATAACTTTGGAGAGTTACTGCTTGATGTATCAGAACATACTGCAAACTCTGCCAACTTGTGTTTATTAACCAGAAGTGTCTTAACTGGCATTTCTGCACACATCAGTGTGTTCCTATGTTAGCTAAAGTTTGCAAGGATGACCTCGGGCACCACAATACCCTGAGCCATCATGGGAAGATTAAATTATGCTCATTCGGTTTCACCTATCAAATGCAGCAACCACTTTCTCACTCTCGGAAACTGAGTATTTGATTTACCAGTATATCTCAGTTTTTCTGTTAAAACTGAGTAGAGAGATTTTACTATAAAATATCAATGAAAAGAACTACCTTAATTCCCCATCACAGAACTCATCTCTCCCTTCCATCTGGAATTGCTTTTAAGCTATCCAAACAGGGTTGCCAAGTAAAATACAGAATGTCAAGTTAAATTCGATGTAGACAAATCATTTTTTAGTACAAGTATATCCCGTGCAGTATTTGGGACATACTTTTACTAAAAATTATTGGTTATTTTAAGTTCTAATTTAGTTTGCCTTCCTACTTCTTGTTTTGTTGTTTTTCTTTGATTGTTTGTTTGCTAAATTTGGCAACACTACTTCCAAAGGATTTGACATGTAGCCAGGCACATCTGAGCCAGCCAACTATGGAAGAATAGAAGTAGATGTTAGCATCTCACTCAGACTTTGAAATGTTAAAATAATTTTTCTCCTAATCATTGCTTAAAGTGAGTCACATAATTTTTAATCAAAAGCAAATCAAGGTGTTTCTTCGTTGTTCTTTTTGGATGATGCAGACTTACAGAAGGAATGAGTATCTAACTGTACTGTAGATATGTTGGCTGAATGGGGGCTGGGTATCATGTGGTTTGTGGGCATGTACACTGCCCCCCAGCCAAGTCTGCATTAGAGAAAGGACGTTAATCTGGTAGAGGTTGTGCTCTCCTTACAATATTCAGGTTAATTGTGTTTTTCTCCAGATGGTAACATCTGGTACTTATTACCAGCCAAACATTTTCTTTATAAAGGCTGATTTTGAATCAGTCAGGTGTGACCACAGAGACCAAAAATGTGACTTCTATTTTTAGCACTATAGTTTCATAGACCCTCAGTAAAATACTTTTTACAATTTTTTTTAATCCCCATTGAGTTTATTCTTGGTTTCTAGATCCCTGCCTGGAGCAAATACTGTGACTGAATTACAGGAAGGAGTGCTTGACAAAAAATGACAGCTGCCTTTATTGTGTTAATAAGTTGATTCATTCAACAAATATTTGTTAAGTAAATACCACAGAGAAACCAGGCTCGAGGAGTCGTAAAAAATTTTTAGATACGGTGTGGTTTATGTCTCCAAAGAACTTAAAATTTGGTGAGGCAAATAGCACTCCAAGGAGAAGAATATGGTCATCAGTATAGGAGAAATGCAGATCAAGTGCTAAAAAAGAGTCTCAGAAAAGGAAAACCACACCTAGTTGGAAAGATGGGGGAAACTGTAGCATTTGAAAACAGCTCAAGGTTTTTAGTGGTTTAGATAGTGGGCAGGGCAAGATAATGGGGACTTTCTAGTGGAGGGAAAGGAACAGAACGAGAGGAAACTTCCCTCCATCTCACCACCGTAAGGAAATGCTTTTTCCACTCCCCTCTAGCAAAAGGGGTAAATGAGGAGAGGCTTTGCAAAGCCATGATCTGGAAGACCTGACAGACTTGGTGGACAGTACATGCATAATTCCTAGATGAGCCGGGACTGAATAGAGAAATGACATGACCTGAAATGTACAACTCACGTGGAAAGTATCTGAATACTTCCTTCTTAAGGGCGGCTAACATGGACACAGTTTACTTACATTAAATACATGCCTCTGGCTTAGGATGGTTATATTTTTAAGATAAATTTTGATTATATTATGCAGAATTGAGTTATTTCAAAGAAAAATAGGTTATCATTTGTATGCATGTCTTTGATTGAGGTGTACAGTTTTGAAAGGAGAATGATTGAAGAGTTTGTTATTAAGTCACCAATTAATGATTGATACTCTCCTTATGCTCAGAAGCTACTTGGGCTGCTGTAGAAGATATAGAAAGATCTGATGCTGTTCCTTGCCTCTGAGGAATTTCTAATCTAGCTGTGGTTACAGGATGACCAGTCTTAAAAACAAGGAGAGAACAGTTTAATGTGAAACTCTGTGCTACTTCTCACATGGGCAATCATATTTCTGAGAAGGGAGACTTTAGAATAAAGGCTAGAGTAGTTGGGGAAGTTTTCATGAAGAGTCTGAGTCTGGATTCTAATGTTTTAGCAGACCTTACTTCTGTCCACAGGAGGACAAGGAGCAGCAGGATCATTTTGAGCAAAGGCAATGACGAGGATTAGAGAAGAAAATGGATTAACTATAATATACTGTCAGTAAGAGAAAATAAAATTAGATAAACAGTGTGAAACCAAAACAAAGGTCTCGAAAGCTGAATAAAGACCTTTTTTATGGTCCTATAAATAATAAAAAGCCATGGAAATTTTCTGAAGCTCTGTCTTTTATTATTGTGGTAAATATGCATTGTATAAAATTTACCATTTTAACCATTTTAGGTGTACAATTGACGTGTGTTCCCTGCAATCACAGTACTGTGCAACCATCACCACCATCCATCTCCAGAGCTTTTCATTATCCCAAACTAAATCCTGTACCCACTGAATTCTACCTCTGCATTCTTGCCTCCTACCAGGTCCTGGCAAACACTACTTTACTTCCTCTCTTTATGTATTTGACTATTCTAGGTATCCCATGTCAGTGGGATCATATAGTATTTGTCCTTTTGTGTCTGGCTTCTTCTACTTAGCGATGGAAGATTTTTGACCATAAGAATGATACTACAGAAAAATTTTTAGGAAAAACAAATTGGCATTTATGGGTGGTATAGATTCACAGCTGGGGTCTGACAAGACAGCCAGACCATTTAGCATGTTGGCCAGGAGGGTGCAGACCAGAATGATGCCAAAGGAAATGGGGACCACAAGGCAGGGCCAACAGACTTCTTCTTCTTCTTCTTTTTTTATTAACAAAACAATGACAGGTTTTTGTAACAGAACAGGAATGTAAAATAGGGGTAGACAAGATGACTAAGCAGGAACTAGTTGGTTGGTGGTTCCACTGGTTAAAACACAGAATTTGATAAAGGGATTCAGTGTCAAGGGAAAAAGACTGTTTGGGTTTGGACACGGTACATTTGAGATGACAATGGATATTTGTGTGGAAAGCTCCTAAAGCAGTTGGAATGAAGGATGGTCAGGACAGTGTCCTGCTGTTGAAATTACTGATTTTACATCTCCCACCTGTCATAAACTGAACTTCTGTTGGGCAGGGCCTGTACTGGATCTGGGAATAAGTACTGGATACCAAAGGGACTGGAACATCAATACTTTGACATTAAACTTGGAAGAACTCAGAAAGGGGGAAATGTATGCCCTTATGGAAGATTTTCTTAATCAGAACGTGGGCCGATTCAATCTGTGGGATTCTCTTTCTAAGCATGGAGGCTTGTAGAAAACTACCTCACGTCATGTCTTTCATTCCACCCTCTAGATTATCCTTGCTCTGGCATGTTGGGTATGGTGTCTGGACTTATCTCGGACTCCCAGATAACAGCATCAAACCAAGGGGAGAGAAACTGGATGCCTGAAAATATTCGTCTGGTAACCAGTCGCTCAGGCTGGGCACTGCCACCTGCACCCCACCCATACATAAACGAGTGGCTCCAGGTGGACCTGGGGGAAGAGAAGATTGTGAGGGGCATCATCATTCAGGGGGGGAAGCACCGGGAGAACAAAGTGTTCATGAGGAAATTCAAGATCGGATACAGCAACAATGGCTCAGACTGGAAAATGATCATGGATGACAGCAAGCGCAAGGCTAAGGTGAGGTCCAGGGGCGAGAGCGGCTGCTGGGGTCCTTTCTCCAGTCATTGACCTAGATCAAGGCCTTCCTGCGTTTTCCTGAAGAAGTGTGACTTGTATTTCTTTTAAGTCATGACATCAGTAGACATATTTGATGGTGTCCGTAAGTCCCCCGTTCTAGGGAGGCCAGGAATGAGGTGCTGACCGTGGTGTCTGAGAGCAACGTAGAATAGTGTTGCTCCTCACCCTTCCTTCCTTAGGGAACAGCAGAAAGCTCAACACTCAGGACACAGTCTGAGGGCTGACAGGGCAACCTAGTAAAAACTCCAACTCCCTCTGCAGATTCTAATCTGTTAGCACCCCACCCCATCCCTTTCCCCTTCTCTTACCCTTCCCTCATTTACATGTTTTTTGGGTTTTTTTGGTTTTTTGACATTCTAATTGTGGCGAAATACTCATAAAATTTACCACTTAACCTTTTCAGGTGTACAAGTCAATGGTGTTAAGTACCTTCATATTGTCTTGCAACCCATCTCCAGAACTTTGTCATCTTGCAAAACTAAAACTCTAAGCCCACCAAGCAAAAAGTCCCATCCTCTGACCCCCAGCTTCTGGCAACCACCCTTCCATTTTATGTCTCTATAAATTTGACTTCTCTGAAAGCCTCACTTAGGTGGGATCATACAATATTTGAACTTTCTCAACTGTCTTATTTTCCTTAGCATAATGTCCTAGCACGTGGCAGGAGTCCATTTTTTTTTAAGCTGAATGATATTCTCTTGTATGCATGTACCACACTTTGTGTATCCATTCATCCACTGACGGACCCTATCGTTGCTTCTGCCTTTTGGCTTTCGTGAATCATGCTTCCATATGTTTTTTATACATTGGAACCTTTTAAAACATGGTTGGTTCTTGACCCAGTGGAAAGGGAGCTATTCCAACACTCCCCACAACATGTGGCATCATTTTTTTTAACCAAACAGATCTTCTTTAGTGATTATGTTTTAGTTAGACTGATGGTCAAACTTATTTGCATTTCCTGAGCCCACAACACCAACCAGGAGAGGACACCCAAGTGTATGCTGGGTGGCCTGATACCCAGCAGTTTGAGGATGAAATAAGTAACAACCCACAGCCCGTCCATTCTGTCTGTACTGTGGGAATGGTATTCATCCAATGGTACTTTCTACACCCAGCACAATTTTCTTTCCATCCCTGCTTTACCCAGGACCTACTCCTTTTGCGAAAAGATCTTAGCCCGTTGGCAGAAATGTTATCCTTGCTCCCACTCTAAGCGAGTGTGGAAATGTGGCTTGATCTAAGTGACTCAGGCCAAGGGTGTTGCAGGCAGGAGGCAAAAGCCCACCAGCACCACCAGCTCCGCCTCTGTCCAGATGTGGGGCTCCGGAGAGACCTCCTGTCCCCCACGGGCTGTGGTCAGCACCAGTGTGGGAGACCACCGAGAGCCACGATGCTGTCGGAAATGTAAGAATTTCTCTCCCATCTCACCCCTGCTTCACTTGTGGTTTCCCAAACAGTTCCAGGGTGTTTTTTTTTTTAATCTTTGTGCAGCTACTCTCTTTCTTGTGTTCATTTCATTTCCCACTTTTATGTCTGCCCCTCTTGTTTTGGTAAAAGAAAAAGCAAAATAAACATCAGACACTGGAGTTCCCCTAAGAGCCAATCTCTTCTGAGGAGTCGTGAGCCTTCTGACTTGATCACCAAGTGTGACTCTGCCACACATCGGCAGTGTCCTGGAGCTGATGCTGGTGTGAAAGTTTGTTCTTCAACAGGAGGGTTCCATGAGAGAAGGAAAACAAAGTACCACATTCTTTGGATAAGATGCCTTGTCGCATCTGCAATTAAGTCTAGAGCTAAAGCTATCACTCCATGGTAGTGTTTTGCTTACAGAATTCCACCGTAAGCCAGGACTCAGTGTTCAATTTCAACCAAAAAACTCCGTTCATGAGTATGTGAGATTTTTCTCCTCAAATATTATTTTGTCCATCATTATCGTCTTCTTGTGATATTTAAAACCGTGAAAGTGTCTAAATTATTTTTTTAAAGATTTTATTTATTTATTTGACACAGAGAGAGAGATCAGATCACAAGTAGCCAGAGAGGCAGGCAGAGAGAGAGGAGGAAGCAGGCTCCCCACTGAGCAGGGAGCCCGATACGGGCCTCGATCCCAGGACCCTGAGATCATGACCTGAGCCGAAGCCAGAGGCTTTAACCCACTGAGCCACCCAGGCGCCCGAAAGTGTCTAAATTATTTACATAGAGCCTAATCTGTGATTCCTAATATGTCCTTTTCTTGAAATAAAATCTTTAAGATGCAAAAGGACACGGGTAAAACCTTCAGTTTAGGAGCAGTACATATTACTGAATTGTATAATGATATTTAACACATACTACATTTAAACTTACAAATGAAGGTTACCTGCTTAGAATCCCAAGTACCTTTTATGTAATACTAGAATGAGTACTGGGTTTTATGAATAAAACAGCACTTTGAAGGATTGAAAATCCTCTCTACCTGCTCCTCACTTCCTACCCTCCAGTAGCACATGACGGACAAGGTATATCATAATCTCTGAATTAACTAGACTTCTCAGGAGTAGATAGGAGGTCTAGAGCCTCAAAGCCCTCTTCTTCTAAAACATGATTAGAAAAGGACGCAAAGATATTTCATAAACAGCCTTAAGTTAACAAAGTTAGCCCGGTTCCATATGGCTCTTCATGGCTCATATTCTTCCCAGCTCATCCCCGACAGCTTTTATAAATTTTTTACATTGTGCTAATTCTTTACTCAAGTTAAAATGAGAAGAAGAGCCCAGATTCCATAAGTCTAAGTGCTTTTCTCCTGTGATTGTTGGAGCTTTGTTAACATCAACAGAATAGGCATGTGTAGCAATGTTGTTTTCATCATAATTATACCTCGCTGACGACGCTTAACTGGGCCTAACAATAATGTATGTCAGATTCTCAGTGACTGGAAGCAACTGTGTTCTATCAAGAGTACAGAACCTCAATGGTGAATTTACTCTTGAAAATAATAGAAGGAAACTTTAAGGGGGAGAAGCAGGTCTATGTGAACCATGTCCTTTTAGATTCCTGGAGGCTTTTCTGATTTGGAAAAGCCTGATTAATTTCCTTCTAGAACTCAGAGAACCTCTGGCAATGTCACAGCCAACCCAATCTGTCTCTCTTCTCTTACATGTGTGCCCCTTTTAGCCCTGATATTTCAACCGCTAAATGAACACATCTTTTACTGGTTTAGAACGTCTTAAGCCACCAGTTGGGTATAGTCCCCGCTCCTGACTTACATGGTCTGGGCTGGCCATCCATTCAATCTGATCTACCAGGTTTGGTAGCCCAAACTGCAGTACATTTAAGGAAACATTAGAAAATTAATATGTTGCCTTGGTGATAGACCTCAGTTTCCTAAATTTAATGAGATTAGACTAGGTCCTTTCTAAGGGCACCCGTTAACACTGCCTAGGTTTGAACCTTAGCTCAGACACTTACTGTACATACAGGCATGGGCCTACAGGCACTCGACCTCTCTGTGCCTCATCTGTAAGCTAGGGGTAATGATAGACCGTACCTCATGGAGTTGTCTCAAGGATTAAATGAATTCTTCTATTTTAAACACTTAGAACTATGCCTTGCATCTGTAAATATCATGCAGTGTTTGATGTATATGATAAGACACTCTTAATGATAAGGTGATTTGATTTTTCTAATCCCGCTTCCCCACCTCCCAACCTGGACAGGATTGAGAATGATTTTGAGGGATGAAGATATAAGAAGGCTTATCTATTTCTTGCAAAAGTTATTTGTATGATTCCACTCAAGGATTTTGACCTTCCTGTCAGTGTATAAAGGGAACTAAAATAATCAAGTCGTAGCACCGGCCATGGGCGGCCTGGCTCCAGAAAAATGCCACAGTGTCTTCAAGTTAGGAATGTACTTCATTCCCACTGCAATTCAGCCCGGCGTCAGGACCTTACTCAGTAGTCAGGACCCTTGTTACCTTCCTGAGATGAAAAGGTCTTTTATCTACAAATTCCCTTCCCCCTGGTGGTACTACTTCAGCAATTTCAGTGGGTTGGAATAACCCTAGTTCCTGACTAAATAGTATTTGCACGACATTAAATTTAGTATCTCCTACTTCAGGAGTTTCATCCCTCCCGCTTCTATGGGTCTTAGCAAAACTAGGACCGGCTCCTTTAAGAGAATGTAACAGGTGTCGTTGTTGTTGCAAATGCGGTGTCTATTATAGCTCTGAAAAATGGCAGCTTCTCTTCCTCCACCTCAAGGAAGTGCTGGAAGTGTCACTTCTCCCAGGCACATCAGCATATCATTGAACACGTGTCTCATTAAATCCTCAGCTTCTGGGATAGCCTCAGTGTGTGCTCCTAAGTTTCTGAGAAATGACATCTGTCACTTCTTGGAGAAGCTTTGTTTTTTTTTTTCCCACTTCCTCATTTATAAAAGAAGTGTCAGCCATTTATGAAGTGGTGGGATGGAGTCTATTTCTCTGCCTTATTAAGAGTCCTGAAGAAGGGACTCTTCTGCTGAAAGGGAGGTTTTATCGGTAACGGCGTTTCTCATACTTCACAGTCTTTTGAAGGCAACAACAACTACGATACACCTGAGCTGCGGACTTTTCCACCTCTTTCCACACGATTCCTCAGGATCTACCCTGAGAGAGCCACTCATGGAGGACTAGGGCTGAGAATGGAGCTGCTGGGCTGTGAAGTGGAAGGTAATTACAATTTCCAGAGTCCCTTCTAATTTCCCATTTTTAAAATCTCTTTCTTCATGCATTAATGCCCCTGATGGTGCTGCTGCAAATGGCCAGCTTTTCCCTTGGGTGATCCCGCCTCTGGGTCTGCCAGTCCGTGAGGCTCAACATTCTAGCACACTCCACACAACAGTGCCTTGTATTGGTTGTTTGCAGAATCTCCTCAGATTCTGTGGGTTGCCTCCTTTGACCTTTTTAAAAAATAATTTATTGAGGTGAATTCACATAATATAAAATTGATGGTTTTTAAGTTAATAATTCAGTGGCATTTAGTACATTCACAATTATTTATGTAACCAAGACATTGTTCTGTTTAGTTCCAAGATTCTCCCATCACTCCAAAGTAACCCCCACACACACCCATTAAGCAGTTTGCCCTCGACCCCTGGAAACCACCAGTTCCTTTGACATTTTTAGTGTTGTTTAGCCGTCCATGTCTGATTCAAGTTTCTGTCTGCACCATCACATACTAGTGGAAAGGAGCATTTGACAGACTGAAATAGCAACATTACCCTGAACCAATTTCTCAGGCTGCTGCAGAGAAACAAAACTTTACATGAGATGATGTAAAGAGATGATATGTCTGAATGTGCACTGAGATCCGTTCAAGGATATTACTGCATAAACTTATCATATGAAAGTCATACCAAGGACAAATTCATTTCACACACTGACCTCAGAACTGCATGCAGCTCTGGCTTTTTATCACATAATAAATAAGAGGAATGTTTGGGGGGAAAAAAACGATGCCGTGTTTGTTTATTGTACCATCTAATGCTTTTGTGCATTAGAATTCCCATCTGCCTTAGATTTGGGCATCAATGAGTAACCAACTTTTCCATCCCCATAAAGGTCTTTCTTCAGGTTAGCTCAAAGGATGCCTATTGTTGGTACCCAGATGTTAATCAATTGAGCATATGCTCATGGTTTTGAAGAATGCTTTTTAATATTACCTTCTCGTGGTTTCAAAATTATTTGTGTTTTGAGCTACCCAAATATAATTACATTCTTGAGCACATTAAACATCATAAAACTTTTCTTATGTGCTAGAAAATCTTAAGCTATAAATCACCATACTAGTGAATAATTCATAGCTACTTTTGTATGTATTTATTTTAAAGCAGGCCATTATCTCCCATTCTTTATTGTGTAGTTGTTTCTATATCTGGAGTCCTGTCTCAGAGCTCTGAATTATCCAGTCATTATCAGCGCAGACTAAGAATGACTGTGTGCCAGGACTCTGGCAAAGGTATCAGGAAAAAGAAGGGATGGGCAGATTGGACCAATTGCAGACACGTTCATTGGCTGAGAAATATGCTCATCTGGGAAAGGGAGTCTGCTGCCACAATGCAGGTCATTAGCCTGGATTCTGGAAAGCATCACTGATTGAAGAGGTGGAATGAATGGTTGGTTGAAAAGACTGAGGCTGGTGGCAGTTTGCCAGTGTCAACTTTTGTAGTGAGGTAGAAATGGTTGGTGAAGAGATTTGCTGCAGATGTTTCCAAGGGCTCACAAAAGTGAGGAAGTTGCCCGCAGCCATAAGAGAAGCCAACATCCGGGGAAAGTAATGTCAAAGCTTTTTGACACAATTGGTGAAAGGGGGTGTTTTGTTTTGGGTTTTTTTCTTCCTTAAAATGATTAACCGGCCCTTAGTAAATACCTACTCTGTGCCTTGAGCTCCAGAAGATAGCTAGAGGGACAGAGAAAGACAGGGAGTTACAACTCAGCCTTGCACACGTGTCCATCCTACTTTGGGCTAGCATTTATGAGAAACAGAGAATCACAGAAAAGAAAATATATTCAAGTAGTAAAATTGGAAAATTAAGATTATTCACTTTCTACTTTTTCAATTTAAACCAGGTCCTACCCTGGGCCTCTTCCAATGATAAGCACCATAAAGAATATGAATAGAGAACTTTAAATAATTAAAAGTGGCACATAACTTAGTGAAGACGAGCATCTGGATCGCCAGGGAGGGTCCTCTTGATTCAGTGATAGTGACTAGTGGAACCTAGAATGTGTGCCTAGGCATTTTACAAAGTCTACGATGTATGCCTAGATGGTGCACATATTCTCCCCAGTTATTTTTGGTGTGTGTTCTGGGCAGTTGGGAAAGTTGAAACTACGTTTCTATAGTTGTCATAACTCTGCTCAATAATTAAGCATAATTACAAAGAGTATTAATTTTTTATTGAGAAAGAAGCAGTTAGTGATACAGTCCTACTGGCCGGAAGCTCTCAGAGAATTACCCCCTCCCCTGACCCCCCGCCACCCCACCCCACCCCGCCGTTCCCAGTATCTTGTCTGGTTCTCAGACATCAAGAGAGCTTTACCTTATCTCAAGTCTTGTAAAGTGAAACGTAATACCGAAAACTGTAAAATATTAAACAGATTGCAAGAATGAGTAACAGGCTGAAAAATAATAGACCAAACTAAATTTAAAGAACTTCAAAAGCCGTCTTTGATTAATGTTGGCTACCTTTCAACTACAAACTCAAAGATACAGGACTACCTACCAGGGGTGGAATGCAATTCCCCCAGGGGGTTCAGGGAAAATGACCCCAGGATATCTAAGACAAGTCCTCTCAAACACCTGCCCCCGCGTGGGGGGGGGGTCCCAAGTTGTGAAGCTTACTTAAAGGGAAATGGAGTCACTCAAAAACAATTAAAAATAAAGAAATAAAGAACAATGTTGTACTAAAAGAGAATCTTGAGACTCCCTTTTGGGGAAAAATTATAAAACCAACTTAGCAAACTTAGCAAATACTAAGGATGTAAAAGAATTCATGACAAGCGATTTCTCTAGCACATTGAAAATGAAAGGAGGAACATTTGAAGCAGGATCTCTATCATCAAAGTTCTCAATTCCAGGGTCATGAATAAATAACCAGTGAGAGAACTCAAGCACTTTTCAGAAAAAGGATGTTTATGTAGATAACAATGTATAAGATGCTAGGGCTGCCAACTCTCCTGGCAGATGCGGATCGAATACCAAAACAAAGCAGTCCCCAGTGCCTTCTGCCAAATCCAAGTATATTTAGTTCCTGAAAGAGAGGCAAACCATGCTCCTGGCCTTCTTACCACGGATTAGAGTTTTCTGCAAAGGTGTTAGCGGATTCCCTAGCCAGAGCCCTGCGAACACATTGTGGAGGTGTGAGATCATAATCCTTGGATCTTGTTTCAGTGCCTACAGCTGGGCCGACCACTCCCAACGGGAACCTGGTGGATGAATGTGATGACGACCAGGCCAACTGCCACAGCGGCACAGGTGATGACTTCCAGCTCACAGGTGCAGAAACCATCCTCATCCCATTGCTGTGCCATTTCAGTCACGTTGGGGTTGAGACGGGCTAGTTCATGTCTGTGTGTGTTTGTGGAACTCCTCCCGGCCATGGCCGTGGCCGTGGCCATGGTCGGGGTTGTGGTCGGGGTTGTGGCAGACTGGTGGAGCCATCTCCCTTCCCTCATGCTGTCCTGCCACCACCTTCAAAACAATAATTTGAGCCATTTCCAGAGCCAGAGGCTAGGATAGTCTTAATCAAATAAGAATTTCTCCATCATGGCTAAATGTGCTTGACTCATCCTCATCTTCAACCCCCCTGTCCCCATAACACACACACAACCCATACTAACCACACACTTTAGAATGTTTCCTTTCATGGTCTAACAAGGGTAAAATGGTTTGAGTGGAACATAACGAATTGATGAAATTAGGCTTCTATTTGAAATGCAGCTTTTAAGGGAGGATTTTGTAAATGCTGTTACATTAAAACTTACAAAGGCAGAATTAGGTGTTATTTCACATCAGGAACAACTAGCGAATATATCAGGGATGGTGTGTGCCAAATACCTCACTAATTAATTTAGAGTATTACTCCATAAGATTCTAAAACCCTAAGAGCTAGAAAGTAACCTTCTCTTCTCCTTGGAATGGCAGAGGAAATATTAGACAAGGGGGGAAATGGGATTGTACCAATTGGAAATGGGCCAAGGCAGTAGGATTTTCACCCGATTGTGGCCAAAGGCACTGTGGGACCTTTACGACCACCTGGGTCAAAAATGCAGTTTCATCTAGCATCTGCCTCTCATTTTAGATTAAACATGAGCCCTTGGCTGCAGGTCTGTATTTTTACCCAGAAGGGACTCAGAGAGCCCACATAATTAATTTCCATGGGCGAAACTGAAGGCGTTCCCATCTAACTTCTCAAGAGTGCCATGTTATTGGCTAACGCATTAATGTAAAATCTGCAAGGAAACGTCCCACAGTGCATTTCCAATTACTTCAAAAGATCTCCTCTGAAGGAGCAAGAGAACTCCGGTCTCAGATAGGATAAGGGGTCAAACCGAGCTCAGAAATTTAGTACCATGAACCGGGTTTCCATTTAAATCCCAGCTCCTAAGACTGCCCCCCTCCAAATTTCCAGGATAATCGCTTACAGTCATAGGGCCAATAAATGTTACCATGGGCTTCTGAAAACAAATCTTGTATGTAAGTAGCCACAAGCCACAAAATCTAATTAATGCAGAGGCATTTTCTTTGTGAGATGTCAAGTTCAAGCTGAAAACCCTACAGCTGGTACTAAGAACAGAGTACCATTCTATGAACCAGGTCCTGTGGAACCTTCCCAGGATTGCTTGTAAACACCCTGCCACAGACCCCAGGCCTTTTGTGGACCCCGTCACACATCCCTAGCAAAATTCCTCCTAAAAAGGAACCACTATACTCATCACAGTATACCCTTTCAATGGCCCTCTTGTGGAGAGGGTTCTTTTCTTTATAAACCCTAAAGTGGTCAGTTAATATTGATTAGAAACAAAGCCTCAGATTTACTCCTCATATCAGAACAACCAACCTTCTTTGCATCAGTTCATGACTGAATCAATTGAAACTAAAGCCTTTGAATGAAACAGGGCAAGTATGTTAGCCTGGAGCAAATTATGTACGGCAATGAGTAACACACCACAGAAAATGGGTCGTTTATGGTAGAAAAAAGGACAGTCCTCTAAAAGTACAAGATTGTAGTTTATCAACAGCTTTTAAAATCATTTATTGGTTACACAGAAAAAATTCTAATTTTTTTTTCGTATTACCATGGCAAAAAAAAAAGCCATTTTCTCAAGTCAGCCCATTTGTCTCAATATTTCTATAAATACATACGTGTATTAAGAACTTCCAGAGGTCCTGTTAATGCCCGCTCTCTGCCCCCCTCAAGAAGAGGTGATTTCAGTAGGAATCTCATGTTTCAACTTCATATATTGCATTAATGGCCAACTTGGGTCTTGTTTTTGTCTTTGCTTTTGTTTTACTTACTTTGTTTTATGGAGCTATGGGTTATCCTCTGAGAAAGGGTGTGCTCATATGTAAAAGTTTTTGTGGGGAGCAAAAGCCTCCCGCCACTCAGATGTCCTCTTGCATGGGAACAGCTCATGTCCTAGGCTCACGCACAGCTCTGCACCTTCCTCGCTCCTTCTGTCCCAATCTTTACTGTCAGAACCTCAAACTTGGCATGTTGAGGATAATGGAGTCAAAGTAAAAGCATCCTCACTTTAACCCTGAGAGGAGGGAAGGTAGATATTAGGATGAATGCTCTCTCACTCGGTGTTTGGTTCCTTCACACAGATGGTGTCACTTTAATCTCTCCTCCTGGGGTGACCGCTTTGAATAGAGTGGGAAATAAGTATTTTGGCAATATGCTCATTATTTACAAACAACACTGAATTCCAGGTGAACTGTACCGAACGCATGGAAATGAGGAGAGATTTCGCTCTCCCGCACTTGCTTGCCAAGGTGAAAATTCACCCCTGAAGTTACTCATTTGCAAATGCCTTTGAAGTCATTAGATAATACAATTGGTTTCAAAGGCATCAGGAGGCCAAATTTGACATTGGATCTGTGTGTACCCAACAGCAGAATTTGGCTCCCAACCTATAACAAAACCGATAATGCATATCGGTTTTAAAAAGTGAATTTTCACCTTGAGTCTTTCTCCCATAAGACCACTGGGAACAGAACGCTAATGTATTCTGGCCTCCCTCCAATTCTGCCATTATAGATTCACCTTCTTAACCCATAATATATATAATTCCTTCTTCCCAGCGCCTGCCTCACTGAGGCCACGCACACGTGTGATCGCTCATCCAGCATATTTACGGGGAGAGCAAGGGTAACGTGACTTAGTACAGCAGTCGATTAGCTCCAAAATCCTCACACCATACCAAGAGCACGATTTTACAGCTCTCTGATTCACAATCTGGATGATTTCTGATCTGTGGAACCTGTGGGGCCTGGTCAGAATAGAGATGATCACAGAGCTTGACTGAACGATACTACTGGAAGGTGTACATTGGCACCTGAGAACCGCCTCCAGAGCTTTCCGTGATTCGAATGAGCCCACCCCTTGCCCTGCTCCCGAGTCTGCCCGGGGCCTTATCTCTTGGGGCAACAAACAGATGATCTCTGACCATAACAGAGAAATGGCTTTTCTCAAACACCTAAGTAATAAACAGCAAACCATTGTCTCCCACACTTAGTGAGTTCTAAGACTCACCTGAGAAGCTTTCAAAAAGTCAGATTTCAAGGCCTTCACCTCTGGAGATGCTGGTTCAGTGAGGTCTGAGGAGGATTAGTGGATGGCAACTACAGCTTCAACAGGCCCTCAGGTAATTCTTATGGTTGGCAAGTTCAAGAACACTACTTCGAAACAGAGGTTAGGGATGCCTGGGGGCCTCAGTCAGTTAAGTATCTGCCTTCCACTCAGGTCATGATCCCAGGGTCCTGGGATCAAGTCCCACTTCGGGCTCCATGCTTGGTGGGGAGCCTGCTTCTCCTTCTCCCCTTTCTACTCCCCCTGCTTGTGCTTGCTCTCTCTCTCTGTGTCAAATAAATAAACAAAATCTTAAAAAAAAAACAAACAAACAAACAAAAAAGAGGCTTAATGAGGAGGAGCAGAAAACAGAAGCGCCAAGATGCAGAACAAAAGAGGGTGAAGTTAAAATGTCACATGGTTCCTTTACCCGGAATCCCAAAGTCAACCCCAGCTGACTGGAAGCTGACAAGGTTCAGGAGGTTATTTGTGCCATCTTCCAGGGCTCTGGGCCTGTGACGCAGTGTTTCTGCTCTTCCCTTTTTCCGAAGCTTCTCCAAATCACATGCTAGGCAGAATATTTGTCCTTGGGAAAAACAAGACCAGCAGCTAAAGAAAGGAGGAACTGCTGCCCCTGCCCACTTAAACCCTCAGTTTTTAAAACAGACTGTGAGGAGCAGCCCTGCGCCTCCCCTGAAGGGGCGCGTCTGAGACCTTGGGAAACTATTCGAACCTCAGAGGCCCAGGTCGAGTTTAATTCCCAAGTCACTGAGGACCTGTGGAGGCTTTGGCTTTTCACGGTTCCAGTTGTGTAGCACGCTTAGCCCGGAAAGCAGGGAATGCCCCTGGAACGAAGCCTCAGACCCTCCAAACCGCCTGGATGCTTTTAGGAATACATGTGTTGAGGACAAAATCATGGTTTATTTGCGCTTGATCTTGCAGTGGGTAAAATTTAGGTAAAACGGTTACCACAGGCGGAATTAAAAGAAGGATTTTCTATGGAGAAGGTTTGCCTCCAACAGATGTATCTCAGCATACAGCATTTCTTTACTGCATATTGTCCGCAATACTTCCTTTTCCTGATTTTCGTATGTTACTTTTTTGTGTGTTTTTCAGGCGGTACCACTGTGCTGACCACAGAAAAGCCAACCGTAATAGACAGCACCATACAATCAGGTATCAAACAGAACAGAACAAAACAAAACAAAACAAAACAGAAAATGCAATAGATTTTAGGGCACCTCTCCCCCCCCGCAAGCCCCCAAGCAGCGCTTTCCTGCGCTTCTCGGTTTCAGCTTCTCTCAAAGTCCTAGAAGAGAGACGCCACGCAGCATCTGGTGTCCAAGCATGAGCCATAAATACTGCTTCCCTTTCATCCACATGTATATGCAGCAGGGAGTGAGGCTTCCTTCTCCATCAGTAATTGCCAAATGGTGACAATCCCAGCTCTAGACGGAAGGAACTGGGTAACATACTTTGTTTAACGCAGCACATCTAGGACATGGACTGTGTTTGCAAACTCCAGGAGAAGGAAATCTCACAGGCAGCAGCCTGACTATTTATTTTCATCACAATTCTGCAAAACCGAGACAGGCAAAGTTTGTCAGTTTTGCCTGCCACGGAGTTGGCAGTTTGACAACAGCGTTTCCAGTGGGCGTGCCACGAAATGGGGGGCCGGAAACCACGGCTGTGATTGTGCGCGGGGACACCGGCGCCCTGGGGAGCGGCACCCCCGCATCCTTTTATTAATAGAAAAGCCTAATGACTTCTCAAACCCGTGGTTTGCTATTTACGGGGGCCGGCAGCAGTTAAACGGCAACCTCCACCCCCACCTTTTGTATTTTGTTAGTATTCTGTAAAACTCTTCCCCACAGACACACACGAAGGGAAATCGTCAGTGCAAGCAATCAGAGGTTTTAAATCCTTTAAAGTTAATCATTAGAGGAAGGTGAACAGGTCAGTTTTCCAGCTTCTCCCATTTCCTTTATCGAAGCGCACTGAGCCTTGGCCTCCACAGTCATTTATTAATGGGGCGTGTGGTGTATATCAATGTTTCCTCAACACTATGACACTGCCCAGTGAGGCAGAAAGTAGAAAGCGCTGCTCTAATTAGTATGCTTCCTTAAAGGACGCTGTCACCGTTGACCTGATTCAACTGCAAAACAAACTGGTCTTCCCTGTGGTGGTTTCCCTGTTTCCCTGGTTTCCCTGTGGTGGGCTCAGGTTGACAGAATTCCTGTGACCCCACGGCTCAAACACCCCCCAGCTACGGAAAGGTGAAACAGAAGACTGTCTGTTCCCCTAAATTCGGAAAACACTGTAGTCCAAAGGACATCGTTCCAAGGTATAAGATATGGCCTTCGGGGTTGCGCCATGGCCCTGCGCAGACCCTCAGAAGTCCAGCCTTCCCTGAGGGTCCTCGGCCTTCTCTGTGGTTCTCTGTGGAAGAGCACCGGCTGGCTCTCTGGGACCCTCTCTAATAGGGAAGAAGGCCAAGGGGACAAACTGATGATCTAGTAATCTAACAAACGTGTTAACTGCCCTGTTAGTTTCTTCTCTTGCCAGGGTTAATTAAAACCCCTCTGAAGTTGTCAGCGAAATTGTCTCATCTCTTCTCTCTCCTTGCCTATCAAAAGAGCTAGGGATCATTGAAAAACTTAAAGCCGAGCAACAGCTCTGGAGACAATGGGAAGGTATACACCAGATTCCAAAGTGGGATAATTTCTCCTGGATGTTGGAGGTCAGCAATGACTTCATGAACACATGTGGTTGGTGTATGAGTTCAAAGGCCAGCCATCCAGTGGGGTATACTGTGGTCAGAGCACAGACGGACAAATCCCGAACCAGGAAGACCCATGGCCACCACCATCCGAACCAGTTCTTGTCAAACCACAGGGCTTACTGAGAGGGGGTCTGCTCCGGTTTTGAGTTCCATGGTCAGCCTGGAGTCCTTTCCACATCACCTTGGTTTCTTGTTTTTCCATTGTCTGAGTCATGAATCTGTCTCCCAGTCTTTGTGGATAATGGACCTTCTTGGAGGAGTTCTGTTCATGGTCACCTTCTGGCTAAGCCAGTGCTTAGAGCAATTGATGAGGCCCAGCGTGTGCATCAAGTCCGAGGCCAAGTCTGACTTTGAGGTGTTCACCCAGTGGTCGGACCCATCGCTCTGATCATTTGATCCACGCTGTTCTGCAGGTTTCAGATTCTTCAGGCATATTTACAAGCAGCAAACTGGACCCCTAAACTTTCATCTAATCTGATTTTGCTGAAGCCATCATGGACTCGAGCAGAGTCTTGATATTTCATTTTTGAGGATTCTTATCAATATAATAAACTCAGTGGGCATATAATACTCATATACCACCTGGGTTGTGATCAGACACGTCAAAGCCTGTTAATGCTCCCAGAAAATGATGAGAAACGCTGCATTTTCTATCCAGCTCCCCCTACTGAAAGCTCTCACGCTCTGAGGATTTTCAAACACTCCGAGAGCATCTCAGTGTCCATTCTCGACCTGGGATTGCAAAGGGCCTAAGCACCTCCACTTCTTTGGACTGAAAGACCTGTCCGAGAGTAAGCTAGTTAACATCCTCCAGAGAAGTTTTGAATACCAGATTCCAAAATTAAATCCTTGTGCATATGCGGTGCTAATGACTCAACTGAGGGCAAGATAGGTTCCACTAGGGCAGCTGGGCCCGGCGCACGGCGGCTATAAATTTGTTTTAAGTTCAGAATATTGTTTCCTGCTATTTTTAAGGGTCGAGAAGGGATTTAGCCAGATTATTCCCAATGAATTTAATGAGACTTGTGCAGCCACAGGGCCTGGGTAATATTTTGAAGACTGAAAGGTCACTAGTCCTATATACTTAACTTCATTTGTCAGTTTGCTCTTTTCTCTTTCTTTCTCCTCTTTGCTCTTCTGCTTCTCTCCTTCTTTCTTCCTGTCTCTCTTTCTTTCTTTCTCCTCCCTGTAAATGTGTGTGTGTGTGTGTGTTTTTTATGTGTCTCATAGCCTTTCTGGCTAGGCCTGAACTGTCAACATCTTTTCACTCCACACCCCTCCCCAGCCATAGCATGGATTTAAAACAAAAAAAAGAATATTTCTTTTAAATTAACAAGCTTGCCATAGATTATATGATCAGGACAAGAAGATGAAAGGGCAGTAAAATACAAAAGGTTAGAGCAGATCCCCTTGTTAAAGTCGCAGGATGGGAGAAAATATGAGAAGATCAACGTGGACGGTCACTCAGGGCAGCTGCAGAAACACTTGAACCCTCCTCTCAAACAAGGCTGTCCTACGTCCTGGTCATTAGCAGCACATCCAAACTTATAGGTTTTATGATATCACGAGAATATTTAGAGCCAAAATAATGCATGGTGTGGTTCCTATACTATATGATAAATTTAACGTATTAGCCAGAAATACAACCAAAAATGTGTGTGCTGTAATGGCTCACTGCCCTCCTGCCTGTCCATGTCTTATAAACTACATTTAAGGAGGAAACCCCAACCACACACACATTAACATTTTCCAGTATTAACATTTCCTAACAGGAGATTATGCAATAGTACATTCCAGGTTCCGTGGGTGTTGACATCCAAGGTCGCTCAAGCATTCAGTCACTGTTCAATTGACTGTAGTTCATCTGCATAATTCAATCTTGCTGCTCAAAAGTGTGGTAAATTTTGGAGAGGGTTTCTCATGCTTTAAGAAGCCCTATTTCATGGTTATGATAGACGACACATGAAATATATCTCTCCAGTGACACCATAGCTGTGAAATACAGCCCTTCTGCACGCACCTAAAATACGCCCCTTAGACACATCATGGGGCTCTCCAGAGTGACTTTCCCAAACTGGCTCTGCTCACCCTTTGGGAGGTCTCATTGTCACTGGAAAGAAGAATCCATCCTGCTCCGTTTTGACAATGCATAGGGTGCATTCCTTCCAAAATTCTACATTACCATTTGCAAAGCGTTCCTTGGAAACGAAACATGCAGAGTAAATCATCCTTATCTATTCAAGAAATCTTTCCATAAAAATGCCTCCGGCCATTGTTAAAGTGGGAGAGGCAATGGCGGCCAAGCTCCCAGAAGAAAGCAAGCAAGCCCTGTCTTGTTGAACACGGACAAAGTTAAAAATCAAAACAAGATCGGATCTCAGCCTGACCCTAATACAGCGTACGATACTATACTTCCCTTATTGTACATACGAATGGTTTTGAGACACTTTGAGGATCGACTGGCAAGATGCCCTAGGCACCTTTCTCCCCGTTTCAATGCTGCCATCTTGTGGACTGCCTAAACTCAGTGAGAAGCAGTGACCTCCCTTCATTAGAGAGAACAGCCGCTTTGTGTATTTAATTTTACATGTGGGGAGGACTAGGACTGATCAAAGCACGAGAACTTTATCTTTAGGATTATTTTAATTACTAGCTTCAGTTTACCGAAAGCAAATTCCAAGCCATAATGATTTCATTTCTTTCATACTTAAAAAGTTAAGCTACATCTAAAAAAAAAAAAAAAGCGAGGGGGAAAAAAATTAAAGCTATAGAGGCTTAAAAACAATCAAATAGCACCTTGTAGAACACACAAGACAAATCATTCCTGAGAATCCACTCATAATTTCTTTTCAAATTCCAAAGGAAACTTTTTTTTTGGACATTAAAAGAAATATTTAAGGGGACAGCTCTTTAAAAATGCTTGGGCTCTATGTGAACTTGCATGGAGGTTTTAATTTACATGCAAATTTCAAAATTCACTAAAAAAGTAGAAACTTACCCTTAAAATTAATTGACCTGATACAAAGCACAGGAGACTAAATAACCTTAAGAAATGCTTCAGATATTTGACATCAAGACCTGAAGCATGACCCAGTGTGGTGAGAATACAGATAGCCTCCGGAATGAGACTTCTAGCCAAGTCACATTTCTAGACTTTTGAGGTTCATGGGTCAATCTGTACTCAAGATTCTTCTCATTGGTGGATATTAATGTATGTGATTCATCCTCAAGAACAGAGTATCTTTCATATTAAATATCATAGGAAGGATGCTTTACATGTAATACATCTGCCGTGGAAAGTAACCTTCCTGGAAATTTTATGTAAAACCAATTTGACAGGCAATCCATAATCTTTTTAAAGCTGTATTTAAAAAAAAATCTGAAACGTGATTTTGCAAACATTTTGACATCTCCATGCGTCTTTTGAGTTTCCTGGTAGTCCTGGGTTTTGTGGTTTTCCCAGAATTTTTAAACAGACGTTAAGTTGTATAAATCGTGTCTTTCGTGAGCAAATTAAGGGCCTTTCTGACCTCAATGATTAAATTTGTCTTTCCCTGCTTGTCTCTATTTTTCCTTTCCACCCACTGAAGAGTTTCCAACATATGGTTTTAACTGTGAATTTGGCTGGGGTTCTCACAAGACATTCTGTCACTGGGAACACGACAATCACGTGCAGCTCAAGTGGAGCGTGTTGACCAGCAAAACCGGGCCCATCCAGGATCACACAGGTAACGGAGAGTTCACTGCGGCCTCGGTTTCTTTGAATTAGAGAAGGTGTTACTGTGGAGGGTTTGGGGGTCTGTGAGATGAGGGGCGTTAGAAAACACTCCCGAGCATTCGATCATGCTTTCATTTCCTGGAGTTAGAGAGATCTCCTTTCCTAGAAGAGATGCTTCTGCGCCTCGTAGCAGAGAAGGCTGATTAAATCTGGCAACTGATGGCCTCTCAGAAAAATAGCACACTGGGCAAAGATGTGTGAATAGGTACCTGTCTTATATTTTTCCGGCACCATTTTCATGGAAATTTCGAATACATTCAAAAGCAGAGAAGGCTTAGTGACATGAACCCTCTATGCACGTCACCCAGCTTCAACAAGCACCAAATCACAGAATCACAGGACTCTTCTTTTATCTCAAGCACCCCTGACTCTGGATTATTTTGAAGCAAATCCAGGCATGTGTCATATCATTTATTTTGCAGTCAAAGAAACAATAAGTGAGCCTCATATTCCCGGTCTCTTGACCCTTGAAGTGGAAGTAGAACAAGGTGGGGTGGGATTCTTATTCTTTCGAGGAAGATTATAAATCTGGCCCATTTTTTCTGAGCAGGTGGAAACCTCACCCCCACCCCGCCCCGCCTCCTGTCTTACTTTCCTGCTAGGATTAATTAGAGTCAGAGAGATGGGCTGGGGGTCTCTAGGGGCTGACAGCCCCTCCAGTGAACTCTTTGTCCACCGCCATGCTGCTTTCCTTTTGGTCATTTTGTTGTCCAGCTTGAGATCCTGCATAAGGATCGGCCGGTTGTCCTCACAGCACCCACACATACACACACTCCCACACGCTCACCACAAACACTCAACCATCGCACTTCTCCCCGACTGAGTGAAACTTACAGTACTGTTCGCTCAAGAGGTGGCTTCCCAAATGATACCCTAGAGGGCCATTTGCTGATGCTGAGAAATCTCATTAAGCAAAATTCCCCCATGCTGGGGCTTTGGATGAGTGGGTCAGTGGGCCAATGGATGGGCAGAGGGCACTTCATGCCTTTCCCATTTTGTCATTCACTTTTCTTTTCCCCCAGTGAATATAACCATTAAGTAGGTTGAATTGGCCTCCTTCCACCACAGCTACCTCTTTGCCTAATGAGAATGACAAGGAAATTGGATAAAATTGGACTCCTTCAATTCTGAGACACTTTCAATTGAATCTTAAGACAAGCAGTTTTAGAAAACTTAAAATAGTTTGACTGTAAATGGCACTGTACATATAAATGGCATCAAATTAACCAAATGCAATTAGCCAAAATGAAGGCAGTAATGGTGGAAAAATTGATGCAAAGTGAAGCAAAATGGCTCAGTAGGATCTGACATTCAAAGGAGGTTAAAAGCTATGTTAGCCAGAGACAAAAGCTAAAAGGCTTGCAGAAGTAAAGTGCTAATTGAGAAAATGAAGACAGAGTTCCTGACCCAGAACTGTGATAAAACCCCTGAAAGGAAAAATATCAACGCTTTATGCGTTGGAGTATCAGAAAAGAAGGGCCTGTCTTAGAGGAGCAGCTGAGAAGCGTGATTCCTTCAGAAGGATTTGTCTCTTTTGTTCTCCCAGACACTCAGATTTATTTGGCTGTGGTGCCAGGTCTGCTCTGACGAGAAAAAGCCTCCCACAGCCCTGGAAATACAAGCATTTGCTGAGAGAGAGGAGTGAGCACCACATCTGAAAGACAGGAACTTGTTAATGTAAAGAAACTAGATGAAAAGAGCCACTCACATGCGCACGGGCAGACGTGAGACAGTATTCTGCACTTTGCAGATCAGACATGGAGATTTCTTTAAATTAACATGATCTAGGTAAAATATCCTGCTGTTTAATTTGGAATTTATTGGAAGGAATCCCACTTGGTTTTCTGCATTTGACTTGTAAGAGGGACCTATGTACCTCCTTCCAGACGATTCTTGAAACCCAGCATCTTCCCTGGTTCGTTGAACAGGTGTTCTTGGAGGAGCCCTATTACTTGGTAGATGCTGCACTGGAGATGAGGGAATAAAGTGTGGGGGGGCTGCCCGGAGGAGCTCACGGTCTGGTTGCAGGCGGGAAATGATTACCGTGCAGGGATGAGGGGGGGTCCCAGGCAGAGGTGAGCGGCAATGGGAAAGAGAACATGGCAGCTCAGAGAAAGCAGTTGTGTCCCAGAGAGGCTGGACTAGGAATGGTGTGCGCAGATGCAGAGGAGGAATTGCAGGGGTGCGGTGGGACACGCTCCTCTGTGAAGCAGTTAACTAAATGGCCGGAGGGGGAGGGGGTGCGGCCTTGGGTGCTGTGTGACGAAGTGTGGCTAGGCTAAAGGTAGTGGGGAGCCACCGACCAGCTTTGAGCCAAGGAGTGACATGAGCATGTTTTTCAAAGACCTCAGCAGTGTCCGGGCAGAGGCCAGGAAAGATTTCCCAGGCAGTCTTCCTCCCCTACCCAAGTCTAGTTTCCTTCTCCTTTCTACCACCTCTTCTCTGATGAGCCAAAATAAACGTCATGGGCTCCATCAATGTGCTTCCTCTCCGCAGCATCTCCAACTTCAGCAGTTTTCCCTAAGAATGGGAGACTGGGACCCTGCTCGCCTCAGTGAGCTGGCGCTGTCACACAGTTAGGGAAGCACCACTTGGTCAAGTAGTGGGAGGAAGCAAACCCCAAGAGCAACTGGGTCCCCGTGGCCACCAAGGGTGCTCCATAAAGACCCTGTCAAACTTGCCACTGGAGCTCTGAATCTTTTTTCCACCCTCCTTTTATTATTCCACCCCTTGGTTTTCTGAAGAGGGTTTTGGTGCAATCTCACGGAAGCAGCCAGGTGAGGGACGCAAGTTGCCCGCTGACACACCCACTTCCACCTGGACACTGTGGACACAGGCAGGAAAGTAGAAAGATGTGCCCACATGTGCACAGGGAAAAATATCTCACAAACACGCAAACCCCTCGGGCAGCAAACAAAACATCCCCCTGCCCACTGAGGCCTGAGCATCACATTCACACTTACCTCAGGTGAGGCATTAGAGTAGGCATTTCTATTTGCAGAGCAAACAGTGAAACATGAGTTGTGTGTGTAGACCAGGTGGTGGCAGGAGGAAATATTCCCACCGGGGGTAATTAAAAGCAAAGCCAGGAGTAAGTCCTTGCAGCTCGGCAAGGATCTACGTTGCCAAAATGGCACGTTCTAATAAGCCTCAAAAATGCAGCCCTGCTTCTCCTTGAACCAGAAGCATCAACCACATCAAACAGGAGTGGGACTTGCAGCTGAGATGCAAACTCTCAGGTGCATGTAAGGAATTTATAAGCCATTAAAATGTACTAAGGAGAAATTACGTGAATTTGTGGGAAACAGAAGGTCACTAGATAGTTTGGAAGAACTGCAATGTTACTACTATCAAGCAGTTATAGTAACCAAAGTCTCATCATCCAGCTCAAATGACAAATAAGAAAACATCTAAATTATTCCATGTCGTGTCTGTGTTCATTTCTGTGCTGCTGAAACTATTTAAAAGTTGCCTAAAAAACAAGTCAGCCTTCGGCTTTCAATGAGGCCACTGGGAGTCGTCACCCATGGCCATGTGACAATGCCTAAATCCGGAGTGCCCAAGTTCGTGATGTTTCACAGCCCTCTCCCCATCAAACACCCACACAGGGAGGCTTGGAGCACAGCCTTAGGTGCCAAAGAGGTTCCCCCAAAACCACGCACCCTTCCCTTCCCACTGCATATTTGGGTTCTTGGTGCTCAGCCCTGGACGGAAGGTTCGAGTCATGGAACTTGAAAGAAGAGATGAAGGAGTCGTAAATGTGGCCACTCTCCCTAACCTGGCTTTTTGTCACAGCAGGTGATGGCAACTTCATCTACTCCCAGGCCGATGAAAATCAGAAGGGCAAAGTGGCTCGTCTGGTGAGCCCCGTGGTTTACTCCCAGAACTCCGCCCACTGCATGACCTTCTGGTATCACATGTCCGGTTCGCATGTGGGCACACTGCGTGTCAAGCTGCACTACCAGAAGCCAGAGGAGTACGATCAGTTGGTTTGGATGGCCATCGGACACCAAGGAGACCACTGGAAGGAAGGGAGGGTGCTTCTCCACAAGTCTCTGAAGCTTTACCAGGTGTGCAGTCTTCCCGGATGGGAAGGCAGCTCCTTCAGGGAGACAGAAGATGGGGATAATATTTTGGAAATTATGTAAATGATATGAGGGAATTGTTCCAATAATTATTTCAGGTGTTTCCCAAACCTGGGATTTTGCTGCAGTGATTTTACTCTCAGTAGTTTATTTCAGTCTCCAAGATTACAGGAATAGAACCAATTCACTGCAAAAGAGGGGAGAATGCTACTTTATAATCTATTTCTGGGCTGTCACAATGAACATTTCTTTCATTCGCGGCTCTCCCCAGTTTTAAATTTTGAAATACAAAAAGAGAGTGTTAGGAGAAGTTTTATGCCATCACCAGGCAGTTAATATAGATTGATGAGCAAAGCGCGTGCTTAGGTGAAATCTCATGAATTTAATTTATGTGCCATAGATTGAACTAAACAAACGTTTGTAAACACTGCTTCTTGGGACTGAACATTCAATACTGTGAAAATGATCTCATTTTGTTAGGTGATTTTTGAAGGCGAAATCGGAAAAGGAAATCTTGGTGGGATTGCAGTGGATGACATTAGTATTAACAACCACATTTCCCAAGAGGACTGTGCAAGTGAGTATGAACTGCAGTACAAACCATTGACACGCTTGCCCAGGGCACGAGAGTTTCATGTGCGGGTCTTTGTCTTGCTCATTTAGACCTAGAATTTCAACGTGGACCATAAGCACATCATATGAAATGCATATTTGGGTGCAAAAGGGCTTAAATCCTGGTCGGTTTACATTTAGCTACCCCACCCCCTAACTTCGTTCATTTGGTGTCTGCTTGGTACCTGCAAAACCACATAAGTGGTGTAGAATCCGGGGCTCCTGGGTGGCTCAGTCGGTTAAGTGGCTGCCTTTGGCTCAGGTCGTGATCCCAGGTTCATGGGATCAAGCCCCGGATCGGGCTCCCTGGTCAGCGGAGAGCCTGCTTCTCCCTCTCCCTCCGCCTGCCGCTCTGCCTACTTGTGCTCACTCTCTGTCTCTCTGTCAAATAAATAAATAAAAATCTAAAAATCTAAAAAAAATTTAAAAAATGATGTAGAATCCAAAAACCAGAGCTAAAAAGAAAGACTCACAAGAAAAGAGAAAAAGAAGGAAGACTCACAGCTTACAGGCTATATATATATCATGCCAAAACATTTTGATGAAAAGTGGAAAACTCAGACATCTGGATAATTCCAAATATCTGGGTGTATAAACAAAACAGCAGGTCTTTGAAAATTTTGAGCACAGTGAACTTAATTAAGAAATACATTGTTAATGAATCACCGAAGCCATAATTCTTTGCTCTATTACAAATAAGTAGATGTTTCTGACTCTAAAAATAGTTGAGATGACTCAAAAGAATAAGTGAAATTTTGAGACCGTGCCTAGTACTACAGAGTTTATGATTTGTATTGGTCTGGTATATGGATGAAAGTTGATGTCAAAAACCAATTCGTATTCCCTGGTTCTTGATGTATAATTATAAATAGCATCGCTAATGGCAATGTAATAGCACAGTAATTAGTCTTAAGCTCCATTTGCTACACTTCAACTTTTGCTATATATCATACAATAGGATGTTAATTATAACAAAATGGAATAAGCCTATTGGGCAAATTTAAGACAAAGGAGGTCTGTTGGCTGTAATAGGTTTTTGGTCATTTCAGCAATTTACAAAGCTTTTATTATACAATATATTGAATGTTATGTAATCCTAAAGTGGCAATAATTTGATATGGTCGATTAAAGAAATTGGGGGAAAAAGAGCAATGAATAAGGATCTGCTTCTTCATACTATGCAAGGAAGTCTATTGAATGCCACACTACTTAGCCAGTCTTTGCAGGAAATGGTAAGACTTAAGATGTCAGTTGAGATTACGTTCCAGATTACCCACGCCCAAGCCTACACTGTCTTTAAAATACGTATTTCGTGTGGTTACACAGTGTATGCGATGCCTCTGCTTTCCTATTCCAAAATGAAAATGAGGTTTTTGGAATGTGAGGGCAAACTCCATAAACAGAAACAAAGAAATAAAATTTAATTCCATTCAACGAGTTTTAACGGACTGCATAGTGTACCCAAAGCAGCATCCAAGCACTCCCATGAATATATAGAATGATAAGACCATTCAATGAGCCTGTTTCTTTTCATGGGACTGGTCCACATGGCTGTAGCTGTTGCTGGGCCTCGTACTCAGAAAGTCACAACTAAAGCACCATCAAAGTACCCTATGTTGCTGCCCCATTTAAAAGATGCCTCACAGGGGCGCCTGGGTGGCTCAGTGGGTTAAAGCCTCTGCCTTCAGCTCAGGTCATGATCTCAGGGTCCTGGGATCGAGCCCCACATCAGGATCAAGCCCCACATCGGGCTCTCTGCTCAGCAGGCAGCCTGCTTCCCCCTCTCTCTCTGACTGCCTCTCTGCCTACTTGTGATCTCTCTGTCAAATAAATAAATAAAATATTTTAAAAAAAGATGCCTCACATAATTGTATAATGAGTCATCAAATATGTATCCTTGAATATTTAGCTATGGATGCTATGAAACTTTTAACTCTTTACTAGTTATCCACACATTTATGCAACAAATATTTTTTAAGACATCTTTTCTATTCTGGACACTGTTATGAATGCTGGGACTGTAGCAGTGAATAAAGTACTCAAAACTCCCTGCCCCCCCTTCTCAAAACTACATGGGCTACTGGGACTCTACTTCCAGAAATTTCATGTATTTTACTTAATTACTATAATTATTATCTTATTATTATTATTATTATTATTATTATTATTATTATTTAGGGAGGCGAGGTAAGACATGGAACACAGTTTCTTGCCTCAAAGAGCTTGTAATACTATTTGGAAAAAAAACTAGCCCTCACCAAATTTAGGAACGAGTTCTCTAGAAAAGCACAAGATGGTAGCCATAGGCACAATCCCGCTGTTTCCTGTTTCCATCAGCTTTCCCCCACACTCCAGATGATTTCACTCCGCTCTTCTCATCTCCTGAAGAAACACACTCTGCTAACAGCAATGCTCACTGGGTTTCGATGTGACTCCAGTTTCCTAGTCCTTTGACACTGCCTCTCCATTATTCTGCAGTTATGGATGACACTACAAACTCCCAAGGAAATCCACCAGAAGCATTGATCTGGGTGTGTGTGTGTGTGTGTGTGTGTGTGTGTGTGTGTGTGTAAGGGTTTATGTAGTTTGTGTGTATTGGATTTTGTTGGCAGTTCAAATATCTCTTTTAATTTTGTTTGACTTGTCAGAACCGGCCGACCTGGATAAAAGGAACCCAGAAAATAAAATTGATGAAACAGGTAACCTATCTATCTTGCTAACCAATTAAAAAAAATTTACTCTGGCTTTCATTATATTTATGAAGCAACTTTCTGGAGCTCTAGTGCACTGGTAAATCAAAGCGGTTCAGATAAAATAAATATCTCTGCCCATGGTGCCGTGCAATGGACTCTTGTCGTGGAGGGCTGTTTTCTAAGCTGTCCAGAGATCTAGGGGAACACGGGGACTCCAGGGAGCATGACCGCCCTGGCCCTGGCCCTGTCCTGTCTGAGCTGGAGGAGGACCTAGAGGATAACCACGTGAAACACTCTCCCTTTATGTCTATGGAAATAGGAAACCAGTAAAGCCCATGACCTACCCAAAGACCGACACTGATTTTCGTATAGTGTCGAACAGTAATTACAATTTATAATTTTCAAATTACAAACAGTAATTTGAAACCATCCTAAATTCTCATCTGGTTGATATCTTGATGTGATCTTTGAGGACTGGAGCCCAATTTTTGTGATAAGTTGTTGTGTTTGATCCATCTATGGCCCTCCTCCTCTCCACGGGAATCCTAACTTCATGATGGTGAACACAGTGATGATGATGATGATGATGATGATTTATTGAGGAGCTAGTGTGTCCCAAGCACTTGAAGGTGTTGTCATGTACACTCTCTGAGGAAGATCGATTCCCATTTTGCAGATGAGGGGGCTGAAACCAGGGACTTGCCTTCAGTAGCCTGGTTAATTGGGTGGTAGCCTCGGACATTACACTGAATAATCTGAAAATGTGTGTTTTCCTTGACTGCTTTGTGATCAAAAACAGGACATTTGACCAGAGTTGGGCCTGCCTGATGTTATTTTATTTCTAGAAGCTTCCACCCCTCCAGCCAGCCTTTGTGAGTTGTTGGACACTTGCCCCAGTGTCACTCACAGCTGCTGCCAGCAAGCAGCTCTGTGTCCTGCCCATCAGCACCTGTGGCCGGTAGAAATGTGGACCCACCGTAGTCAGTCTTGCACTTGAGAGAGACAAAAAAGTACGGCACTGTACTAAGTCGTTAATAACATTAACATGCGGCTCGTTGAGCTTAGTTACGCAGCCCATACTGAGACGTAAACTTTATTAGAGGTTGTTTCAAAACAATGTTTCAAGGGAGAGAATATTAATATGCCCCAAGGCTTCTTTTCCCCTGTTTAGGGACTTGCATCTCATATTTTTAGTTTTCTTTGAATTGGAATCTTTGTTGATCAGAACACCATCAAGTAAACACTATGCATGTTGTGCATTAACATTTTAGTCTCATTTCTAGTACCACGTAATTAGCCTCAAAGCTCCCATGTTAATAATTTCTCATGTTCCACTCTAAAGAAAACATTTCCCCAGTGACTGAACTGCAGAGCAGTGTGACTGTCTCCAGTGAAACCACCAGGGCTGCAAAGATGCTGATTATTAAATGTGTTCTATTCAGCACAACACAGACGCGCTCTCTAGCTTTGAGCCATAACCCATGTTAAATGTCAGGAGCGAGCATCCGCATTGTTCTGAAAGATCTGTCCTTGAGTGAAACCATGGTGGACCCGGGGGTCAGAATCTGTTTGAATGGAAGATTTTACGTGTGGGGGAGCAAACATGTGTGTACCCCGTGCCCAAACACACTGGAAACAGCATGACTTGGAGGGCAGCTTGGAAGGTTTCCTTGGGCCAGGCAAAGGCACAGGGCAGGGTGAAATTCCCCCGGCTAGCTGAATGCATGACTAAGCATTTTGCAGAGCTTTAACCACCTAGCCCATAAACACAGATTACAGTCTAGTGCAGATGGCGGGTTGTGCAGAATCCGAATTAGATTAGAACCTCCCCCTCCCTGTTTGTCCAGAATCCGTGGTCCCTGTGTGCTAAGCTCTGTATCGGAATCTCAGCACCTGCCACACCTCCATCTACAACAGGTCAAACGTAAATGTTGGTGTTTCCTGGCGAGGGGGAACCACACCCCACTTCAGAAATCTCCCGTGGGCTCTGGAGAGAGGACAGACCCACATGGAGCCTGTGATTTGCTTTTTTCTCTTCTTTTTCTCTGTTCTTCTGTCTGCTTTTGCCTGGTATGTCAGCGGTGCTCACCGGACCCGTTCTGCTCTTCCCCCAGGGAGCACCCCCGGCTACGAAGGCCCAGGAGAAGGTGATGAGAACATCTCCAGGAAGCCGGGCAACGTCCTGAAGACTTTGGATCCCATCCTCATCACCATCATAGCCATGAGCGCCCTGGGGGTCCTCCTGGGCGCCGTGTGCGGGGTGGTGCTCTACTGTGCCTGTTGGCACAACGGCATGTCGGAGAGAAACTTGTCTGCCCTGGAGAACTATAACTTCGAACTCGTGGACGGCGTGAAGTTGAAAAAGGACAAACTGAACGCACAGAGCACTTACTCGGAGGCATGAAGGCAGACAGAGGCAAAGACGAGGCGGAGGACTGCCGTGGAAGGACAGAACTTGAGCGTTCTGGGGCACTGCGGGTCTCTCTCACTGTCCGGGCCGGGATGTGCGTCCATGACGCTGAGCCGGGCTTTTCTCAGGAGCTTCGATGAGTACGGCCGACAGACAGAAACAAGTTCGCTGTGTTCACAGTCGGAATCATGTGCAGTCCGCTCGTATCTGTTGGGTTCATTTGAATCATCAAATGCTGGTGTTGAGACCAAGTATGAAGGACTTGATAATTCATTTCAACTCTCCCCTCCCTCCCCTTCTCTCTCCTCTTCCTTTGGTGGATTCTTTTCAGAAACTGTGCAACATCCAAGATGCTGGCACCAAGCGTATTCAGTGGGGCCCTTTTGACGGACATGCTCCCTGCAGCCCAGTGCCCAGAATATCGTAAAAAACCGCCCTTTGGTGGACTCCTGAAGCCGTCCTTGTGTATAATTGCCCGCGTCGTGCATAGGCAGAGAAGGATTAGGATGTTTTATGAGAACGTTCTGCTATGGCCTCTGTACCGGTATCGTGCGTCAGCTCTGTTTACAAAGCAATACCGTCAACTTTTCTTGATGTTTTCCAGTGTTGTCCTAAACCTCGTGCTTGTGAACTCCATGCAGGAAACTGTGCCATGGCCAAACACGGCTGGCAACTGCAACGAAAACTCCTTGGCACTGGCTAGTCTATGTCCTCTCAAGTGCCTTTTTGTTTGTACTGGTTCTCATTGTGTTACATTAACGACCCGCTCTGTTTCTCGCTGGTGAAAACCCTACTCTTTAATCACACCCTGGTGGCCCACTGACTAAGAAGAAAGTATATTTTAGTGTGAGATGTCAGCCCCCCGGGATGGCAAGGGCTCCGAAGATTTGGCAATGTGGCTTAATCGCTCTGCTTTTTTCTGTAGTTCAATTTCATGTCTCTTGACCCTTTTGTATAAAGCTGCAATATTCTCTCTTATTGGTCTTTCGTATGGAATGTATTTTCAAATGTAAACTCTTTCTCTCTTCTCTCTCTCTTTCTCTCTCTCTCTCTGTGTCCTTTATCTCTCTTAGAACTTAAGCATTTGCCATTGTCCAGAAAAGAAACTTGCAGCTTTAACCTGCTGGTAATGGCAAACAATTTTGCTAGACTTTATGTTTAAAAATAAATAAATAAGGGAAATTCCTAACTTTGCCCTCCAAAGTCTAACTTTGGTTTTCTTGTTAACTGGTTAAAGTGACAGTATCTTTTTTCCTTAAGCCATTTGTCTGTCTGCTCCAATCAAAATGATCTGTGATAGAAGTGATTGTGTTTAATAGAAAGAGTGATAAGCTGAAGGAAGAGGTAATACTAATTGGCTTTCAAGTGAGACCCAAAGGAAAGACTGAATACCATTTTCCAAATATCCAAAAATATGAAATTTTTACATCCAAATCTACAAAATGACCTGTGAGAACCTTCTTGTTTTGCTATTGAATCAGACAGGGAAGTGGGAGAAAGAAAAGTTAATTTAAGAAAGTAACTATAAATCCTGGTGCCTGGGGTGAAGTATTTTAAGATAAGATGGGGAAAGAAAACAAAACGAGTAGAGTCAAAACAAATCTTTAAAAACATCCATTTAGGAGCCACCCTGAAAAAATAGAGACTTAAATGAACGCATCTTGAAACTTCCAGTGGCTCACAAAGAAAAAGCCTGCGGTGGGGCTGGTAAGACCCAGGCCTCAAACAACAGCACAGAGAAGTAAATATCTTATCAGGCAGCATGTGAATTAATCCAAAGAAGCTGTGGTTGTTTTCAGAATGTTCCTATCAGGCCATGGTGTACAGAAGAAGATTTAGATTTTCCTCCTTTCCTACCTTGCTGTGGGGTCCTGTTCAGATACATTTGTGGGAGTCACATTTGTGTCATGGATGGGTCAGTCCATTCATCTTGGTTTAATTGGATTAAAGATGCCTTTTGTTTCCAGGAAAGTATCGATCACTATGAAAAAAGAATAGATTTTTATCCCCAGAGGCATTCATTCAGTTGTTAGAATCATTCGGGGATGAGAGCACTAAGTAAGATCTGATTTTTTTTTTTTTAAGGCAACAGATTTAAAGTTGTCCTTAGCCAAGGAAAAATGATACTGCGACTTTAAATTTTAAAGTATCTTGCACTGATAAATATATTTAAAAATTATATGTTTATAAAGTTATTAATTTGTAAAGGCAGTGTTACAAAATGTTCAGTTTATATTGTTTTAGATTGTTTCGTAATTTTTAAAGGTGTAAAATAACATATTTTTTCTTTATTGAAATCTATAAGACTTTCTGTAGTAAAATGTTTTCATTTTACTGGTATATGATTGCTTCATGTTTTGTACCATCATAAAATTTTGTGCAAATTTTTTTTACAGAAATTTTTATTTTCTATGACAATATGACACTTGTAAATTGTTGTTTCAAGATGAACAGCGAAGCCTTAACTTTAAATGACATTTGTATTCTCAGACACTGAGTAGCGTAAAAACCACATAGAACCGAACTGTAACTTCAATCCCAAACTATGACTACTACATTCCAAAGAGACAGTTGAATTAAACATTTTCATAAAATATCCACACCTGATGGCTTTTATTCTATTAGCTTTGTTATTGTTAAAGAAGTTGGTATCACTGCAGCATTGGATAGATTTCAAGATTTTTTAAAGTTCTTTTTGAAAAAATATATCCTAATAAGGAGAGATGATTAAGAAGACATACCCTGAAAGTAGACAATCCACCCAAATCAGAAACTGTCAAGATAAGGAAGAGAGAATTTAGCCTTCTACATGGAAAGTTTCCAACCCCAAATCTTTTGTCACAGACTCTAATGCTATTCCACTTGGTAAAGCTTTTTTTTTTTTAATGACATTCACAAATATCTGTTGGTGAGTTTTGTTCTTGTAGAAAACAAGCTTTTAGGTGTGTTTAGGTGCGTGCCTGGGCTAACTGTAGGTATAAGGCCGAGGTGAGCATGGCATTGCAGCTTGCTGTTTGGTAATTCTTGGGAAAATTCCATTTCCATCTGGGACCAAAATAACAGTAATAATAATAACAACAACAGCAGCAGCAGCAACAGACGTGTTAAGCCAAAGCATGCTGAGTAGGGTCTTTTACAAAACTTGCTCCAACAAAATTGGCCCACCCTATACTCTGCTCTCCACAGACCAGTAACCCTTTCTTTACCTTTGCAGGGAAATTTGAAAGCATAGGAACTTCTTGAAAAGTGGGCTGCTCTGCACAGCTCTTTGCAGGAATCAATATTCCTGCTTTTCTCTAGACACTTCTGCCTTTTGCATCTTCCCAGATTTATCCAAGAATAGGGTATTTTCCCTATTGAGGAGACTTTCAGAACTCTCTGCTTAGAAGAGTCAGAGAGAGACAGAGCTAGGTAACACTTCACTGAAGTTAAATTCTACCTATCTTCAAGGATGTTTCCAGAAAGCATGCTAACTTGCAAGGAGTCTGTCGGAATTAATCTAGAGTTTCTTTCTCAAAATTTCCAAGGGCCCCTGAGTAACATGATCTCCATTTCATCGTTTGAGATAGCCATAAACATCCATGATTTTCACCCGTCCATCGCCCCTGTTTAGCTGCTAGGCTAGGTCCTTTCCTTTTTACTGGGTTAAATGAGCTACATCACTGTACAATACTTCCCAAAGTCAGGAATTAAATGTGTCATGAGGGTTGAAACATTTAAATTAAAGCATGAAAATTATTGTTCCATCTCCTGTCCTCCCTAATAACTTATTAATTGCCACTCGGGCTGAATTGCACTGGGTCTGTCTGCAAATCAAATGGATTTTGTAACATTCCATAATGTTTCTGCTTCCCAATGGTAATTAAAGCTGTTGTGTGACATTAAAAAACAGTTCTGCTAAGAATTAGGTCTATTTCCCTAAACTATATCCACTAAGGGATCTTTACCAGCTTTTCAACTTCAGAGTTGAGAAAGGGAGTGAAGGGAACCTCAAAGCAAGTAGAACCGAGAGCCAAAAGCAGGCAAGACCAGACTAATATCCTTTTTAAAAACCTATTTCAAAGAAACATTGCAAGACGAGGCAAATGAGAACATCATATTATCACATGTATGTAATGTGTTAGCGATACCCCTCCAGTGATAATGTGTTAGTGATACCCCCCTGTGATGCTCCGCCCAGTGAACCGATCCTAACATTTTAGGAGGAAAGGGGTAAACTCCACTTCATGAGAATCTTCTACAGCCATGTCATTGTACTTCTTTGTATTGAGAGCATTCACTATTCTCACAGCAGCTCTGTGAGGAATCCAAAGTTTAGGAAAGATTGAGTGATAAGTTCAGTATACACCTGATTTAATCTCCCCTTCGATTGCTTCTATCACTTCCCAGTCCCGCATTGACTTGCAAGGTGCTCACGTAGGGTCTTGCTACTCAAAATGGGGCCCAAGAATCAGCATCAATGGTGACATCATCCAGACACCTGTTAGAACTACAGAACCTGGGGCTGTACTCCAGACACATCGAGTCATTTTAACAATAACCCCAGATGGCCCATCCATTCGGGTTTGAGAAGGGGCAACACAGTCTACAGTCACCCCAAGCCAGGAGTGAGAGTGTGCCTTGCTTCCAATGGTGATTTTGAGACCCTCAAAGATGGGGAAGCTATCCCTGCGAGTTTCATGGAGCACTTTTCAGAAGAGTCCAGGCATGACGCACCCTGGAAAACGGACAGTAAGACAAGTAAATGGGAAATCCCCCTCAGAGAACTTTGCGGCCATTCTGCCTCATGGCTTGGGAGGGATCCACACATGGGTTTTTCTGAGGGTGAAGAAATAGCGCTGATCAAGTATTTTGCTGGGCAAACATCTGAAAGTGCTCAGGGCACAGCAAACACTCTGTTACTCATCAGAGTGTGGTCAGGGAGAAAAAGGAGGCCCGGTTTGTGAAGAGCCAAAGCCTCCACTCCAAAAGAAGTTGCCTTATTTGTTCGACACATACAGTTTACTACTTTACAAAGATGTTAAAAACCTGAATGGTCAAACTAGACTGAATCCTATTTCATCTTTCTTTGACGATTTCTAATCTTGTTCCTTAAGGTCCTTGTTACAGGTCATAGAGCTTTGTTGTCCAACAGTGACACCTGAAGAGGGTTTTCCTCTATAGAGAGATTGTCTCTCATCTGTACAGCTGAATGGAATGGTGCCTATTATGACAGAGGAGTTCAAGAAATGTGCGACATTTATAGCCGACACATACGTGTATCACTGCCCTGTTCACGGAGTTGGAAAGTTGCTTGTTCCCGCAAAGTGTTGCGCTGGGAACGAACCTGCTGTCCTGTGAGGAGAGTTGACTCTCGCACTAGCGCTGCGTGAATGAGATGACTTGCCAGGATGGAAAGCAGGCCCTGGCCCCCTGTGATGCTCCTTTCAGTGATTTGGACATCTCCCCCACCCCGCCATTTCTGACCTGTGCTAATGCCACGCCCTTCTTCAAGGCCCCATCATCATCTGGCAGAGATGAGGTGCTGGCAGTACTAATGATCTTGATGTAATCCTGTCAGGAAATGGCACCATTGTTAATTAGGGCTCTCATTTCCCTAATCTTGTCCAACTTCTGAAAAACCATCAGTGTTGATTAAATTGCTTCTTGGCTTTGAATATGTGATATCTTTGAAGCAGTTTCAACCATTAGCCTCAGATCTTTCTTGTAATTCTCCTGTGATTCAAGCCCTCCATCTAAAAAGATCTTATTGTTGGAGTCAAACATAATTTTTGTTGGGTCAACTTATAATCCTCCATGTCACCTAAATTGCTATTAGTTGTAAAAAGATATACTCTTTCTGGTATCCAAATAACAAATCAGCCCTTTGATTTAGTTTCACCTATTGATTAGGAAGTTTGGGTAGGTGGAGAGGTCTAGGAGGTGGCACTAGTTCTGTCTTTTCCCTGGTCCCTAAGCTATGACATCAGATATGTTTGCTTCAACTGATGAGCGAGCATGTGACTGCATCTACTTTGCATACATTTCTCAGCTGCTATCATCATAACCACTACAGGGTCCTGAATGTTCACTATGTACCAAACTTTGCTAGATGCTTCAATCAACCCCTAAAACAACGTTACTATGATTGAAGACTACGCAACTGAAGTCCAGAGACACTGAGAAATATAATTAATGTCACACGACTAGCTAGTAAGTGACATTTCCAAGATTCAAACCCAGATCTAACATTCTAAATACTCCTTTAAACTGCCTCCTCATCGGGCTCTCTGCTCAGCAGGGAGCCTGCTTCTTCCTCTCTCTCTGCCTGCCTCCTGCCAGCTTATAATCTCTCTCTCTCTGTCAAATAAATAAATAAAATCTTTAAAAAAAATAAAAATAAACTGCCTCCTCAGCTGAAGGAAAGGTCTTCTTGTTATCAGTGTCAATTGTTATAGGAATGCTCTGGAATGTAAAGAACTGTGATCTTACTTTACTATTGGGCCAAGTGTTAGCTTAGGCTAGCCTATGCAGTGGTAAGAAATCAACTCCCAAGTATTATTGGCTCAGCACATAAAGGCATATGTTCTCTTTATACAAAGGCTACTGTGAACACTTGGGACTGTGGGACACTTGTATTCCAAGCAGTGACTTAAGGAACTGGGCTGTTTGCCTCTTTCTACAATACCAACCAGAACATGTAGCTTCTAGTCTCCGTGCAAGAGAGGACTAGAAATTTGTTGACCGTCTCTTACATACTACAACCTGGAATTGACACATGACCCTAATTTTAAGGACTCTGACAAAAGTGAAGGAGCACATGCGGACTCAAGAATAAGAAGGGTCTCTGCCACAATTTGTAAGGGCAAAGCAACCCTCCTACTGTAGAAGGGAGCTGAGATTAGTCACTATGTCTGCCTCCTAGGGAAGTGAAGTCTCTCTGACTGGAAACCTCAGGGACAGAAATAACCAAGGGTGAGCAGTCACATGAGATGAGAAGTCTCTTATCAAAGATGAGACTCCTGAACCTTGGGGTAGGAGGGGGGATCCTCCCTGTGGAGGCAGACTGGGAGACAGGAAGTGAGGAAACAAGGTTAAGAGCCCATGGAATTATTTCAAGACATTGGGTCCAGAGAATAGGGACCTTAGTGAGAGGTCTCTGTGAGTTTGTGGAGCCAACTTCATATTTCTCATGCATTCTGTGTATTTCGATCTGATTTTCCTGTAATATTTAGTCATTCAGTCATTTTAGTACTATTTAGTAATTTTTAAAGTTCCTATGCATCTCAGCTATCCAAATAGGAGACAGGGAAAGATTTCTGTCCATATGTAGCCAAAACATAAGAAAAGAAGGCAAACAATACCCAGAGCATTACCTATCCTTCTCCACTGCAGTTCTCATCTCCACTCCCTATTATATTTCTTTCCACAGAATTTATCACCTTTCAGCATAGTATATACTTTATTTATGTATGTAATTATCTGTCCACACTAAGAATGCAAATTCCATGAAGGCAGTGGTAAATATTTGTTGAATATTTGGTGAGCAGCTGACATTTTGACAAGATTTTGATAGAAATGAGACATGAAGAGACAAAGATAGGGGCAGGCTTAACCCACTGGGAGATTCTTCCAGAGCAAGAACTTGGAGGGTTGGTATACCACAATTTTTTCTTTAAAAAAATTTATTTCACACCCTGCTTGTTACAGACTTCCTCTATAACAGCAGGGCATCTCCCCTGATATTTATCTCTTGCATAGAGACAAGCAATCCCTCCTGCCTAAATTTCTCTTCTTTTTATTCCTACCCAATTGCAACATCATTGTCACATAAGATTCATCAAGTGAGAAATCACCCACAGTCTCATATCGCCCATCTCCTAACAACTGTGGGAAGATGAACTTCCTAGATAAATCCTGTTGAAGATGGTGTGTCAGTTTAGCTCTGTGGGATGCCAACACTAGAGATGAATTTTGGGAACACAACTGGGCCACCCGCAAGACCAGTAAGGGAAGCAGACATCTTCCCAAGACCCTGCGTCTGATTCCAGAAGAGAGATGAAGCATAAGCCAGTATGTTCTCTTCTCCCAAGATTTCACCTTATATATAAAAACAATACTTTCAAAATAATAAAATTGTGTTACAGCTAGAAAAACAAATACACTCGCAGAATGGAAAAGTTGAGGAAATCCAGGAAGATGGAAAACAAGCAAGATAGACTCTGGACCCTCTGAGTTAAAACAGCGACTAGTTTTAAAGGCCTCATGTAAGTGCAAGGGAGAACATTGAGCAAAGAGGGAGACAGAGAACACTGGGAGGGGAGTTTAAATAAAGAGAAAATAGAGAAAAACTGTAATTAAAAAACACTGTATCACAAGCTTTCCCTTTCTTGATGAGATTAAAAATAGCAAAAACCAGCAAAAATAATTATGAAAAGCAACTAAAACTAGTAACGACTTACACCTACTTCAATTAACTTCAAAACCTGGAACCAAACCAACAGAAAACTCTAGAGCAGCCAGGAGCAGCAGGGGCATGAACACAGCCTGGCTTCTCACCTGATTCTACCCCCAGAGGAATACGTAGAGGTGAGGGGAAGACACACCAAGGACTCTCACTCAAAGTGACTAATATTGAGTTAAACAAACAAAACGAATGTGCTCTTTTTTCCTTTTTCAGCTGAGAAGTGGAAACGACTTTGGAAACTATATGTTAAAATAAAGGGAAAACTGGTGGGCTGGGGAGAGGAGGGCACCAGGAAGCTCTCTGAACCCCAGGAAGCCATGTGAAGCCCAAGGATACACCCACCCCAGAAATGAGCTACACTCCACCGTTAGGTGAAGGGAAACTTGGTGAGGCAGAGCCAGCTGCTTTTCCAACTTCTTCCTTTAATAATAGAATTCCCAAATTTCCCCAGCACGAGGACTCCCCAGAAGAAAGACTACATTTCCCAGCCGCCTTTGCAGCTAAGTGTGGCCATGTGACTAGTTCTAGCCAATCACATGGAAGAAGTGACTGAGGGCTTAGGTGAATGGCTTTAAAAAAAAAGAGAGCGATCATGCCCTTTCCTTCCTCTTTCTCCCTTTGCACTGGTTGGACGTGGGTGTGTTGTAAGAGCTAAGCGCCACCGTAGTGCATAGTAAGCTTGACAGACAACTAGCTAGAAAACTTCGGAATCCCTGGCACTGCAGAGCTGCTGTCACCCCTGTACCACCAACCTGGATGGCTTACATTCAAGTAGTTAAGTAGGAGAAGGACACAGTACTATGTTATGTAAATCCCTGCTGTCTTGGCCTTCCTACCTGTTCCAGCATCACATCTAACACCAGATTACATATGTAATTTAGAACTTTTAACAAAATCTTAGGAGAACTGAGCCCAGATACTGACCAACAGACCAACCGAGATGACCTTACTTCCTTTCTCTATTCATTTTCTTTCTTTTTGTTTTTTAAGATTTTATTTATTTATTTGAGAGAGAGAGAAAGCCTGAGTAGGGGGGAGGGGCAGAGGGAGAGAGAGAAGCAGACTCCCTGCTGAGCACGGAGTTCAATGCAGGGCTGGATGAGGGACTCCATCCCAGGACCTTGAAATCATGACCTGAGGGAAAAGCTGGCACTTAACTGACTGAGCCACCCAGGTGCCCCTCCTTTCTCATCTTCTCACACTATGGGTCAGATGTTGTGGGGAGAGTCAAAAATTGCCCACTCTATATCAGAGCAAAGGAAAGGTCCAGGCCAAGTGGTCCAAGCATAAACAAGATAAAAAGAAACATGATGGCACCAGGCAAACAAATAACAGAAAACACAAAAACATCATGAAAAAAAACAAGTAACATAATCTAGAAGAAAACAGGGATCAAAAACCAAAGACATTTACTCACAATTACTAGGTCTTATGTAGAGAACATGAACATAATAAACAAAAATATAAAATGACAGAAATGGGGCTTTCAAACTTAAGACACATTGAGGAGCAAAATAGCATTATTTCAGGTTTAATAAATAACTTAAGAAAAATCAAAATGCTATTGAAAATAGAATTACTGACATAGAAAGGCAAGGTTTGAGATAATTATGATAACTGCAGAGGAAAGAGAAAAATATATTACAGGAATTTGATTAACACTACTATAAATGGAAAATAAAAGGCAATCCAGTATAAAGACACATTGTGTCCCTAAATGAGAGAATCCACCTAAGGAAAAGATGTATTGAGAGATAATATAAGAAAATGACCTTGAGATAGAAAGGATACTGAATCTGCTTATTGAAAAGAATACTGTGTTTCAGGAAAACATGATACATGTTGACACTGAGCTAGATTCCAGTTAGGCTGTTGGACTACAAGAATACTAATGAGTGCTTCAGATATCCAACCATAAAGGCGAATTACTAAGAAATAAGGGGAAAAGGGAGTTTGGCCTCAGTCTTCTTCAGAACAACATACAAGGCTCCGTTCAAAACAATGGAGCGAAGCCTACACACTGCCAAGGGGAAGAAAACATAACACCAAGAAACTCTGCCAATCTAGAATGTTATTCAAAAGTAAAGCAAACAAAGAGACATTCTTAAAAACAAAGAGAAAATGAGACGAGCACAGTACCCATGAACTGCTGTGGAAAGAACTACCAAACACTCAAATTCATACAAGTCAAGGGCATCTGGGTGGCTCAGCTGTTATGCATCTGACTCTTGATTTCAGCTCAGATCATGACAGGGTTGTAAGATCTAGCCCTGTGTGAGGCTCCATGCCGGACACAGAGCCTGCTTAAGATTTTCTTTCCTTCTCCCTCTGCTCTTTCCCTACCTACTTGCACATGTTCTCTCTCTCTTTCTCCAAAAAATAAAAAATAACAAGTAGCATACTTATTTAAAAAAAAAACAATTCATACAAGTCAAAGATTAACTGAAAATAAGAAAGCCAAGAAGAGAGAAAATGGGAAAAGGTAAAAGCTACTTGGGAATTCAAGTCGCACTACAGAATGTAAATGTTATATCTCTAAATAATGTAGAGCTAATGATATGGCTAGAATACATGTAACAGGATGTAGGGAGAGTGAGTAGAGAGAACATGAGGAATTGCTGATACCCTCTTCTTTCAGAGCTAGGATTCAGAGCATGGCGCTTTAGATTATAACACCTGCTCCTTCTTTCTCATGACCCTGACTTCCCCAAACTCCTTTGTTGAACATAAACTGATCTTTTAGTCACTAATAGTACTGGTAGTGAAGAATCATTTTTTGAACTGCCACATTTTCTTCGTGTTCCCTTAATTTCTTTCCCATTGAGTAACACTGAATTTGAGTAAACTAAAATTTAATTTTCATTAAAATTGCATCTGCAATATAATCCTGTTTATATAAAATAATTCTATCAGTTCATTTATCAGTCTGTATCATAGCTTTACTCTTCTAAAAGTAGAAATACTAATGAATGTTATCTTTTAACCTGTATTTTTCTGTACTTAAAAAAGAAATTTACAGGGTGGGGCGCCTGGGTGGCTCATTCGATTAAGCGTCTGCCTCCAGCTCAGGTCATGACCTCAGGGTTCTGGGATCGAGCCCCACATCAGGCTCCCTGCTCCTCGAAGGATCTGCTTCTGCTTCTCCTCTCCCTCTGCCCTTTCCTCCACCCCCGCCCCCCTCATACTCGCTCTCTTTCTCTGTCTCAAATAAATAAATAAAATCTTAAAAAATTTTTACAAGGCACTTGGGTGGCTTAGTTAAGCAGCTGAATCTTTAATCTCAGCTCAGGTCTTCATCTCAGGGTCGTGAGTTCAAGCTTCACTTCGGGCTCCAAACAAACAAACTGGTACCTGACCGGTGAAAACACCCCGGGTGCCATGGCAATTCATTGACTCATACAATGTGCTTGTTTTACTACCTATTTTTCCTTTTACCCTCACTTCAAGCAGGCAACTGTAATTCCTCATCTCCAGTATTTTTGCTAGATGACAAGAAGCTGACGTCAACTTTGCAAAAACATTAATCCAATAAAACTTAACATTAAGAATCTTACAGTGAGAAGGAAGAGGGGAAAGATTTTGATCTCACAGCCTGCGGGTGAGAACAATGAAGAAATTTTCAAATAAAATTGAAATGAATATTTATTACCTTGTATATAAGAAATAAAATGTATTGTAAAAATAACTAGAAGCATCACTCTAAATTTAAAGTCCCCACGTCAGTTCTTTTCTTAAGGCATTTGCATTACTACGAAGATTATGTATTAGCTCGTTGAAACCTTGCAAGATTTGGTTTATCTCATAACGTTAGTTTTACCCTCTGTCACTGAAGGAAAGTGTGGTTCTTAGAAGACGAACCATCAAGTCAAGAAGACCTTCTGGAGAGGAAGGAAGGCAGGAGTGTGACCTGTTGTCCAAGCAGGCAAAGGACATGACTCTGGAGGGGAACCTGGATACTTGGACAAAGTATCAAGAAGGGAAAGAAGATTCCACAAAGGGGAAAGTAGCATAAAAACCAAAACCAAATTGTTTGTATTCTCATTTTTCAAAGAGGTCCCAGGAGGAAGATGAGTTGTTTGTTTGCTTGTTTTTCCAAACCAGTAGGTTGTCAGTCCACACTTGGATCACATAGCAAGTCAAAGTGTTGGACCATCCTGACACAAAGTAGGACCTCAGTGAATTAAGAAGTAAATGGGAAACTTTATAAGTAAGTTAATAAATTATTGGAAAATTCCATAACCCGTAGAATATAAGGTCCCATGGAGTGGGGTCGAGGTGGTTATATTTGGTTGGCCATTGACTTGACCAGTGTAAATCATAAGAAAGAAACAACTGCTCATAATAAAGCATCTAAATGGTACTGGCCTCAAAAGCATCTTTGCTTTAGAAACCACCTTGGGGGGCACTGGGGGGCACTTGGGGGGCTCAGTTGGTTAAGCATCTGCCTTCCACTCAGGTCATTATCTCAGGGTCCTGGGATCAAGCCCTGAGTTGGGCTCTATGCTCAGCAGGAGGTCTGCTTCTCCCTCTCCATCTGCCCCTCCCCCAAGCTTGCTCTCTCTCAAATAAAAGAAAGCAGGAAAGAAAGAAAGAAAGAAAGGAAGGAAGGAAGGAAGGAAGGAAGGAAGGAAGGAAGGAAGGAAGAAAGAAAGAAAGAAAGAAAGAAAGAAAGAAAGAAAGAAAGAAAGAAAGAAAGAAAGAAAGAAAGAAAGAAAGAAAATGAAAGCAAGCGGGAGGGAGAGAGGGAGGAGGGAGGGACCACCCCGGGAGTAACTTACTCTAGATAGGAGACATTATGCCAGCAGGTCAGAGTTAAGTGGCCTGGCTCAGACTTATCTTTCTCTACCTGATGGCCTAGATACATGGCTCCCACACTCTACCAGTGTACATTTGCAAACCCATGGCCGACAGACCCTCCAGGCTCTCTGACAGGTCAAAACTGGGCAGGGTACAATGCCCATCAATCTCACTCCATGGTTACACTTGATTGTCAAGTCCCTGGCAACAGTTTGGCCTTTGAAGGTCACCTTGAAAGTGGCATTCTTTGTTCCTTCACCTGACAGTCTTACCCCACCAAGTCATTCAAGTTGATAAGTCTTTGTTGTAAGTACCTGCATCTCCCTTCTTTTTAGCTTTAGCAAATCTATCATAGGTAAAGCACTTTGCAGGTAAGCACCTTAGAAAAGGAGCTTTTCAAAAGGAAATGTTATTATTAGGTCCAATTTTCCCATCATGCTCAGAATTCCTTTTGAATTCCGTGAAAGCTCTCTGTGGAGTAGCCCAAGCACAGAGTTGTGCCTGCTTACCTTGGGAGCCATTCCTCAGTCCTGGGGGATGGGGCAGGGAGATGGAGTAAATGTTTACAAAGCACAAGTCCACAGAGAGACACTTGCAAGGGAGAGGTATTCTTATTATGAAATCATGAGTAAAGAGCACCTCCTAACACAGATCAGCCTATTTGTCACACTGGGTGACAGCCACTTTAGGCTGTTACTGTGAACTTGGCAAAGCATGTGTCAAATGCTACCATTAAGCTCCTCTGACCCATTCTTGTTAGTGCGTTGGGCAGAAACCATAAGTGAAAAAGTTACAAACACAATGATCTATTATTTAAATGAACTAGAGTGCTATAGATCGTAAAGAAACTCTAAATGATTCCACATTCTCAAATAAATAAAGGATTGCTAGATGAAGGAAAACAAAGCAAAATGTTCATGTTTATATGGTGACATTTCAATCCATTCTCACACCTAGTTGGCAAAGGGTATCTGTGCCATCCCCTAGAGTTTATTATAAAAGGGTTGTACCTATACCACTGTAGGTTCCTTCAACATCAAGAAAGAAATCAATGTACTAATTAACCTTGAAATAAGAAAAAATTTTAAAGACCCTAAGATTTTAAGGACTGTCTCTGGCAATCACCTTCCAACTTTTTTAGGGACTTCTACTTTTGTTGTTTTTGTTTACTTTCCAAACTCATTTCCTACCAGCCTCATGTTGGTGCTAAAATCCCTTTTTGACAGAGAAAGTCCAAAGGTGGTAACCACCCAACCAAGGGCATCCAGATCCCTAGTGGCCAAGGTAGGAATGAAATAAGGCTCCTTCTAGAGAAACCTGACCTCTGAAACCGGCCACCATTTGTCTTAACCTCCATTTGCACTAAACCCTGTCTCAAGGACAAGTCCTGCCTGTTTTAGCACAGTTCCTAAAGGAACTGGTAGTGAGACACAGACTGGAGTGAGAAAAATAAATTTCAGAGGGAACAGGAGGAAAATTTGGGGGTCTTGTCATATTAAATCATGGAGACGTGATTATATAAATTCCTGGAATCCTAGAGGTTCACATTTCATTATCTCTTAGAGGAATAGCATCAGAATATGGCATAGTTCCAATGGGACTGAAACTTGTCAGTTCCTGTTGAGAACACTGATTTTTATTTATTAGGTGCCAAGGAGTCAGCATGCTGTTCTAACATGAAAGATAAGGTACATTGGCAGAACCACTGCTGTAAAGAACACTTGGGATAACATAGTCATTTTGCCCATGGGAAGGTGGGATCTCTAGATGCTGCCACAGGTAGCCTCCCTGGTACAAAGATTCTCCAAAAAGCAGCTCGTGTCTGTCTCAATGCCAACATGAGAAAAAGGTGGACAAAACACTACTGTGTTGTAGAGGGAACAAAGTAACTAAAATTAGTGGGCTGATTGAAGAAGACAAACAGGAGAGAAAGTCTCCTCACCAAAAGTCTCCTCACAAGGAATCTTGGTTATTTGAGATACTTCTATAAAAAGGATTCTGTGGACTAATGTTTTTTAGAAACACTACATTCAACTACATCCTTCTCGAAGAACCAATCACAGCTGCTTTGATATGCTAATGTACATTTTAATCTTTAATTCAAAATTTCCCACACTTATTTACCCATGGAAAAATTTTGTATGTGCACTACTTTGATAACATCCATGTTCTAAGTAACGATTAGATAGTAATAGACTAAAAGATACATTTAACTGCATGAACAAAAGACAGAAACATCCGGGCACATCGTGGTTGGAAAAGTTGCCTCAGAATGATGGGGTCCTTCAGATCCTTTGTTCTGGTTGAGCAGATAAAGGACTAAAAAAAGCAAGAGAATTATTGATGAAGGGGCACAGATGTTTAGGAATTTTAGGCAAGAACTTACAGAATTTACAACTCGTTCCCTGGTCCCTTCTTTCAACAGATTGTTTATGCTAATGAGCCTGGCATTATCGCTCATCACCATCTCCTTGCTTAATCGCCCTTGATTGCCTCTGTTGTGCATTCATAACCTCAGGTTCCACGATGCAGACAAGCCTTTCCTCTTCCCTGACTGTGACAATGTATCATAATTGAGCCATTTCTGCTTCTCTGGTCACCTTATATTCTCCCCAGCGCATCCTCTGTGCGTTAATCTGCTAGTTAAATATTGATAGCAAGCGGCTCCCTTAATGTTTACTTTGTTGCTCCATTATTGCCACATACAGGCTGATTATTTGTTTCTGTCTTCCCAGCCTGTTTAATCAGAACTGAGTCAACTTTCCTCTGTTTAACCTTCTTGTCCAATCGGAGTCGGAGAGCAGGCGGAGTGGGCTCTGACCTCAGCTCTGAGACCATCCTCTGCCGGTGCAGCTGCCATCACAGCCAGCAGGGGTCAGAAGGGCATTTCTCTCTGGGGTCAGGCGGCTGGTGGTGAAAAAGGGAAAGCCTGGAGGCATCGTCTGGAGTTGAACGTCTCTGAGCCTTGTCTCCTGAATGTAGCCTGGGGATCAGAGCCGCCCTGGCAGCTTTATATATATATATGTATATGTATATATATGTGTGTGTGTGTGTGTGTGTGTGTGTGTGTGTGTGTGTGTGTGTGTGTGAGTAATGGACTGTTGGCCCTGGAGATCCTGGAGGCCCTGGTAAAGTGGGAACGAGAACGGCCACGCCTACCAGGACCACGGCATGGTGGGAAATGTCCCTACCGTGAATAATAAAGACCTGCATGCAGCCCCCATGCTCCAGGAGAGTCTGTTGGAGGCTCCAGGCAAATAGCTGAACTGTCTCCATTAGCCTCACAGGGACTTGTGGAAGTATCAGGTGCTAAGTGAACTGGAAGCATCTTTGTGTTTTTTGTTTGTTTGTTTTATATTTTTTAATATTTTTTAAAGATTTTATTTATTATTGGACAGTGAGAGAGGAAACACAAGCAGGGGGAGTGGGAGAGGGAGAAGCAGGCTTCCCGCTGAGCAGGGAGCCCAATGCAGGCCTCCATCCCAGGACCCTAGGATCATAACCTGAGCCGAAGGCAGACACCTAACAACTGAGCCACCCAGAAGCATCTTTGAAAATATCCTTTCCTGGGCTGCTAGAGCATGGAAATGTAAATATCCTCCTCAAAGGAAAGCAAACAAATACTTTTGCTTTGTACTGATGGAGGGGGGCATCTGGATGGCTTAGCTGGTTAAACACCCGACTCCCGGTTTTTGGCTCAGATGCTGAGCATCAGGGTCATGAGATTGAGCCTCAGGACAGGCTCTGAGCTCAGCAGAGAGTCTGCTTGAGTTTCTCTCTCTCTCTCTCTCTCTCTCAAATAATAAATAAACAAATCTTTAAAAAAGGAAAAAAAAAAAGAATGCTGTGGGTGGCAGTCTTCAAATCTTGTTTCTCTAACAGGAAGCTTTGACACCTGCCCCCAGCAGAAAGACCACTGTGGCCTTGTGTAGGTGTGAATTGGGGGGAGGGGGTGATGATTAAATTTGGGATGCATTTATCTTACTATCAAAAGAAAAAGATCAAACAGGTGTGCTCTGGGCTGCTTCTAAGCCCTGGGTCTGGTTGGTCTATCGTGACGTGGACAGTGTCTCTCTGCCTCTCTGCCCCACGGCAGAACAGAGGCAGGCAAAAAGTGAATGCTCCAGAAGGCTACCATCTGATTTCCAACAAGAGTGTCTTGCGAGTAGAGATTTTAAGTAACATAGGAATCATATGCAAATATGATACAGCAAATGGTTTGCTGATACAGCAAATGGTCCTTTGTGTTGACAGAGTGAGTGGAAGGATTCCGTGCTAACTTTTCCGCATGATTCCTTCCCTCCTCAGCATCCTGGGGAATCCAAGGCTTCTGGGGCCGTAGTGACACCTGCAGTCACAGAAACTGGAACCTAAAGAGCTATCCTTTGAGTAGTCTCTTTGTTTTGTGCCTGACCCATCCTTGAATGGGTTTTTGTTAAAGGACTTTCCTCTGAACTCCATATTCTATCCCATTGCCATGCTTTTTGCAAATGATTGGAATCTCTCTCATCTCCTGCTTCCTCTTCCCAGTTGATTGTCTTGGAACTTCCTACTCCTTCTTGGAGCTGCAGTTCAAATTTCCCATTTGGTAGAAGCCTTGCTCGTCCCCATGAGTGAGAGAAAGTCTCCATCTAGGTCCCCGTGGCACCTTGCATGGACTGTTAATGGCACCGTCCCATTAACTTTATCACCATGTGTTTAATCCCTGTACTGGCCAGAGCTTCCAGGACTGCATTAACAGAGGTAAAAGGAGTTGTTATCAGAGCCTAGAAGCCAGGGCCAGATCTGGTCCCTGAGAGCTGGGCCCACTGCGACACCACCCAAAGCAGGGAAAGATGGGGACTGGGATGCTGTCCATCTCCCTAATGCCCATCCTCCAACCCCCTGGTGCTCCCACGGCCCTAACCACGGTCCAGAGCCAGTTGCTAAGGGGCCTGGAAAAGGCAGCTCTCAGGAAAAGGTCTGAGACAGGATCTGAGAGCCAAGAAGCCAGTGACTGGCTTGCCTCAGTTTTCTCCCTCAGGAGACTGTAAGCTTCACTTCGGCATCCTGAGCATATGAAAGACACTAAGTGAATCTGTTGAGTAAAGTCCTGAAAAAGCAAGATCTACCTTTCTTGTGTTCTTGCCAAAGGGGCTTACACCTTTTCAGAAAAATAATATCAACCTTCTTGGCCTACATTAACCAATTTCTTTTCCTTCATCATATTGAAAAGTAGGCTTTTTTTCTTTTAACGACAGTATTTCCATCTTTGTCTGTTGGCTTTTCACAGTTCGTGCATTCCCAGAGTTCCAAGAAGACGGTAAGATCCCGCTGGTAACCTTGTTTGAAATTTGCATTGCGTTCAGTCATCTGTTCCCTCAGGCCCTGCTCTGTCGGCTGGTCACGCCAAGAAAGGAGCTGCTTCACTATGAGACACTTTTTAAGTCTGTTCATTACCAATCCACCAGGACAGCAGCAAATAGGGAGCCCTTTCTTCAGCCAAGAGGCTGAACTTGGAGCTGCCAGGCTGTGGACCATTATCTATAATTACTTCATGGGCATTCCACAAAGATAATTTTCTTTGTAGGATAAAAAAAGGCAGGTCTTGAGGAAGGTTTTGAAGATTAAGCCCAGAGCGAAGTGGAGGTGTTTCTTTTTTCCAGAACAAAGCCATTTGGCCTCTGCCGTCGCCATGACACCGCTGTCAGTGAAGCAACCGTCAGTGACAGCGAGCTGGATGCATAATTTCTCAGCTCTAGAGCTCAGGGTTCCTTGCTCTTTGCCAATTTTTATATGCAAATTCTCTATCCATGAGTTTCTATTTCAGTCATAACATTCCTCAGAACTTGCTTATATGTCAGTGAGGTGCCAGATGCCTCACACAAATTCGGGGGAAGAAAAGAACATAGGCTACTCCACAGAGAAACAAATTCTGGAAAACTCAATGAAGGCTAAAAAAAGTTCTTGCTTGAGGAAGCTGGGTGAGGAGGTGTCAGTGATGGGCTAGCACCCAATCACCCGGGCTTCCCAAAAGCGGACTGTGCGCAGCTCTTCCCACCCCCTGTTCACTAAGCCACAGTGGTAGCTTGAAATGGATCCGAGTGGGCGTACTGACACCACACACACTGGCAAATGCTACACATCAAGGCTTTGTCCCTTTCCTTCCTTTTCAGAGATCTAGTTGTGGAACATTTACCAGCGCAGCACTGCAAGGCGAAGAATCCCATTTTTTGCCAGTGTCTGCACTTTGATAAAGCCCACCAGGAACACACCCACAGCCAAACAAATGCAGGTTTATGAACTTGCTGCACCAAGGGTGATGGGACACCATGGGCACTGTGGAGCATCTCATGAAGACAGAACTCAGATCACTCAGCATCAGGGAAATACAGATCAAAACCACAGGGAGATACCACCTCACACTGGTCAGAATGGCTAAAATGAACAACTCAGGAAATGACAGATGTTTGCATGGATGTGGAAAAGGGGAACCAACCCTCTTACCCTGTTGGTGGATTTGCAAGCTGGTGCAACCACTCTGGAAAGCAGGATGGAAGTTCCTCAAAAAGATAAAAATAGAACTACCCTACAGCCCAGCAATTGCACTACTAGGTATTTATCCAAAGCATACAAACATAGTGATCTAAAGGGGCACCTGCACCCCCCAATGTTTATAGCAACAAAGTCCACAATCGCCAAACTACAGAAAGAGCCAGATGTCCATTGACAGATGAATGGATAAAGAAGATGCAGTATATATACACAATGGAATATTATGCAGCCATCAAAAAATGAAATCCTGCCATTCGCAGCGACGTGGATGGAACTAGAGGGTATTATGCTAAGTGAAATAAGTCAATCAGAGAAGGACAATTATCATATGATTTCACTCCTCTGTGGAATTTAAGAAACAAAACAGATGAACACAGGGGAGGGGAAGGAAAAATAAAATAAGACAAAAACAGAGAGGGAGGCAGACCCTAAGAGACCCTTAACTATAGGGAACAAGCTGAGGGTTGCTGGTGGGGAGGTGAGTAGGGGGGATGGGGTAACTGGGTGATGAGCATTAAGGAGGGTACTCCTGGAATGAGCAGGGGGTGTTATATGCAAGTGATGAACTACTGAATTCTGCCCCTGAAACTAAAAATACACTATATGTTAACTAAATTGAATTTAAATAAAAAGTTCTTTTTAAAAAAGAGGGAATTGGAAGGGGCCCATTGTGGGCTTTGGGCTCATGTCAAATGATTTTTAAGAGGACTGGAGAAGGGGGCAGGGCTGCATCGGAGGCTGCCACCAAGCAGAGGCAGGTCCCGAACGGGGTGTGTGGCAGTCATCCTGTTGTTCAGGAGGCAGAATGAAGTGGGGCCGAGGAAACTGCTGGGAGAGAGGCTGCCCTTAGGTAAGAAAGCAGGGACAGTTTAGAAAAGAGGTTACCCCATCGTTTTGCAGCTGTGGTATTGCCTTGGAGATACCCTGTCTGTGTGACCTTGGCCACAACCCATCAGAAATTTTTTTTTAGATTCTATTAGGTACATCACAGTCTAATTAGCAGCCGTCCAAAGAAGGGAAGGGAACTCGGCGTCCTGTTTTCTTGGAAACCGCCAAGTTAAGATAACCGTAGAACGCAGTGTCCACACCCGCCATTGCTGTGGAATCCAAGGCTGCGTCCCTGTGTCAAGATGACCCACAGGCTCAGAGCCTTGAGGCAAGAGTGAGTTCCTCATTCCCACCAAAGCCAATCCAAAGCAGAGCTTCTCACAGCCTAGGATGTGAGAAAACACAGATTCTCTGCATAATTTTACTGCTTTCAGTGAACAAAAGCAGTTTCCGCGGGTTCACACCTTCTACTGACTTCTTCCTGCTCACCATTAGGAGTTTGGACTCACTGGTCTGGCCACTGGGGAACATGGCTGCATTTTTATCCAAAGTGTAGACAGAGTGAAAGTTTTTAAGAGCTCTGTGTCTTAAACACCTTTAGTCTCCAGGGCCTGGCACAAAGTAAATACCTAATAAACACGGGTGGAATTGAATGTTCCGGCCTGGTGGGGGGACTGGGAACAGAAATGGGACTGTGGGCACTTCTCAGACCACACTGTCTGGACACTTCTATGCTCTATACATTTACAGGTTGTTTGTTACCATCCCTGCCAAGTTCCTTTTTCTGTCGAGGTGGCCACTCCAATACCACACGGATAGGAAGGAAAATGTGGTATTTGCAGCTGTGCTCTCTAGGTGTGGCCCTCGCTACAAGTAAACATAGAGCCCGTTTGTTTTCTAGAATTCAGATCCATACGGCCGCAAAAGATGAGAATGTTTCGGCAGAGCTCCCCTCAATGTGGTCCTCCAACCACCTGCGTGGGGCTTACCTGAGAAGCTTGTTCATGAAGTGCAAAGTCAAGTCTTCAGCCCACATCGGCTGAATTGGAACCTCCAGCCGTGGAAACCAGGGTCCGCAGTTTTCACAAACTCCTCTGCGTGTTGTTTGTGTGCACTAGGGTTTGAGAACAGTTCATCCAGATGGTGTGGGTTTTTTTTTTTCCTATAAGGTCTGCTCATCGAATAAAGCAACAGGAATCTATTGATTCACTGAGTGCTGGGTACAGAGGTAACTGCAGTGAAAAAGACACTTGGGGAGCTTCCAGGCTTCCAGGAAACTCATCAGTCAAGACTACAGACCATGAGGTGAAAGAAATTTTGTTTTCCTTTTTTTAAACCAAAAAGAAAACAAAAATGGCACCATTCTTGCTGACCAATGGTCAGAATTGCTAATGTTCACAAGCTAAGCTGTTCACAGTGGTTACTTCGCAGGGGGGGGGGGTTCCTTGGCAGTAGGAAGAGAAATGAACTTTATTGTACCACCCCGAGGTTTGACCGTGTCCTCCACTCCAGTCCCCTCTCCACATTCTGACTCCACTGACAGCTCGGTGTTGAGTCTGGCACCCAGGCCACTGGCTTATCCCCTCCCACTGCCAACTGCCTCAGTCTCTACGTTCTGTGGTGCCAGTCATGGCGGTTGCTGAGGCAGGAGCAGGAGCTCCTGTGCGTTGGTCCCACCTGTCCAGACTCCCTGGAAAATCTTCTTCTCCCCTCACCTCCAGGCTCTCAGGATGCTCCCTGTGGTGTGTGGGATCTCACTGGCTCAAAGGCTAGTAGGGGCAGGTGGTGTCCCACATAGGGCAAACTTTGACTAATAATGGACAAGACAAGCAACAGCCATCAGGTAAATATCTAGCCACCCATCTCCAATGTGCACGCCATGGACTGTTCCAGGCCAAGTGGTTCCTGAAGCCTGTTGGGAGATGCCAGTCTGTTCCTTTCCTCTTTTCATTATTGCTGCCCTAGGAGATCACCCTGGAGAGTGGAGAGTGAATGAGCTCTGCCTCAGGCTCTGATGTCCAAGGAAACCAGGCTAAGACTGCATCTCCATTTAAGAATTAATATCTTCCAATTTGTCTATTAAAATATTTAAAGTGTCTAACTGTGGCATTATGAGTGTCCATCTCTCTCTTGAAGTCTTCAGGGGGAAGAGTACCTGGCTTATATTTGTTTTCCCAGCCCAAGAATCCTGCCTTCAATAGAGTAGGAAGTCACTAAGCATGCATTTGATTAAATAATCCAAAATCTCTGCCTTGAAGAGGCTTGTGATCAGAATTGTCAGGCACCTGGAAGCATCCTTGATTGGTCCCATCAGACAGGTCCCTGGACAGTGAGCTAGAGCCACCCCATGTGATCATACAAAGAAGTCAAAAGTGGGTAGGAGCATGGCAAGAAAATACCAGGTTATAGATGATAACTTTCCAGTTCCCAAAATTAACTGCTGAGGAGCCTGTGATTTTCCCGGGCTTTGACAGTCAGCTGTGCACCACAGGCTCCTCTGAATCACTTCCACACCAAGAGGAGTCAGATGAAGTCACAGGGAGCCACATCCCATAGACCAGGCGATCTCTAGACTTTAATGTGCAAATTACCCCCAACCTTATCTTCCCAAGAACTTTCTATTTCATAGATTTGCATACATTGAGAACACTCTTTTTGGTTACTTATATTTTTGTCAAACGTAGATTTTGCATCCTACATGGTTTTTAAAAAATCAGATTGTTTTAAAAGGCAGTTTCCTGCCCCTCCAGTCCCCGTGATCTAGGCACTGTCCCCGGAACTAACTACCATCAGCCCTCTTGGCTGTGCCCCCAAGTATTTATGGCCATGTTTGTGAACAGTAGATGGCTATTTCTGATTCTTGACCGTCCACTTTAGACATTAACTATTAACATCTCACTGTGGTATATTAGAATGTCCTCTCCTTTCCCATATCCCTGCTGCCTTCCCCCACCCTTTGGACCAGACTTCTCACAGTATTTAGCTGTATCAATAGTCAATTACATATACTTATATAATTATCATTCACCACTGAGACCATTAACACACAGGTCAATACTCCTTTCCTACAAATTCTTGTCCTGGGGTTAATAATTACTCCCATTTAATTCATTCGCCTGATTTTCTTTGTGTATAGCCTAGTTTCTCTCCAGATACTCCAATAATTCTGTCCGATGTCTATAAATTTTCCTTTGCCATACACTATGTCCTCATCCACAGTTCTCCATCCTGTTTGGACAATGGCCTGGTGTCCTTGTGAGCTGCCTAACCCTGCTTGCTCACCCTTGGACTCCTCTACTTTTGGGTCTTCTGTTTCTTAGATTATTTCCTGTCCAATAAATTTAAGGGTAGAATAAAGACATCTGCTGACAGGTAGGGACTCAAATTATCCATTTCCCTAGGAAACTATTGGAGGATATGCTCCTACCAAATCAGAGAGTAAACCAAGAAACAGGAAGTCACGGACCCTAATCACAGGGGTTCAAAAATGAGAATGGCTAAAGGAAGTTGAGTCATTTCTCTGCTGGGACCAGACTTCTTTAACACTATCCCAAGGAGCTGATGACCACAATATCCATATAGCAATTCACCATGTATACTTGAAATAGCTAAACAATTTTGTATGTCAGTTATAACTCAATAAAACTGAAATTAAAAAAAAAGCAACAGAGGAACCGAAAATGCTTTTAAAAAGTGTTTGATAGTGAAGATTCTTTCTTAGTCTGACTGGCTCAGAGCAAAGCCGTGGGAATAAATAATCTTACAAGAATTCAGTGTAGACGTCAATATAATGACCGGCATATTCTTACTGGTCGGTGGAGCAGAGAATTAGAGGTTGGAAATCATTTTCCCGCCGCACACAGAAGGTCTTGATCCATCATCTCCAGGTTTATTATGTCACGATGGAGAAGTCCGGTGCTGTTCCCATTTCCAAACCTTTGTATGTGACCTGTTTCTGGAACCTTTTATGGTGATTTTATTACCCCAAGTTTCATGATGCTACACCTCAAGGTGGGCCTTCCTTTAGTCCTCAGAGTATTGTTGTGAGCATACCATGGGCTCTTTCAATCTAGACATTCATGCCCTTTGGTTCTTGGAAACTGTCTTAAATTAATCCCTCTTATAATTCTGTGAACTTCATTTGCTTTGTTTTCTGTTTCTGGAACTCTTGTCAGTCAGCTGTTCCACCTCCTGACTTAGTCTATAAGTTCCTAGTTCTTATTTCCTTACGTCCATTTGTCCTTTCATCCTTGCTTTTCAAGTGTGTTTCTTTTTCTTCTCTCCTCATCTTCCTAATAAAATGTTGGAAAAAGTCTCCTAGTTTTAATTTCCATGATCCCTTTCCTCTTGTGTGATTATTCCCTTTTTTATCTTACTTTAACGTTATAGACAAATACACCTGGCAAAAACACTTTCCATTTTTAAATGTGCAATTCAGTTGCATTAAATACATTCACAATGTTTCATAAGCACCACCACTATTCATTTCCAGAACTTTCTCATGATCCCAGACTGAAACTCTGCACCATTAAGCAGTGACTCCCCAGGCAGTCCCCTGCCCAGTCCCCAACAGCCCCGAACAACCACCATTCTACTTTCTGTCTCTGTGAGCTTGCTCCTCTAGGTACCTCATTTAAGTGAATTCATACAATATCCATCCCCTTGTGTCTGGCAATATCACCCAACATAATGTTCTGAAGGTTCATCCACACTGTAGCATGCGTCAGAATTTCACGTGTTTTTAAGGCTGAATACTATTCCCTTGCACGTATCCACATTTTGTTGATCTTGTTCCTCCATTAGGGGACATTCAGGCTGCTTCCTTTTGGTAATGGTGACTAATGCTGCTGTCAGCATTGGTGTACAGATAACTTTATACACATTAGTGGATAAGCATGTTCAAATTCCTGCTTTCAAACCCGGGGAACCTATGACCCCAAAGTGGAATTTCTGGATCACATGGATCACATGGCTGTTCTGTTTGATTTGGGGTGGGGAGGTGTTTTCCACAGTGACTCTAACCATTTCTTATTTCTAGATGCATAAGTCTTCCAGTTTCTCCACGTCCTATTCAACACTTGCTATTTTTCTGATTTTTTTTTTTATTATAGCAATCCTAACAGGAGTGAAATGTTACCTCATTCCGGTTTTGGTTCACATTTCCCATACTGGTGACATTAGGTAACTTCCCATGTCCTCATTGGCCGTATGCATATTTTCTTTGAAGAAATGCCTAATTTCTTTGCCTATTTTTAAACTGGGTTGTTTATGTTGTTATTGAGTTGTAAGAGTTCTTTATATATTCTGATTATTAATCCTTATCAGATATATGATGTGCAAATATATTTCCCATTCTGTGGGTGTCTTCTTGCTCTCCGATAGTGTGCTGTGATGCACAAAACTTTTGATGAGTCCAACTTATCTATTTTTTCTCCCTTTTGTGCCTCTGCTTTTGGTGTATATCTAATTCCTTTTTAATAGTAATGCAATCTAGTTTCATGGCTACAATAACGTCTCTCATCTTACAAGTGTATTAGTTGCAAATTTGCTTGTTTGATTTTTACATTTTCTTCTTCTCCCTGAATTATCTCTGTTTTCTTTAGTGTCACACTGTTCCTGGTTTGTTTGGTTTGGTTGGTGGTTTTTTGTTTTTTGTTTTTGTTTTTTTTTGGTTTTGGTTTTGTCTTTCATAATGGAGTTTTTCACTAAACATGTGCTAAGCCTGAGCAGTTATTCAGATTTAAAGATGAGATATTAAGAGCCTGATGGGGACTCATTGGACATGAATGATGATGAACAGAACAAAATAGTGGGTTTTACTCTAAGATGATAAAATGGCATATGATCTCTCTGATATGAGGAATTTGAGGGGCAGGGCAGGGGGCTGTGGAAGGTAGGAGGGGAAATGAAACAAGATGGGATCAGGAAGGAGACAAACCATAAGAGACTCTTAATCTCATGAAACAAAGAGGGTTACTGGGAGTGGGAGGGTAGGGATAGGGTGGATGGGTTATGGACATTGGGGAGGGTTTGTGCTATGGTGAGTGCTGTGAAATGTGTAAGCCTGATGATTCACAGACCTGTACTCCTGGGGCAAATAATAATAGTAATAATAACAAATATTTTTAAAATGGCAATTCAGCCTTTGAATGGGGCAAATCACTAAATGTCAGCACATGCATTTCTCTGGGGCCTCCAAATTCTTCTATAGAAGAATTTTCTATCATCTGACCTGATTTGGGGGCATTAACTTGACTATCAGTACTATGGAAACAGGGTGGGGTAGGGGAAAGGGATATTGAACCCATCATTCATTATAAATACATTTACTTAATATTCCTGTTTTCATTTCTGACCTTCTCTATTCTTGGAATTTGGAGCCTCCTAGGTTCAACTACCCCCCAAAAGAATGAACTTCTAGTTCTTTTTTTTTTTAAGATTTTATTTATTTATTTGACAGAGAGAGAGATCGATCACAAGTAGGCAGAGAGACAGACAGAGAGAAAGGAGGAAGCAGGCTCCCTGCCGAGCAAGGAGCCCAATGCGGGCCTCGATCCCAGGACCCTGAGATCATGACCTGAGCCGAAAGCAGAGGCTTTAACCCACTGAGCCACCCAGGCACCCTGAACTTCTAGTTCTTGATGAAAGAGGACAAGAGAAAAGGAAATGTACCCAGAGACCCAACCTTTCTTCATGTAGACTTGCTACCAGCTTTCATATTATAGTACCTGTCTAAGTCAGCTTAGGCTGCTAAAACAGAATACCAAATATGAGGTGGCTAATCAACAACAGAAATTTGTTTCTCACAGTTTAGGATGCTGGACATCCAAGATCAGGGTGCCCAGGGTTCTGGTGAAGACCTAGTCCAAGTTGCAGACTGCTGGCTTCACATAGCCTCAATGGTGGAGAGCAGAGATGGGAGGCGAACTCTCTGGTGACTCTTGTAAGGGCACTAATCCCATCTTGAAGACTCCACACTCAAGATCTTGTCTAATCCTTATAATTACCTCCCCCAAAGGCCCTACCTCCTAATAACCATTGTTCGGGGTTCAGGTTTCAACATAGGAATTTGGTGGTGGCTGTGGGGGGTGGGGATGTGGCATAAACGTTCAGTCCATAATAGCATCTCATCTAACCAACTATGTTTTCAAGGTATATCTTGTGCATCCCAGTTATGAGCCTCCCTAGGTGATGGGGGCAAATTAGATCACCTCTCTACAATAACTCCTCCTGAAAACTAGGTTTTAGCTCCCTCCAATTTTCTAAATCATCGCCACCTCCATGGGCTTTGCATTTCCCAGGAATTTGTTAGGATGCTTTGCCCACTGTTTTCTCCTGCCTTTGAGAGTTTATATCTTTCTTTCGATTATTATTCCTTTGCTGGCACATTAGGAGAGGAAAAAGATACATGAGGTCAATTTACCTTGCCCTACCACAAGTGTCTACTACCTTCCTGAGTTCCTGCATGTCCTTTTCTTTGTGATTGCTGTAGCTCACCATTTCCCAAAGGACATTTTGAGGAACAGTGGTTACATGGGCTGTTAGTAAAGATATGTAAAGAAAGGATCTGATGGCCAAATAAGTGTGGGAGACATTAGACCACAAACACCTTACAGCAATGCCAATATCTTTCAAACAAATTGAATAACATTCTTAGAGAAATGCCTCCAGAGTCAGGTTAAGATCCACATAAGAAAATCATCCCCAGTGCATATGGCACACCTCTCTCGTGATCAAACACACACAACTTATATTAGACTCAGCTTGCACACCTCTCTTAGTTCCCAGATTTGACTCTAAATTATTTTAGATCTAAAATATTCAAAAGAATGTGCTTTAGTCTCTGAAGAAGAATCCCAAGCACGTTTTGAGTGATGACATAGTTAGCTTAAGTCTCGAGCTACCAAAGATAAGTACTTTGAAAAGGACAGCACGCCATCGAATTCACAAGCCCTGCTTATGAATATTTTGTAAGTCTTTTGATTTTACGGCTACACATTATACTCAAATGAGGCACTTCCTGTTCCAAATCCCTAAGAAAACAAGGACTAATCTCCTTCAATGACCAATGAAGTCTTCTCTTCTGACAGGCATCAAAATCAGTGAGGGTTTGGCCTCTGTTTTCTTTATTCTTTCTGTTAAGCTCTTCCTATGAAGTTGTCCCACATTTGATGTGTTCTTTGTTAAATACCACTCATTCTCTGCCAATTTTGAAAAACACGCTCTATTTCTACTGCTACAGCTGAAAGGGAGAAGAAAAAAGGGTCTGGATTTTTTTTTTTTTAAGAATGGGTGGGGAGAAGCTTTTCCAAAGGCACCCAGTGATTTTCTCCATTCCCAATTTTGACATTTCTTTCATGGTTTGTCTCTTTTCTGAGGAAAAGACGCTTCCTGTATGCCAAAATGCCACTTGTTACAAATGCAGTCAGCGTCCCTGAAACACTCATAGGGTAACTTCATGATCCACTGAAGTGTCTGGCTGACACAGTGCAGCTCAGCTGCCAGGACCCTAAATGAATGCCGATTACAATTAAATGCAAATTAGCTGCAACAGTACATACATAATTTCTTCAGCTGCCTCCATATTCCAAGGCACAAATGCCATTCCAGACTGTTATAATTAATTACCCCCGGAGAAGTGTACAATAAGGATATCCCTATCATTTCATCTTTCATCATCGATTTACACATCTGACATGGGGAGCATGTCGTTTGCCAGTTAGGCAGTTTAATTAGGTTAATTGATGCAGCCACCAGTATGCTATGGAAGTCACTAGACTCGTTGCTAGCCACCAGCCTTGTTTTCCTGCAGCGCAGTACACTCATGCAGGACCACCGCAGATGCCGAGCATCAATCCAGCAGCGGGCAACCCTGCCCTCCACGAGCCGTGTGCCCGACGTCTCTCCAGGGCTTGCAATGGTGCCTGGCGCATAGTAAGTGCTTATTAAATTCGATAAATAGATGGGTGAATGGATGTTCTAGAGGCTTACTTTCCTCACTGCAATGTCTGACCTCCATGGGAAATCAGAGAAGCTCTATGAACAAAGGGGCCAGAGGGTGTGAAGAGAGAATAGCTGAAGAAGACAGAGACTGTGACCAAGCATCCAGTCGTGCCACATTTCTGCAGCCACAAAGGCAAGCCTAAGGTCTGCCTAGCCCGGGGCTTCTACTGGAATGTGTTAAAGGTGGAGAGTGTCAGAATGCCATCTGAGCACCACATGGTCGCACTTTCCTGTTAAGCAGAACCTCAAGTGCTCACAGCAGGATGCTGCTTTCTCTGCCAACACCCTACAAAGTGTCTTTGCAGATGTCTCCATTTGACCAGTGAAGCATTACAATGGGCCCATTCATGAAATGAAAAAGCTCCTTATTGCATATGGCAGAGGTTCATAGCTACCCCCAGAATGTGGGCTTTCCTACCATCTTTGTCCCTTTCAAGTGGCTGCCCAAGGGCTATATTATCTAAGCTGGTCTTACATCTAGATGGCTTCATTTGACTATTTCTCACCCATAGAATTCTGGCAGCTCGTATTATCTAAAGTCATCCCCGCCAATAGGTCCCATTTCACACAGTCTTATAATGTGATATGGTCCTCCTGCATCAAGCAGTGGACTCTATGTTCTCTCCCTTTCACGTGAGTGAGCTTGTGAAGTTTATCAGGTCAAATCATAAAAGGACACAGCTTCTTCCCAGTCCTCCTGGGACACTCACACTTGGAACACAGCCACCACGCTGTGTGGTCCCGCACGCCGCAGCCCCACAGCCACGTGGAAAGTTCAAGCATAGATGTTCTGGCTGCAGCCACATCTGATATGTACCAGCAGATACCAGCCTACAGTAGAAGGAGGTGAACTGGCCAACAGACACTAGCCCTCAGACTTCGAGTCTTGCCAGGAGACACCAAATGGAATAGAAGTAAACTGTCCCCACCAAGCCCTGTCCAAACTGCAAATTCGTGAGTGAAACAAATGTCATTATTATAAGCCACTAAGTTTGGGGTGATTTGTTATGCATCAGTAAAGGACCAGGACAGGAATGCAAGTGACAAAGCATTGAAGAATTAGGGGTGTCTTCTCCATAGGCACTCTTTCTCCAAGGCCCTAAGGCAGGTGGACCACAAGAAGGAGTGACCCAAATATTTCAATGGCCACCCTGTGGCAAGTTTTCCATCACTCAAGAACGCCTGTATCAGACTGTTCCAGAGATAGAAATAAATGTCTGTTAAGACATTAAAACTCAAGAGTTTATATTTTTACAATACCTAGGGTTATCCTATGTAATTCAATACATTCTTTTCTAATCGCCCCCAAATCTTCTACTCTGACCAGTATCTTCCTCTCCTTTGGTCTCCCAGTTGTCTGCATAATATTAACTGTTGTCACTTGGGCTTCTGTTCAATTATCCTCATACATAGATGAACCCTGTGTGTTATCAGAAAGACAATACTTAAAAACTTCAACTCTCCTAGAGGATGTATAGGCAGGAGGCAAAGGAAGGGTAAGAACTCATCCCACTTAACCCTCCTCAACACCTCAACGATGAGGGCAGAACTGGCCCAGGACAAGAGGGAGGGAACCACGACGCTCCATAGAAGTGAGCCACCGTGGGCCAGCGGACGGGCTCCCCAAACCCCCTTGCAGAGGCAGCCTTCTAGACTGAGGCTGAAATTGCCACATGCAGACCATGAGGAATAGACCGTGTTGGTGTCCCTGCCACGTTTCATAACCAGTTCAGAGGGAGCAGATAGATCTTTGGTTCTCACGGGCTTTGGTGCCAGACAGAGGACTAAGAATATTCGAGGCCCAGCACAGCATCTGCACGCCTCCTCCACGGGTCTCAGGGACCTGGGTCCAGTGTCCATTCCCTCAGCTCCCCCTTAACAAGAATCTCCTTCTTCCTTGATTCTGAAGGACCACAGGCCACCCGACCTTCCCAAATCATGACAGTGCTATGTCCCATAACATCATCACTGACACTTGGGAACACAAAGGCAGAGAATGCTGGCTCATTTTTAAATATTAACGTGAGTCGGTGCTACAGGAGGTGAAGATGAGCAGCAGTGGGTCTCTTTCAGCCTTTCTGAATTCTGAGCGATCCCCAAAGGTCTTGCTCCCTGCCTAACATCAAAATTCCCTCCCTAACCTGAAACACATTTGGAAAAACTGGGGAAATTCTGCTGGGCAGCTCAGATTGTGTCCCTGACACTCGGGAGGGAAATCTTGGTGTGAGCCATGCTATTCCAGGAAGCGGCTTTTTGAATGTTCAGCATAAAATATGTTCAGCATAAAATATCATTGCCTGACCTTATACTTGCCCCGTGCATCCTCCTAGCACCAAGGGACCTGCCCCACATCCACCCGCAGCTTCCTTCCTGATGATAGCACTCACCTCTATTACTTAGAGCTGCCTAAAGCCTTCTCTGCTTAATTTTTATTTTTCTTTTCAACACTGAATGGCAGCTGCCCAGAGAGCACTTGGGATCCAATCCAAGATGAAAAAGCTTTGCCACTAAATGGAAAAGTACAATAAAAATACCCCTGGTCCGTGTTTACTTTTCGAATTACTTCATCCGTGAGTTCCAAACCCTCTAAATTCACAACTGCCTGGCATTTTGGGGTACCACCACAAGCAAGGGTGTGCGGGGTTTGCTCTGTGTTGCCAGCCAGGAACAGTATGAGACGAGATCATGTGCCATTTCCCCAGACGGCCTGTGGGAGAATTTTTTGGTTTTTATGCTTCAACAGAGACCCCAGAGTGGAATTCAGCTTTTCACAGTTCATTCCTCAGTTGAACAAACTCCTTTTCTAGGGGGACCTCAAGAATGTTAGAGATTCCCTCATCTTCCCATGGTTCCAAGCGTGGTCTACTCCCTTATCTCTTCATGAGCTGTTTGGCTCATGCTGTTTTGATTTCACCGGAACGGCTGAGCCTCTGAGATCCCTAGCTCTGGCCTCCTCTCCTCAGTGGGTCCCTCTGGGCCTCTGGGCTTAATGTCTTCAATGGAGATCTTGTGGGATAATGTTTCCAAATTTGTTTTCCAGAGCCTCAGCCCCTGGGAGCAGACTTGCCTGGGTTTTGTCAGCCCCTGCCCAGCCCCTCCCCATCAATCTCCCCTCGCCCCCCACCTTCTCCTCCATTAGCATCTCCCTCCCTGTTGGCTCCATCCCTCACTGCTGACCTTGGAGAAGTGATAAAGGCTTCTGTGGCTGTGCTCAGCTGGGGAGACATGGAAGAACCAAAGCCAATTTCTAGTTTTTAGCCGCTTGTCTCTTTCACTAGCTCCTAACAGATTTGAGGGTTTTAAAACCTCTTCCCACCCAACCCTGTCCTTGAAGCTCCTCGCTAAAGCACCAGCTCCCTGTCGATAAGACTCTTTGTCTTTGTCTTCTTAGACCTGATCTGCTTTGTGCTGCCCGATGCTGCTGAGTGCATGGGGGCCTCACTGAACCCCCAGGACCGGGTCAAGCCATTACCCCATTTCTGGTGTTCTAGCTGGCCTGAAAACCATGCGGGGGCCAGGGGATGGGGGGGGGTCTTCCTAGGTAGCCCGCCCACCAGCTCCCCTCCCCCTTCCGACAGACGTAGGTCCTGTTTGCAATCCTGGCTGGGTTTGCTGGGCAGATAAGAGCATCTTCCTGAAGCAAAGTTGCCAAGAGCCTTGACAAGTGCAGACTCTCCAGCAAATCAGATGAAGAGGAATGTAAATCAGGGATGACGCTCTTTATGCCTTAGACCCCAAGTCGCTCCGGTCACAGGCTCCCAGCTTTGTGACTCTTTTCTGCCTTCACATTACAATCAGGTTTCAAAACTGACCATCCACACCCCAACTAGCACCCTTCATAAGCAGAAGCAGTTCAAGTCTGAGAGTCACAAAGGAAATGAAGGACGGCCTGCTCTGACCGTTTATTTGCCCAAGTTGGATGCTCACCCCCAAGAGGATGGCTCCATCAAAGCCTCCTTAGAGTCATCTGAGCACTTAGTTTGGGAGCGCTCATAAAACAGGGGCTTGATCCAGCAGACAGATGCAGTCCCTGGGTTCAAGGAAGCCCCACCCTATTTGGAAACCCCGAGTTTTCCCACACCCAGCCCCCAGCCCACACCTCCCTGAGAATCTCTGGAGCTGGACTTCAGGATATGCATTTTTTAGACAGCACAGATCATCCTGATGTTTACTCGGGGTTGGGAAGTCCTGAAAATATGCCCAGAATTTGATGGCAGGAGGAAGGAGGAGCAGCTTGGCCATCCAGGGGGAAAGGAAGAGTACAGAGGACCAGGGGACTTAAGTCAAGAAGTCATTCATTCCTTCATTCAAGAATTCAAGAATTAATTTATTGAGAGCTGGTGACAAACCAGCCAGTCTCCTGAGTGCAGGGACTATGCTGATACAACAAAAAGATTGTAAAAAATCCTTGTTTTCGTGGATATGATGGACCTTGGTCTCCTTGAAGAGGGTCCAGCTTGGGGGGAGGTAATGGGAGAAGAGAGGATTCTACTTTCAGGGTGAAATTGAGGAACCCAAGGCTTTGACACTAAATACAGGCCTCCCGACCCCACTTCTCACTGCTACACAGAAGGATTGGGTAAGATGGGGGTCACAGGGCCCTGGCAAAACCCACACCGATGCTGGCATTTCTGGGGTTGGAAGTTTGGTCCTTCAGTTATTTTTCCCTTCTGAACAGAACTTTCTGGGGATACAAGGGTTACAAATGTTCTTTTGCTCAGCACTTTTAGCATTGGCTTCCAGGCCTATTGGGTAGAGATATTCATCTACACAAATAACACAATTCCCTTAAGGAATTCAAAACATTATAGAAACTGCAATCAAATTTGTAAAATAAGGCAAAGCAAAGCATAACAAAAAACCAACAAAAAAGTTATGTAACCATTTTTTTGTTCTGCAAAGCTATAATTAAGAACAAAAATTAGACAGATATATAAGGAAGAGCATAGAGTTTATCAGTGTATTATTTTTGGGACGAACTATAAAAGCAAACATGCAAAAAACAACCATGCATATTCAGGGAGTTTCATATGTGTGATTCCCACACAAAGACTGAAATTCCTGTTTTAACAAAGAATTGCCTTCCTCCACTGGAGAAGTAAAGCATGGAATACATTGGTACTTTCCAGCCATCTCTTTCTTTCAATTCTAAACTGGTTACAGGCAAGGATTCACTTTGTTTTGAAAATGTAGCACCAGCTTGGTTTTAAGAGGGAAACTGAGATACATGCATACCTACCCATGGTTACTTCCGCTTGAAGGGAAAGAAAACAAACCCCAAAGTCTTGAAGTGATAACCAACGGTTAGTTTTACTTCACACGTGATAACAATTTGTCCTTTCATAAGCAGAAGATGCAAAAACAGGACGGTGTGTCACTACTTTTTCGGTGGGTGGGCAGGTCCTCAGACTTGTCTTCTCTGACAATGGATCCCGCCTCTCCGCCCGGCCATCACTCAGCTCCTACCAATTTACTCCACCTCATGTCGCTTCCCGTGGGCACAACCTCGACCTTGTCATCGTCTACACCACCTTCTGTGCCCCCATGTCCCTATCTCCTCGGTTCTTCCTCCTCCCCCCAGTGGTCCTGCTCTGCACCTTCATAGAAGCTCCCATCTCTAGGCTCCTTTTCCTCCCGATCTCCCCTCCACCACCCCTACTCAGTAGAGCTGTTCTTCATCTATCACTTGCCCCTCTCCCATCTCACTCTACTGCTCTCTGTCTTTAGAATCCCCTCTCCTTCTTTCACCTCTCCACCTAGCTGGACCCTATTCAATGAGATCAAAGCCCAACATCTCAGGGATGAGAGCAGAGATTTTTTTTTAAATCTGTTTTGCCATAGTCCCAACACCCCGAAGAGTGGCTGGCACATGATCAGCTCTCAAGAAATAGCTACTGAATGAATGAATGAATGAATGAATGAATGAATGAACAACTTCACTGCTTAACTCTCCTGGTCCTCTGCACCGGTCTCTCTTTCCCTTTGGAGGGGTCACCTGCCTCCTCCTTTGTTTTCTTATCACATTCTGTGTTCACTACCAGGATTTCTCAACTCTGAGCGAAGTTTGGTGCATAGCAAGTGCTTGCCCTGGGTAGTTGTGTGAACATCATGATCCTAATGTCTGTGGGTCTTCTCCTTATCCTCAGTGGCCCAGGAGTCTGACAATCAATACCAAAGCCCCCTTCAAAGCTTCTCCCAGACAGTGGAGCCTCAAATTGTAGGGGAACTAACATTCTGACCATAAATCCTAGAGCCCCTGAAGCAATATGATAACATGTGTGTGGGATCCCAACTAATCCTACTAAATAAAAGTCTTGTTCTTTTGGTGTGTATGATTTTCCAAAGGGACAGAGTATATTTCAGAGGGAAGGGCATTGGGTTTGGAGACCTGGGACTGGGGTTTAAGGTCTATCTCCTCTTCCTATCTTTGTGATGTAGGATGACTCACTTAGTTTCTCTCAATTGTCCTCTTCTGCAAAAGAGGATATTAACCATCTCCAGGATTTTTGTTAGAATTACATATAAATATAAAAATTCGATGTAAACACTGACCCAAATCAGAATATAGGTAAGGATCACTTAATGGTTGCTAATTAACCTCTGCCTCCCTCCCTTCTCCTGTCACCTTCCCACCTGCCAACCACACTCAACCCCTTGATCATTTCACTGCATCTTCCAACAGAAAGGGTATACAAGAAGCATGCATTCTTAGTTTTAATCCCAGTAAATTACTTAATGGAAGATAGAGGAGACTATGTCTGTTTGGGTTTAAACGAGTTTTACAAGCGAGCTACAGTCTGCTTGGTTAGCCATGCCCGCCCCACGGTTTCCATGGAGAGTCTGTACTCAGAGCATACACCTGTCTCCTGTCATGTTGTATCTGAGTCAGCTCTTCATTTTACAGTAGCAGGCTTTCTCTTCGAAACACTCCCACTTAGATACTACATGACCCCCTCTTGTGCAGTGGGAGTTTGCCATGCACTCATCAACACGGGTCTGTGCTCATAATTGCATTTTCTCCGTGGCTTGGCACATCTACCCCAATAGCTTTGATTAGTTTCAGTCTCTCTTAACAGTAACAGTTGCATCTGCCAAGGGAGGCTAGACTTGGGCTTTGACTATACCAATTAGCAGCAAGACCCCCACTCCCCCTGCCTCTCTGTTCTGCTCCTGCATCAATGTCCTGAATTGGCAGCATGAGCAATCTCCACAGCGGCTGTGCCAAGTTCTAAGCCAGGACTTTCAAAGCCCTTGTCTGTCCTCCATCACCTCTGGACACCACCTTTGTAAGCCCCAGCTGGTCTGGGCTGAGCCTCACTGTCTCTGCCATGAGCAACCCTTTCTGTAAGGTGCTGTTCTGATGGTTTCTGTGGCTCAAAGCATGGTTGAATGCTAGCCTCTACTTAGCTTCACTCAGTAGAGCAAGGTGGCATGGTTGTCTTAAATGGGATTCCAGTTATATAATAGTCTTTAAACCCCAAAGCCCCTTTAATAGGGAAAAGCCCCCAATTTTAGGTCAGTGCCAGGGGGCTGCCCTGGTGAGAGGTGAGCCACGGTGCATGCATAAGCTGGCAGAGAAGCTAAAGGTGAAAGTGGTCGCTTTGCCACCTCCAGGCCCTTTGAGCCGCCTGAGCCTCAAAGCTGAGCTCCAAACAGAATCTAGAGATGACTGGTTATCTCCTGTTTATTGATGATCGTTGACTGGAAAGTATTACTGAGTGTTGAACTGGCACAAGTTCACCTTGAAATGACTAAGCTTGCACCAACAGGATGAGTCACAGGCATTGCCAACTTTCAGGCACAGGCCCCAGGGCTGGGTTTTTATTACCTTGTTGAGGCTTCGGGCCTCCTCCAACTGGGACTCAAGGGCTGCCTATCCCTTCTTCCTTTATTATGAAGGAGGTGACAAAGTTAAGCGCAGCATGGAGTCGATGACAATTTTTAACCCCTGGGAAAAGTGAGATTTCTGCCCCTGCTCATCATTTCTATTAAAGATTTGGCAAGTCTATGGGTGCCTTCACCCCTTGGTCACAGCCAGAACTGAGTCCTTCTCTCTGATAGTTGGAGAATTTATTCCTTTCTTTATTTGGTCACTAGATCCAGACTCTGAAACCTCAGGAGGTTTACTTTCAATGACCAGCATGTCATCTTTCTCCTCCCTATATATTTTATTTCCAAAGGGGCAAGATGGCAATGGTGTGGTACATTCTTATTTAATTAGCTAAAAGGGTCTGTGTCTACCTCCACTGCCCATAAATTAATGCCCATTGTAAAAGCCATGCATAGAAACCTTCAAGGTTAGGATTAGCATGTTTAGAGCTGGAGCTTGATCTTCATCATCAGTCCCTGTCCTGGCCAAAGGAAACAAGTGACTGATAGACCAAGGACAAGGATCTGTGAATCACGTAACATCACAGAAGTGGGGCCAAATAGAAAACAGGTTGTTCCCAGCTAAGAAGGGCTGCTGCTGGACTGAAGTTTCCAATGGCTCTGCTAGTGGTAAATTCAGGGTGCTGTGGGCACCAGGGAGGCAAATCCCACCCAGCCTGGTGGAGTAAATGCTAGAGGCGTCCCCTGCATAGACCCCCGAGTTCAATAGGAATTGGCCGGCCACGTGAAGGTGTGAGCTTACCATGCAGAGGGATCAGCAAAGCCGAAAGCTCAGAGGAATGAGGAAGTGCGAGATGTCCATGTGAGAAGGTTAACGTGTTAAACTGGAAGCTCCAGGCTCCTCGATTTCTGGTCTAATGCAGCACACACGCATGTGGTCTAGCTCATGGGTGTGGGCAGTTGTAGACCCTCCGTGCCCCACGTGACCTCAACCCCCATCCCAGTGGGGACACTCAAGATGAACTGCAGGTAAGCGTAGTGCAGGACTCGGAAATGGGTCAGCTATTAGTTTTCTCTGAATCACATAAACACAAAGGGAACTGTATTACTGTGTATCATCGAAATGCTGTGCAATTCATGAGATTAAAAAGACAGCAATCATTTTTGTCCCATGAAGCAAAAACTACAGCTCCATTACAAATTCTGAAAGAGCTGACTGGTAAGATTCAACGTTGCTACGGTAGTAAAAGCATCAAGATTCAGGTAGCCAACTGGTAAATAATTAATAGTGCTTATTATGTGAAAAAGCATCTAAGAGATGCAAAGATGTGGTGATGGTCCCATCCCCGAAGAATTTGTAATTTTAAAGGCATTCATGAATACAAATAGGTATAATTAAAGGTAATATTTCATAAGTATCAAGAGCCAACTAGCAGCAAAACCTCAGGGTGGGAAAGATTACTTCTTTTTTTTAAAATAAGTATTTTATTTATTTTTTGACAGAGAGACCCAGCGAGAGAGGAAACAAAAGGAGGGGGAGTGGGAGAGGGAAAACCAGACTCCCTGCCGAGCAGGGAGCCCGATGTGGGGCTCAATCCCTGGACCCTGGGATTATGACCTGAGCCAAAGGCAGACGCCCAGCAACTGAGCCACCCAGGTGCCCCAGAAGAGATTACTTCTGATTGAGGTGATGGGAAATCATGAGGGGCTTCACAGGCCTGGGATCACCTGCGCTGACAATGGTTTTATGAATCAGACTGGACCTTTGAGCAAAAGTAGGATTTCATTCTAAATGCCACATGGGGTCTTTCTGCCACCATGAAGTGAAAAGATCACAGTCACATCTCAAGGGCACACACTAGGTCAAATCATATGAAACTGCCACTTTTTTAGAGGCAGAAATGGTTGAAAATCGACAAACTCATGAAATTTAACACAATAGTCCTATCTGGTCTGAGGCCTCGGTTCAAAGAACCCCCAACAGGTGCGATCGTTCCCACAGCCTAAGAGGGGAGGTCAGGTCGGTGCTAATCACCAGCATTTTCACATCGGCTTCCAAGGAAGCAACTTTCCCAGGAGCCCACTCCTCCCTCTGGAACAAATTCACGTGGTTGGAAATCTCTGGACAGTTTGGAAAATTCACTGCGTCATCCCCCAGATTCCCAGTCTTGTGGACGGTGAAGGAAAATCAATTTGGGTAGGTCACATTCTTGATGGCAAATGCTCCTGACAGGACTTGCCTCTGAAATTCTCACTAAAACAAACTCTCTTAAGCCTCGGCAGCTTCTGAGAAATCCATGCTAACTTCTTGCTTAATCTTTGGTGGAGGAGATTAATCACAAGCCTACACCACCATCTCAACCCTGCTTTGCTAGAACTTGCCTGGTGTGGAAAAAGACTCCGTTTGAACCCAGACCTGCATCCCACAGGAGAGTCCTGTTAAGGCCGGGCTGAGTCAGGCTTTTTGAAGCAGGCTTTTTGGAGCTGACTGGTTACGGATGCTGTCAACTGATGAGGACCTAATGATTCCCTGAAGCGGAGGTCGTGAACAGACAGCTTATTTTTAAAACTGTAATATTAGAGAACCATTTCACTATGTGGGGATGAAAAAAAATTTTTTTTAATAAATAACTTAAATGGTTACATCTCATCCCTGCCCAGGATTGTGGATTCAACCACAGCTTGACCATGGGATTGTTGTTCACAACGTATTTAAATTCACCCCACAAATGGCCTTGTTTCTTTTTTTAAAGGGACAGTCTTATTCTAGAACTAGAAAGAAAAAGGCTCCGGAGACCCAGAGCTCTCTCAAATGTTTTCAGACATTACTTCTCGGGCCCCGGCAGCACCTTTAATGAGTCCCGTTTGGCTCCCTTCGGATGCTGAGGTAGAGCAGGGAGCTGGGCCAAGGTCACCCCGCTGCACAGGCCTGGCCGCGCCGGGCGGAGGGCAGGCGCGCTGTGCCAGCCTGGGAAAACGCCGCCTCCCAGCTCGGGGACATTAGTAACTGCTGGCCTTCTGTCCCCAATGCACCAACCGTGGGCAGGAGAGAAAGAGAAAAAACACTGCTCGCGCTGACGTCAGGGGTGGAATGAGGCGGTGACTCGGAGCCTGGGCGCTCGTCGGAGCCCCTCTGATGCCACCCCCCTTCCGCGGGCCTGCTGACCGGGACAGTCTGGCGAAGCCTGGGGGCCACGGGTCATCACTTCAGCAAAGTCGGCCCTCACTTCAGGTCCCTAAGCTGGAGTCCCACCTCCTGCGTCTTCGGGGGAGGGAAGTGCGGCCCAGGGGGGCGACGGGTCTCTGCTAAACACACAAGGAGATGGTGGCAAGCCAGATCTCTTGGTTCCATTAAACACACACACACACACACACACACACACACACACACACACACGAGCAGGGGAGAAAATTTGGGCAAGCAGAGGGAGACCAAGAGAGACGGGAGAAAACGGAAGAAAAAGGACCGCAGGAGGAAATGAAGTGTTGGAATGGGAGGGTGCTCGTGTGTCCCGGACAGTGTCTGCGGCCTGCTGACCGCCCCGTGCGGGCCCGCGTGTGGCCTCCCCGACGTCCTGTGGGACCGTGCGGCATGGGGGGGGTGCCTCCAGGCCCCTAAGGGAAGCCCGGCCCCTGGCCTCGCAGGACGGGACACCCCGGAGCTGAGCGCCAGCCCTGCGCCAGGCGCTGCGCACACAGAGCTTCGTTCGACACCGAGGATGCCCATTTTCCAAGTGAGCGAACTGCTTCGGCCCCTCGTCGGTCTGCCGAGGCCCTGCCCTGCTGCAGGGGCCCAGCCCTCCCGTGTCCGCACACCCGCCGCTCGGCGAGGACCGGGCACCTGCCCGTCGTGCTCCTGGCCCCAGGCGCTGGCCGGCGGGGAAGGCCGCGAGCGGAGAGAGCAGAAGAGATGCCGTTGCCGCCTCTATTGCTGTGATCCCGAACAAGAATCTTCCAAAGGAAAAGAAAGGAAGGAGAGGAAAGGGGGGGGGGGAGAGGAGGGAAAAGGCCCCCCAGAGGGAGGTAGCATTAACTTCTCCCACACTCGAACCCTTCACGTCTGTTACTTCCTGGGACCACGCGTGTGTTTCAGGGAAGAGGGCATCGTGTTTGGCTTCCAAGGGCTGGATGGTGAAGGTGCTCTGGACTCACGGAACTTGAAGGGAAGGGCAACGCTGTCCTAAGCCTTGTGCCGCGCTGACTGAGGAGGCCGTGGAGGCACCTCCGCACCTGCCAGTGTGACCGCGGGGACCTGCGGGGGAGACGGGGGAGGCCGGTGGGGGCTTGACGCTCCAGAAGCAGCCGAGTCCCTGGCTGTCTCTCTGGGGTCCCCCCTGGGGTCCCACACAGCACTTCTCCAGCAGCTGAGAGGGACATGGGGTCAGAAACACCTGAATGGAGAAAAGAAAGTCCTTGTGCCTCTGGCCCAAGGCCACGTGTGTCAACAGTCTCTTGCAGGGGCCAGTAGCGTGGTTAAGAGCCACCCTGAAAGGGAATGTTCTAGCTTGCTCTGCTTGCTAATTGTTCTTCCTCATGACTCCCAAACTAGGTTACACTCTCCCTGAGGAGAGTCTTCCCACGGATGGGCCTCCTTTCTGGAGCTTCAGAGGGCCGTCCCAGAGAGCCTGGGTGTCCCCAGGGTGAACGGGAACACAGCGGAGACCGGGCATCAGCTAGAACTTTGAAGGTAGGGGACAAAGTGGAGAAGCTCCATGTCCCTAATTTTGGCAGGCCGGAAATGTGAGCTGGTCTTCTGCTCTTTGTGTGGCCTAGGGCAGGACTGACACACAGGATGTGACCCATGTAGATTTGTGGATAGTTTTGGGAAGAAGGGTCAGCAGCAGTATGGCCGTGTGTCTGCGAGTCTGTCTTATGCCGGGGAAAGCCCCAGAACGGCGGGCGCCAACCTACTTCTTTTCTCAGAGGACCTGCTGATCCACCTCTTGGCCTGACCATAAATTCTGAAGTGACTTCCTGAGAAAATGTGAGGTCTCAAAAAGAGAAAAGGGCGCTGCCTGAGGACGTCCTGCCACATGCCACGATCTTCTTTCATAGAAATGGGCAGGAAGTACAGGCGAGGACACAGTTTGTGGAAATCGGTCAACCAAAGGAATGCCTTGGAAAATCACCTTCCATTTGCCGTTGGAGGCTGTTAAACACGAAAGGAAATTCCCAAAGGAAGAGGGGGCGGTATCTGTCCTCGTCAGTTTCTACAAATAGCCTAGATACTCAGCATTCTGGAATGATTCGAGGTGTCTCAGCCCTGGCTGAGGGCAGGGGAAGGATGAGGCCACTCCTCCAGGTCCTCTGCCTGCAGGACTGCACACTAAGGCTCTGGCTTTGTCGCCCCAGCCAAACTCACAGGACACATCCTCTATATGAGCACTGTTATTCATACTGTATAAGGACAGCTGGCTTTGAACAACAGCGGTTTAAACCGTGTGGGTTCCCTTTTACAGGGATTTTTTAAATAAAGACGTCACAGTACTGCAAATGTATTTTCTCGTCCTTGGGTTATTAATAACATTTTCTTTTCTCTCTCATACTTTATCATAAGAAAAAAGTGTAGCATATGTAGAACACAAAATATGTGTTAACTGACCGTTTATGTTCTCAGTAAGCCTTCCGTCAGTGGTAGGCTATATCCCTCATTAAGTTTGGGGGGAGTCAAAAGTTACTCATGGATTTTTGACTGCACGGGGGGGTTGACATCCCAGCCCGTGTGTTCATCAAGGGTCAACTATAACTTAATAAGCATCACCCGAATCTTCCTGGTGCTTTGAAAATAATACCCCAACCATCCACGCTGTCCAGGAGCTTGTGAAGGAAGATGGATCTGCGGACCAGCCCACCTCGTGGCCCTCAGTGTTTATGCCTAAATGCCCCTCTCCAGTCCTGGCTGTTCTAGCTCCTCTCCTGTACTTCGGATCTTGGCTCTTCATTTTGCTCGGTTCTCCAAGCTCTGATGACTGGGCAGTGCACCTATTAATCTTGAATGGAATGAAGTCTCCACCACTTCCATTTGAAAAAGAAATAGCTTTGCCTTTTCCATTTGATTCAACAGCATAAAATATTTATGATTCCTCTGGCACCTCCAAGCCCCCTCTCTCCCATCGATTCTCTCAGTCAGCACTAAGTGCTCACTTTGAGGAAAGTACTTCCCGTCCATCAGGGACAAGCCCAGGATGACAACATGCCGTGAGCGCAGCTGTTCCGAGTCCACTGGGTCCCCAGCAAAGCTCCTGCTGCTTCCACCAGGGGCTTCCATAGGCTTCCAAGCCCCTACCCCGGGGCATTGGGGGCCTGCTTTTCCTTATTTTCTTCCAGCTGGGTGTTCCTGCTACATATGAATGTAACTTCCATCCCTGAGGGTGACTTCAGGGGCTAAGTCAGGACTCCTGGGAGTGAGTCTCATCTGGGAGGCCCCCTGCAGATTGCAGAGGACCCAGACATCCATGCACCCTGGCTGAGCCAGGTTGGGTGGTTATATCTTTTTTCCATTTTTTTAAAGATTTTATTTATTTATTTGACCGGGGTGGGGGGAGGAACACAAGCAGGAGGAGGTAGAGAGGGAGAGGCAGGCTCCCCACTGAGCTGGGAGCCCAATTCGGGGCTCAATCCCAGGACCCTGGGATCATGACCTGAGTCAAAGGCAGATGCTAATGACTGAGCCACCCAGGCGTCCAGTGGTTATGTCTCCCAGAGGGGAAAGCACCCATACCACTGTTCTTGGGCTGACAAGACGTTTGCCTCTTGCCTCTCAGGAGTGATTCCTGCTCTCCCCTTGCCGGTCCCTTTAAAGGACTCTTGACTTCATTGTACCAGTAATTCCTCCAAACCCACTCACTGCCATAGGTGCAGACAACAGTGCAGGAGGTGGTGTGAGACACCGATACCAACTGACCCAAAAAAGATACGAAGCTTTCAAAGTCCCTAAATCTTTCTGTGCCTTAATTCCTGGGGATTATAATGGAATCACCACCCTGAGTGATGAGGAGGGCTACATGTGCGAAACATAAACAGCTTACAACGGCCTGGCACTTAGTAAGTGCTCAGTAAATATGAGCTGCTGTTGCCGTAATTATTGTCAGTTTCATTTGACAAGCCCTCATCGGTCCAGCCGTTGATGATAAGGATGTGTCTCTGGCAGATGGCAGGGAAACACAGTGGGCTAAAAGCCAGGGAATGAGGAGAACCTAACATGGGGCTGCCTGGAAGGCCCTCAATGCTTCCTGCCTTTAGTCCAGAGCCAGCAAGTAGGAGCAGATGAAGCATGTGGGGCCGTGGGACAACTAGGCTAACCACATACCCCTGTGCCTGGTATCATTCTCTATATGTAGAGTGTGTTCAATAAACCCCAAATGTGTGGGCCTATGTCCAGCATCCCCCCACTTCCTATTTCTGCATCTTCTTACGTCCTGAATGTTGTCCCTAAGGAAGAATACCATACACTCTCTCCCCAGCCCTCACCATCAAAACACACCTGTCAGGTATCCCAAATGCCCAGACTCCGAGGTTTGCCAAACAGCACAACCCTACACAGTAGCTGCAAACTGAAACAAGAGTTTTAGGGTAAGACAGACTTGGGTTCAAATTCTGGTTCTGATAACTTACCCACTGTGCCTAGGGCAAGCTATTTAACCTCCAGAAGACTCAGTTTCCTTATCTAGGAAATGAATAATAATAGTGATGGAACCTCAAAGTTGTCACTCATAGAGTAGGGATTTCATGACATGGCAAGAAAAGAGATCAGTAAAGTACCTGGCACATTCTACATGCTCAATAAATGCTGATTGTTATGGCCACTATTGCTTGAGTTAACACACTTAACCGGAGGACATTTGCATTTTCCTGAATTTTCTAGCGGTGATGACAAGACCATCAGAGTGGCAATCGGTGGTGGACATTTTGTCCAGGCCAGAGGGAGAGAGTTTTGGAGAGGTGATTTTCTGGGCAGACATCTCTTCACTGCCAGGATTAGAGGGCTAGCTCCTCTGGCTCAGCCCAAGGAAAGCAAAGCAAAGCAAACTGTGCTACTGAGCTGGAAGACGAACTGAGCTCACGCAGTCCTTCCTGGACCAACGGGGAAGGATAGGAAGAGAGAGAATGAATAGAAAACTGAATCTGAGTCAAGTGTGGTCAACCTGGCAATGGGGTCAATTTTAGTCATGAAGTTATTTTAAGTGGTGGCAACAGGAGGCTGGTTTGAGTTTGCTTAATTGTACTGCAAAAATTTCAAAGGCTGGAGAACACAAAAGAAATGATGAAAAGTCTCTGGGGCTAACGTAGTATATTCCCCTGAAAGCTCACGCACGGGCTACTGCTCGAATGTTTCTTGAACTGAAATGGTGCCCTCCAGCCTGCCCCAGGTGACCCTGAGAGAGGCGCTGGCTGTGGGCCTCCCTGATGTGAAACTTCTGAGCCCTCCTGGAAAGGGCCGAGCAAACACAGTTGTTTAATGCAGCCGCATTCGCCCAACCAGGGTCAGCATGTTACTGCATTAGAGTGGATTACGCTTGGTGGTGCTGGCACTTTCTCCATCTGTTTACATTTAGAATAGGACTCGTTGCCAAAGATGAGGAATCCCAGACCCCACAATCCAGAAAGCGCAAGACAAAGTGTAGAAATAAAAACAAATTGAAAAACTACTTGTAGTTTAGTTGAATTCAGAAGGACTGGGAATTTTTTCCCTAAAGAGTTCAGTCCTCATGAACTTAGTGGCAGGAAGTCCAAATGGGCTTCTCAGGGTCCCTCCCCAGGTTTGTCACCTTGACCGGAGCTGTCTTTTCCGTCATGACCAGACCCTGAACTCCTCAAGGCAGGTAGGGAGATACCCAGCATGACCTCAGACATTTGACATGTGAGTAAAGAAACCTACAGATGATGCCAGCCCAAGATGTGTAAGTTACTCCCAGGTTTTTACTCTTTCCAACTGAGTCCCCAGTCACTGTGGAGTGGACCCAAGCCATTCTCGCTGTGCTCGTCTGAATCCCTGACCCACAGAGCACATGAGCACTGTAAAATGGTGCTGGCTTGGGTTACACCACGAAGTTTCAGGGGATGACAATAGGTAAATGTTACATTCTTCGAGACTCAAGGCAGAAGAGGTTGTGCTACTCTGGCCCTTTCTAGTTGGTAAAAATTGCCATGGTCAGGAAGTTGATCTTAAAAAACTTCAATTTTGTCTTTAGTTGAAGCTCATAACTTCTGTATTTGAACTCCGCAGAGATGGGTAACAGCTGGTTCCCACTCTCATTTTATCACGGGCCTTCACATGCTTGAGAATACTGAGTAAGTAGATTTTCAGTCTTTTCTTCCTTGGGTCAAATACCCTGAGATCTTTGCAAGTCCTTTTTTTTTTAGTTTCTATTTATTTATTTGGCAGAGAGAGAGAGATTACAAGTAGGCTGAGAGGCAGGCAGAGAGAGAGGAAGAAGCAGGCTCCCTTACAAGTAGGGAGCCCGATGTGGGACTCAATCCCAGGACCGTGAGATCATGGCCTGAGCCAAAGGCAGAGGCTTTAACCCACTGAGCCACCCAGGCGCCCTTCGCAAGTCCTTTTATCTTTCTTCATTTTATCTTGTATTTGCATCCTCTAAAAACAGATGTCAACAGCTTACAGAGAGACAGAGAATATAGTCATGAAATGAGAGCCTTTGATCAAAATAACAATTCTTTTGGCACCTAAGGCACTTTATAATATGTAAATCATTTTCACCTGTATTATCCCCAGATGCCCATAACTACCCAGTGACATGAATGAGCTGGACATTTATTCTCACTTATTGAAGTTAAGCTCCTAGGACACATGGGTGGCTCAGTCAATTAACCATCTGCTCAGGTCATGATCCCTGGGTCCTGGGATTGAGCTCCAGGTTGGGTTCCCTGCTCAGTGGTGACTCTGCTTTTCCCTCTCCCTCTGCCCCAACCCCTGCTTGTGCTTTCTCTCAAATAAATAAATAAAATCTTTATAAAAATAACTAAAGTTAAGCCCCTTTCTCAGACTTACATTTGTTAATAGCTGAGCTGAGCTGAAAAAACACACCTCCTTGAGTTGCAAGTATAGCTGTGCAAAACAGAAAGGAAACTAAAAAGAATAAAATCAGCTGATGTATTTGAATAGTGAATTATTTTCTCTTCAGTGTTCCTTGATTACAATTTTGTCTTTTCAATAAACAAAATCAGGACATTTTTAAAAAGAAACATAGGTTTTTATGAAGTGTTTGGACAGTATTGAAATATTTTGAAGTATGTAATTTTAAACATAAATAACTCAAATTGTGGACACAACAGAAACTACTTAGTGAATTATGTTCTCATTGCTGTCATTGACTTTAATTTTTCTAGTTCTAGAGAAGATGGTAGGAAATTTGTTGTGGTCAGAATTAGAAATAACAATACATTGAACCTCATTGGGTGGTATACACACACACACACACACACACACACACATATACACACACACATATATATGTGTGTCAATTACAAATGTGTTCTATTACATGAACAATGTTAAGTGTTAGAACGTAAAGAAGCACCAGACTCTTATTCTTTCTAAGATTTTACTCTTTTGACACACAGAAAGAGAAAGAGAGAGAGAGGGAGAGCACAAGCAGGGGGAGCAGCAGGCAGAGGGAGAAGCAGACTCCCTGCTGAGCAAGGAGCCCGATGCAGGACTCAGTCCCAGGACCCCTCATGACCTAAACTGAAGGCAGATGCTTAACCGACTGAGCCACCCAGGTGTCCCAAGAAACACTGGATTTTATAGATACCACATAACATTTTCACCACCAAGCCTGTGAATGGAAGTCCCAGCTTTGTCTCCTCCTGTCCTATCAGTAGAGCATAGCAAGTTAAAACCTAATGGCCTATGCTCATAGGTAAGGTAGGTATGGGTTCACACTTAATCCTCAATGTCACACCTTCCACAGGCATGATAAGATATGCAGGTAGGATGTGTATTTTTGTTCCTGAATAGAGCCAAGGGAGCACTCTAGAAGAGAGACTGGGTGTAAGGAGAATAAAGCTCACCAGTATTTCTACTCAGCAAAGGAAGCTACACTCTCAGGATCATATCTGTCAATGGCTGAGCTGAGACTAGAAAACAAAGTAAAGAGACACCTCCCTGTGGCTCTTCCACCCCATCAGCAAGACTCACACTTGTCTCCACCGTGTTCCACAAAGAATGGCCCATGGAACCCTGAATCCCAATCTCTGCTGGAGTATTGGAAGAGACTCCAGAGTCTATATTTTTAACAATATTCTAGGCAATTCTGAGATACACTAAAACATGTGTGTTAATCCATATCATCTTCTCAATAAGTCAAAAGGTAGCAAAGAGTAATACAAAACTCAGAGGGGTATTAGGACACCTGGGAGGCTCAGTCAGTTAAGCGTCCAACTCCTGGTTTTGGCTCAGGTCATGATCTCAGGGTCCAGGGATCGAGCCCTGTGACAGGCTCAGTGTCCATGCAGAATCTGCTCTAGATTCTCTCTCCTTCTCCCTCCCCACTCCTCAACTTTCTGTCTCCCCCCTCACCCACTCACACACACTCTCTCTTTCTCTCTAAAATAAATAAAATTAAAAAAAAAAGACTCAGGTTCTGTTGAGCAGTGACTGGAGGAGTCAGTCTTGAATCCTTCAGAGTTTAGAAGCAAACTCTATACCACACATCGTCACAACCTGGTGACAAGTCACGACACTTTTCTGTGGTTCCATGTCCTTGTGCACGAGATGAGAAGTTGGACCATGTTAGCTTTAAAAGTTCTTTCATGGATGACATTTGAGGATGATTTGAGATGAAACAGTGGCTACATCCAAGGCATCCAGGGTGCCATGTTGGATTGGAGAGACTTGCACAAACGTCGGGCCAAATGTTTTTCCAGTGGTCTCTGAATCCCTCAGAGGGATTTAAAATAAGAAGAATAAGTACATGGCGCATTTATATCAAGATCCAGTTCTAACTGGCAATGTGTCTGCCAGATCTTGCAAAGATGATTGCCACCAACAACCCAGCTGCAGCGGAAAGGATGTGGGCACAAACCCTTCAGACTTGGGTGTGTCCTTTAGACCAGGCCAGGGCCATCAAAGCACCAAGCTCCCCTCCACCCTTTCCGACTGCCCCAAGACTGGCACAGGGCTTACTAAGAGCGAAAGTAACACTTGCCTATCTGGGGCCAACAGTCTTTTGTAGGTAGTTGAATAAGGTGCCAGACAGAGCTGCCACCAGAGAGGTGAATTTTTCACAGCCTCAAACCAGATACTTCTGCTACCTTATGGGCCAGTCATCCAGGCCTGATCCTTGTGTTCTCCCAGGCCCCACTGTGACAAGGAACAAGTGCTTACCGTTGGGATTTGCCTGCAAATTCTTGTCACTTTAATTTGTCATTGCAGAATCTATAATGGCCTCTGCTTAGGCCATAAAGTCTTGTTTTGCCTAACGGGGTTTTAGAGAGAGATCGGCAATGAGAGGAATACTGCATTGTTATGGGGCTGTTTGTCAGTGGATCCCATTTATCAATTTATCAATGCCATTTTGCAAGCAGTCTCCACTTTAGAGACGACACTTCGTACATAACAGGGAGGGTTTGAGTCTCACTCGACTGCCAACACATTACATAATAGAACGTGTCACCAGGCCTCAGATGAAGCAGTGAGTCTATGCCTGTAGGTGACACCAAAGCCAATATGCGATTAGCCAGAAGATGATTCCATGCCTTCAGAATGCGGGATGCAAAACGAGATTGTGGAGGAGTAAAGAGGTCAATGGTGGTGGGGTGCCAGAGAGAGATCTGACAGCTCCCAGCTCTGGGCAATCTGTTCTCGGTCAGCTAACAGTAGGGAGGGATGAAGCACTAATACTCCCCAGAGCTCGAATCAGTTTCACTATTTGGCCTGATTTTATGTGTCTGTTTGCCATCCCTCCCTGACTCCGTCTTTGGGCCGCAGAATAGGCCTAATTAGGCAGTTTGGTCATCAGTTAGCAACTTTAAAGGAGATAAACGGCAGTTAGGGGCTGATGGGGAGAGAACCTGTCTGTGAAGTCCCAGTGAACCGCCAAGCCAGACGACCATCTTAATTAGTCAAGAGTAAATGAAGGCTGTCGATGGTTTTCATTCAAAGACAGCACTCCCCAGCACGGAATGCAAAACCCCCAAGTTTTCTCTAGCCCTGTCTGGGTGTGCACCGAATGACTCAAGCCAGCCAGTTCCCCTCTCTGGATCCGCCTTCTGCAACGGGAGCCTAATGAATGCGGCCTTCTGCAGGAAGGACTGGGGAGGAACGACTGAACATTACGAGGAAGCCCCTTGCAACATCCCAGTGGTGATGAAGCAGTAATGAGCTCTGACCGGAAGTTCGGCTGTTCACGGGGCAGTTGCTCTGATTGCTGCTCTTCGTCATTCAGCGGGTGCCGGAGTGAGGAGGAAGGCTGGAGGGCAAGCACTTCGGTGGGTTCGCGAGGCTGCCGGAGTGTGGCTTTGGCAGATAGGCAACACTGCCCTCTGTCGGCATCCGGCGTGTGAATAGGCCCTGAAGCTGGGCCGCTTCCCTGCGCCCCGAGCCTGCGTGTGGCGCAGCGGAGGCCCAGGGAGCTGGTGTGCAAGGGCCTGCGACCAGCCCACGCAGCGGAGGGCTTTTGCTTCACGGAGTGCGGTGCGTGTCCATTAGAAAGCTGCTGAGCGGAAATCCTATTCCCTGGGATTTTAAACAGCCACATTTTCTGGTATTTGACATCAATGGGACATTTAGCAAATGGAGTGCCAGATGGAGCTCCTGGCTCTATTTTCTGTAAGACACTTGAGAGTCGAAAACCTCCGGATGTTTGCATTCGATAGGCTTGCTCACCGTAGGCCTGGCCACGGCTCAGTGGACGTGGGGCGTCTGCGGGCTGTGAGTTGAGGGAAGAGCTGGGACACACTGGACGGTGAGAGCAGCTCTGCCTACCGCGCTACGCAGGAAAGCATCCTTGTTAATTCACTTCAGCGCTCACTCGCTTCTCCACCATTATGGGACTTTCTGGAAGTCACAGGCAAGGAGGCAGGTAATTGACTACTGCTCTCATAAGCCTCTGGAGGAAGGGAGGGCTGACTTGGTGACACCATTCTACAGATCAGAAAACCAGGCCCAGAATGGTGAGGGACTGGCCCACAGTTCTACACCTCACAGGAGGCCGCATACATACGGGAAAACAACGAAGTCTCAGGTCTTCTCTAGCGACTAAGCAGCCCCCCACCCCCTTTTTATGTGACCCCTATGGACATATATAAATCATTTCGATATTTAGTGTTACTAATTCCCATTCTTGTGGATCACAGCCCGAGGTTATAGGGCTTGAAATTGCTTTATTAATCATTGTGTTTATGAAAGCTTGGATAAAATCTCAGTGGTGATACTCTGAGAGTCTTTGATACGTTCAGAATTGTCCTGTAATTATGCTGAAGTTGGCCGACAGCGATCAAGTCCATGACAGTCCATGACTGTCTGAGAAAGAACATTTAGATCTTTTCTTCTCATTCAGTTGCCAGGGTCTTTGGTGTTCAGGCAAGTGGATGTCACATGGCTTTCTTAAATTGGCCTGCTATAGAATGACTGTTGTTCTTTGTCGTATGCAGAGATCATAGAAAATTCTAGAGTTCTGATTTATCTCCAAGGATTTTTTACTCATTGTACAGTAATCAGAAAGTGTTCAGGACTCAAACTGTTAAATAGGCATGGCCCCATCTTTCAGAAGTTTGCGTGCTGCTATTTTTACAGATGTTCTCCTCAGTTCCCACCTAAACTCAGGTCAGGGGAGTTACTGGGAAATGAAACTGTATTTCCTCTGTTTCCCTCCTCCCTACACGGTTGACTTGCCCTGTAAGCCCACAGATATGCTCTACCGGTCGACACTTGAGTTGTTTACGACCTCAACCAGGAGATGCAACGATTACCTGTTTTTGCCGGCTCTAGATAAGGTTGTGTTATCAATACGTGGGGAGATGGTCCATAGATTGGCCACATCTTACCTTTGCCTTGAATCGCCCAGAGGGGGCTGCTTCCTTCAGCTCGATTGGCTTTTAGAGTGCAACACACGTCACGATGTCAGTTGATTTCCTACACACCAGACAAACAGCACTGCTCTGCTCTTGCTCCAAAACAAAAACCCTTATCCCACATGACTGTCTCAATGACAACAAAACCTATGAAGAAGGCCACCTGAGCAACTCAGTCAGTTAAGTGTCTGCCTTCCGCTCAGGTCCTGGGATCCTGCCCCATATTAGGCTCCCTGCTCAACGGGGAGCCTGTTTCTCCCTCTCCCCCTGCTTGTGCTCGCTCTCTCTCTCTCAAATAAATAAAATCTGTTTAAAAAAATGAAGAATGCTGCTACTTTTTAGGTAAAATTAATACTAATAACCAAATAAAAACCTTCCACTCATATTTATCAAGCTTCCCCCAGCTCACCTACATTGAACTATTTGGACAGTGCAGCAAATCTGGACTTCGGACGAATTTTAGCGAGTGTCTCTTCCAATCTTCCGGTTAACACAGAAGAGTACTCTCTTCCTAAATACATCCACTGATGAACAGTCTCCCTTTAAAAGGTTGTGCACTAGGGCACCTGGGTGGCTCAGTTGGTTAAGTGACTGCCTTTGGCTCAGGTCATGATCCCAGAGTCCCGGGATGGAGTCCTGCATCGGGCACCCAGCTCTACGGGGAGTCTGCTTCTCCTTCTGACCTTCTCCCCTCTCATGCTCTCTCTCACTCTCTCTCTCTCTCTCTTTCTCTCAAATAAATAAATGAAATCGTTAAAAAATAAAAAAAATTTAAATAAATAAATAAATAAATAAATAAATAAATAAATAAATAACAGGTTGCGCACTTCATTTCTAAAGAGCTCCAACAGAGGATAATCAAAAGGAAAGTCCTTTCTCTCACTGAACCTTATAAGGGTTCCTTTAGGATATATTCAGAAGGAAAAGGAGAGTGAATGGCATGACTCAAGAAGGGGCCATTTCTAGGCAATGACAACACAAGAAGCCAAAATTGGTCCATGGGACCCATCTTTATTCGATCGTGAAGAGGGAAGTCTTACAGAAAGAAGCAGCCTTGGCAAAGCCCCACACTGACCCTTTTACGTGCTCGGTGATCATCTGGTTGCAGTTGTGGAATGTGGCATTTCGGTCGGTCCAACGCGAGCCTCGACAAACATAAGGCATACACCCAAATTAAGTGAACCGCTAGTGAATAGGTCCTGAAAGTCTACAAAAACCAACCATAGGACTGTAATGAAAGAAAGTGATGACAGACAAGCTATAACATACAGCCAGCCAATTTCTGAACACGATATTTTGGCTGGCTAGTCTGAGACATGGGAAGAATTATGTTGCTCAATTTACAACTTATTAAAGAGAGAGAGAAGCCGTCGGTACAGATGGCTGGTTTTATATCAAAGAAGACAAAGGGAGGTGATCTGACAGAGCTTCTATCGAGCAAACTGCCATGTAGTCCTTAACTCACTTTTTTCCGTACCTCATCATTAGAAAAGAATGAATTTTCAAAAGGTGAAAAACCTGAGGGATTCTTAGTAAGCCCTGGCTTTTCTCCCCTGTTACCTGCAGAAGCCTGATCATGTTAATAGAATCAACTTCTTTCCTTAGGCGGGGAAGTAATTACTTTTTCACATGGTGCATGTTCCTTGCAAGCAGTTGCCGAAACATGCAAAATGGAATGCCTTTGGGTTGGGGGGCAGTGAATTGGGAGTTTACGATAGTGTTTTATGCTGGTAGATGAAATTTGCCCCCACATCTAACATAAAAACTACTTTTGATTTACCAAAAGAAACATATGGTACCTTATGGATGGTCTATGAACACTTTTAACCAGTAAGCCCCAAAAGAGTCACCAAAAGTGTCGAGTATATGAAGAAAAGAGCCATCCTGGCCCAAATGGACTTTGAATTTGTTTTATTACTCCATAAATGAAATTGTGTTCACTGTTGCTTTTGGTTGATGGCGTGGAAGAGCCAGAAGACTCATGTTAAAGGCATGGGTTAAGCGTGCCAGCCTGATTTTGGATAATCTCACAGAGGCCTAATTTGCCTCTGGAAAACTGGCTTAAATGCTCTTGTTCAGTCTTTATATTCTGTGATTTAATCTTCTTGGATGAATAACTTCACCACTCAGCAATGGTAAACAAAAGACATCAGAAAACTCTCACGTGCCTTTGGTCCATTGGTGGGCTTCTCGATAATATATTTCAGAAAAGGAATAGGATTTTAGTCACCTTGCTTCTGTGTGGGTACAAATTCATCATCATCCCACCACTGAGTCATTTGTGATTTCAGAGAGACTCTGAAACTCCTTTTGGTTTTATCTATTTGTAAGTGGTAATAAACTGCCTATTCTACCAGATCTCACTTATAAAAATTAATTAGATAACATCTTACCTTTTTTATTCCATGAAAGCAAATGTTCTAAAAATGTAACTAACATTTATTTTTTTGAAACAACAACATGTAAGCAGCTTATTGTGCTCCCCTTTATAAGTTAAACCCTCAAAAAGAATCTTTTGAGAGCAGTCTTGACTCATGACTCAGTTACCACTTTTGTTTACAATCATGATCTTCCGATTTTTTCTTCTCCCAGAATTTACAAGCTGTTTATCAGAATAAGTCACCAGCTTGGGCCATATTTCCTTTTCTCTGCAAAAAGATTTCACGTGGTGAGTTGGAATTTCCTTAATTTAAGACGCTTGAAAAATCTGGAATGGTCTCACTGGTTCATTTCTAGAGTGGGGGTATCCAGCTGAGAGCCAGAACTTGACATTATGCCCAAAAGGTCTCTTCAACATGGTAGTAATTTGTATTTCGTACATGAGAAGTTAATGCCAAGCAGTTGTTCAACACATGCAGAACCAAATTTCATAGGATGCATAGGATATAAACTCCTGAGTCGGGAACACCCAGATCTATTTCAGAACTGGATAAAGGGCCCGGCACATCTCCAGAATAGCTGTGTAAACAGTGGATAACCACTGGGCTTTAACTGCCCCTAACAAGAAGTGTAAACAGTTCCCTGGACATTTGCAAGACTCATTAGTAATTATTTTGTTTCTTTCCTTCTGTTTGGTTTGACACATCAATCTATGTGGGGACCCATTTATGTCGAATGTTAATATTTCAGGATAATAAATTATGTCTCCTAGTAATATCACCAGAGCAAGATGAGAAGCGATTGTTGATTTTTTTTAATCTGAAGTTAACTCTACCGTAACTGTTCTTCACCTTCAAAAACCCAGCCACAATTTAGACCAGCAAATAGATTCAGTCCTTCTGTGCGTATCACCTTTTGTGGGGAAATGTGCAGTTCATGTCCCACAGGTGCATAAAATTGAGAAATACTTTAAGTCAGCATTATTTTTAGGAGCTAGTCAAAAAAAAAACCTCATGGCGACCCTGAGTGAGTTGAGCTACTTCTGGAGCTGAAATATAACTCTGAGAATCCCAGGATGGGGGATCCCCCGGGGGGGGTCTCTTCCCAGCAGGGCACACCCCCCTCAGGAGAGGGTGAACCTCCATGGGGCAGGGGGCCAAGCCCAAAACACCACTGAGATCGCAGGACCCAGAAGGACGAGGGAAAGAAGGAAATTTCCCCTGTCGGGTCTGGCAAAGGGAAGTGATTGACTCTGAGTCTTCAAGTTTGTGAAGAACCTTGACAGGTCCTCTCTGAGGATGTGTCCAGAGGAGGCGGCTGCAGAGGGCAGGGCCCTGGGCTTGCTTTGGACCCCAGGGACAGTCTCCTGATGGGCGGGCTGGTCAACACCAGGGCGAGGGACTAGGGGAGGCTGTCAGGCTCTGTCCTTGGCAGGCTTAGAAATGAGATAGAGTCCTATCTGCCGGGATCCGAGCCATGGGGAGAGAACTGAACCCCCTCGAGAGACCCCTTTGGAGCCGCAGAATCCACAGGGCTGCGGTGGGAGGAAAATAGATAACGTAAAAAAGAAAAAAGAAAAAAAGAAAAAAAAACGGAGGGAGCTCTCAACTGACTCTGTTTATACCTTTCTTTTTTCTGTCAAAACGAGAACTTTTTTTTTTCCTGTGCTGAGAGGATGTGTATCCTGAGGAAATTATTATTTTCTATTTTCTCTTGATAAAAATAGTGCTAACCACTTCTGGGGTTTTAGCAGAAGCCCTGGAGGGGGATGATGGAAGGCTTTGTGAGAGGCCGCCGCAGCTCCGATTGTGAGTCCTGTGGAAACTGTTTCATGAAGGGAGGCGTGAGGCACAGACCACTCCGGGCCAGTTTGCAGAGCCCCTTAGGATGTGTGTCTGTGTGGTTCCAGAAAAGGAAAGGGGGGGAAAGGGAAGGGGAGGGGAGGGAAGGGAGAGAGAAGAGGAAAGAGAAGGAAAGAGAAGACAAGAGAAGAAAAGAAAAAGAAAAGAAAGAAAAGAGAAAAGAGAAAAGAAAAGGGAGGAGAGGGGAGGGGAGGGAAGGGGAAATTTGAGTTTCCACCTGGCAGGTACTGGAGGGATTGGGTCACTGCTGGTCCACAGAGCTCTGAGGTCTGAACTAATGCACAAGAAGCCTTTTCAGGCTACGCCTGCTTTCAGTGGGGGTGCTTCTTAGAAAGTTGCACGTGTTTCTTATAAGCTTCCAGATAAGAATTGTGTAGAGTTGTATTGCATCAAAACATGTGGTTTTCACACATACTGCTGTAGCCATCACAGGATTCGGGCACTTACAAGAACATCTTGGGAGAAAGACCAAGAAAGACATCTGAACCCCTCCAGAGATTTTTCTTCCCATTAAGATTAATCTTCGCCCAGATGTGGTCTGCCCCATCTCATTCTTCCCATGCCTTAGACCAGTTGTGCTTTCGTTTGTTAAATAAAAATGGAGACCCGCGTATGAAAGTACTACAACCATTCAAGTAAGGACAGGAACCACTTTGTCTCTTTTAAAATGTAGAGTTAATAGTAACTTCAAGATTGTTTCTACAGCCTTTCTGAGGGAAGCTGATGCAAGTGCCCTTAGGGAATGACTATCCAGTCTCTCTTGCTTGTTGTTTAGGGTACAATGTGTAGTTTTCCCCCGGCAGATGGAAAATAATGTTGTGGCAGGAAGGACATCATTCTGCCTGTCTTGAAAGGCTTTTCCCAGGGGATCTCAAGCTGAGTCTGTGTTGATAAAATATACATAGAGAAGAGATCTTTCTTTCTTCCTTTTTTCCTTCCTTTCTTTCTGTATTTCTTTTAACTTTCTGGTTAGACATCTTTGGAAGGAAACTAAAGATAGAAATAAAATGGAGGAGAAAATTGAACACCTAATCTGACTTAGACAGACTCTGCCCATGTAGTGAGTGGACTAAATCATGGCAATTTCCACCTAACTGTTTCAACTGCAAATGGAAGGTGGCCTATTTGCCGATTGGAGCATCTGTCGGCAAATAAACCAGTTGAACTTATTCAAAAGTATATGTGCACATACATCTGAAACCTGTAGCTGGGAGCAGATTGATGAAACCTCAGGAAACTAAGTTGTCCTGCCTTCATAGGCCTTCCGGACTCTCAGAAGCTGTGTTTCAGAAGCCCTCTCATTCCTCCCTACTAATGAGCTTCACTGTTAGACTTATTGTGTTTACTGGCAACCACAAACCACTTCAAGGCACCATCCCTACAGTCACATACATCACAGGTGGTTTTGAAGAGTTGCTCTAATTACTCTCCATGAAGGAAGACAGCACCCAGTTAGCTGTGACTAGAGCCCCCTGTGAACAGACCAGGCTATAGAAATGAGCACAGCAAAACAAATTGTTAGCGCTTTTTGGGCAAATGAATTCCTCTGGCATAAACTGTTTCTTTTCCAACCTCTGAGACCCTGGAACAAATAAAGAAAACTGAATAGGCATTGTACTCCGGTACATCTGTGCTTGAACTTCAACACACCATGCCCGAGCTGTATGATTTTAAAGAAATTGTCTACTTTCTTTGAGCCTCAGATTCCTCATCTGCAAAATGAGTGTTCTAGTCCCTTCCTTACAAGGTCACTGTGAAGATCCATTACGATGATACACTTAAGGCACGTGGTGCAAAGTAGACGTGTAGTACTCTTGCTGTTGTCCTTTGGTGCACTGGTAAGGATAGGTCCGAGCCCTGAACTTATGCAAAGACTCTTAGAAGAAAATTGGAAAGAAGATTCACAGGAATACGAAGGGAGAAAAGAGCCAAACAGTAACAAACTAGACTGCACAAAAACCCAGTTAGTCCATCTTTCCATCTATCTTCTTTCTTTTTAAAGATTTTTATTTATTTGACAGAGAGAGAGATCACAAGTAGGCAGAGAGGCAGGCAGAGAGAGAGAAGGAAGCAGGCTCCCTGCTGAGCAGAGTTTGATGTGGGGCAGGATCCCAGGACCCTGAGATCATGACCTGAGCTGAAGGCAGAGGCTTTAACCCAATGAGCCACCCAGGAGCCCCTCCATCTATCTTCTTGACCTCTTTCTCTTACCTCCTGGATCATCTGCATGGGCTCACAGATACAGAAACTGGTTTAAATTCTGAAATTTGCAACCTTCATTAAAGTGATCCAACTGTTCTCTTCTCTCTTACCAGAAGAGTTCAGAGTGGCAGTGACCACAGGCTCTCCTCACCAGTTCCCACATGTCTGCCTTTCCCATTCTCTTAAAAAAAAAAAAATGACCTTCTGGCCTGATCCAACTGGAAAGCTATTGTAACTTCCTGGGCCAGGGTCGCCTGGGGTCAGGTACATTTATAGTCATTCCCTCCTCTGAACCTCCCTGGGAACTTTACAAACCTCCCTGATCCATGGTAATGAGCGCTACTTCCCATTTCCAAAGGACTGTGGAATTTGAACTTTACCCATTATCCAGCAAGGCTGCATTACCCTCTGTACAATTTTCCTTCCAACTTCATCAATTTATTATACACCATTTGATAATCTGAGAATCTATTAAATCCTCCATTTCTACAAAATACTTCCCATTGATTAAATCTGTTGAATAAAACCAAGTCCTTTTACAGGAAGGGCACTACTAAGAATTTATTGATAAGTCTCCAAAGTAGTTAGTATATTTATTGAACATATACTTCACAGCAGATATGATTCTAAGAGCATCACCTCAATTTCTCTTCCTAACACTCCTACGAAACAAGTACTCTTGATGCAGATAAGGGAAACTGAGATCTGGAAGGTGACAGAGGTCCCTAAATGTAGGAGGCAGAACAAACTCCACCACCGGCTATCAGGGCCTGAGTTCCCTCTGCTACCCTCCTCTGCAGTTACTAACTAACCCAAGCTGTTCCTTCTGCTGCTTGAGTAAGCTCCACATCGGTATTTCAGAGAAACTAAAGTCAAGCATGAATAATACTGACACAAAACTGAAGATCCTGGAACTGTCTGAAAAAAAAAAGACTGTCTTTCTGTTTGAGCCAAATCACCATAATGTCTATTTCCAAAAGCCAGTAAGTCTTCCACAGACTTGAATGGGTCCTGTAGGAATTTAAAACCATTATTAGGAGCAAACCACCAAAGTCATTTCCCTTTGCTGTGGCAGCTCTTTAATTATGGTGCACAGATTTCATCTCAAGCTACAACAGACAAGTTCCAGTGTCTTTCTACTTAGGGTAAAACTAGCATGGAGATCATATAAGAAATGTGAAGTTTCTATTGAGCGCAAGAAGCAGTTTCAAAACCTTAGTCTTCACAGACCTCCTCAGGTTCTTGCTGGCTGGCCAGCTGTGGTATGACTGCCCTCCTCTTAAGCCACAGGAACTTTCTAGCAAGGTGCCAGTATAGGTGCCTAGAATCTTGCAACAATACCCAGCACAACCAAAGCATCAAGGACATTTCTAATGTGCTGAATGTCACCTAAGCCAGAAGGCATTCCTTAATCTTCACAAATAATGGATATTTATTTTAAATAAAATGCTCATTTGCAATGTTGAACTTGAGTTTAAAACAGTGATAGCCATCAGTTTGCCTCCAACTAATTAGAAATCCACTCCCAAACCTCCTCATACCTTCAAGTATATATATATATATAATATAAGATATTAAGATATAAGATAATATAATAATAATAAGATAATATAAGATATAAGATAATAAAATAAGATATATATATATCTTGAACTACATAGTACAAGTTATTTAATAACAATTGGCTATTGACAAATAAGAGTATGTTGTGAATATTTTCCCATGTTATTAAATACTCTTCTACCTTGTCATTTTCACGACTGACCTATATCCTACCCCAAGGGCATTACCATAAGTTTATCCCACAAGCTCATGAAGAGTGGATGTATTGCTATAGTATAAGTTATCTAAAACTTAGTGGCTTAAAGCAGCAAGTATTTATTGTCTCACCATTTCTGTGGGTCAGAAATCTGGGCACAGCTTTGTTGGGTTCTTTTGACTTAGGGTCTGTCAAGAGGCCACAATCCAGGACTTGGCTGGGGCTATTGTTCTCTCAAGGCTCCAACAGAGGATGACAGTCTTCAGGTTTATTCACATGGCTGTTGGCAGGCTTCAAGTCCTCACTAACTTCCTTGCCATGTGGGCCAATGTAGTAACAATGGCCCAAAAGACATGTTACAATGTAATAACTGGCTTCCAGAGCAAAGGTTCCAAGAGAAAGAATGTGAGAGAGGACACCCAAAATGGATGCCACAGTCTTTTTGTACCCCGATCTAGCAACTGCTATACCATCACTTTTACCATACTCTATATATCAGAAGTTAGTTACTACATCTAGTCCACACTCCAGTGGGCAGAATCACAAAAAGACATGAATTCCTAAGACAGGTATCATTTGAGACCATCTTAGAATGACTGTCACCGTGGACATTTAGAAACACATGCATATACACAGGTCAAATATTAATAGAGAAATATTTTTAAAATATCTTGGAGGAAATGATCAGTTGAAATTTTCAAGACTCGATGTTTCAAACATTGAGTAAAAGCAAACAAAGCTTGTCTTCGCAAATTTTTCAAGTCAACACAGAATATGCACCAGAAAAATCACCTGTGAAATAGGTAATTTGTGAACACTTTACCCTGTGTCGTGTTGGATTTAAAGAAGCAAGTTCTATATTAATTTATTTTCATCTCTTCCTAAACAAAGCATTCATCACGCCAGTCCCCAGCTCGTCTTCATCAGGCTGTCATAGTGATGGGAGAAGAGCCAAAGTCCTCAGCCTAGCATTTAACTCATCCACAGCCCAAACACTGGCTGTTTTCCAATCTCTTCACTGCATGGTCTCTCTGGTCCACCCATAACCCTAAAAAAAGTGCCTTTGTATTCCCTTCTTTTCCACCTCACTGAATCCTATCCATCCTTCTAAGTTCAGCCCAAAGTAAGACAAACCTCCTTTCTTCCTCTCTGTGACAGTTCACACCATTGTCCTGGCAATCACTTGAGTCTCTGCTATGGTTAGAGGACTCCAGAATTGAAAAGAATGAGAGAGTAAGACTTGGGACAGGGAATGGAGCAGCATAAAGAGAAACCATAACATCTGCACCAACAATTGTCACAAATGCAGCAATGGTAACAGGCCCAGTGACACTCTGAAGATGCACTGAGCTACTGAAGGGCTTGAGAGGTCCTCATATCAAAAATTAGGGAACGTTGAGTAAGACTCAAGAAATAGGAAAGCAAAAATCCAAGAACACGATATTAAGAGCTAAAGCCAAGATATTGACTTGGAGTGAAAGGTGATCAATGAGGAACAGCTAACCCTAGCATAATGAAGAAGAACTGCTAATTACAAAAGAAGACATTCTTTTGAATGTCTTTTGAACATTACATATGTAATCAGCCATGCACTGCTGTATAGTCCAGCCACGATGTTTGGCTGCTCTCACACACTCATTTTTGTAAATCGTTAAATGAAAAATCATCATGAATCCAAAACAGTGAGTATGATCTAGGAGTCCAGGTGCAGAGACGTGGGTTGCATAACTGGCCCCAAAGCACCCCATCCTCCGTTCCTCCAGCAGCATGACTCCATCAATATTGAGGAGTACAGACTGTACTACATGATTAGAAGGAAGTAAACAAGGCAGCTTCTCAGTCTATCACTTGAAAAGACAGCAACCACCCAAGTGCTTATTTGGTGTAAAAATGGAAGCTCGGAAGTGGATTGACTGCTCTTCAGTCCCTGGACACGCCAGAACACGGGGGTTAGTCTGCAGACTGCAGCATTACTAGAGACGGCCCCCACATCTCAATGGCCTTTCACCTGAAGACCTTTTAGAAAATGCAACAGCTACAGGACAGAGTTCTCCATCGTGCATGTATCTCTTACCCACTTTCTCTGTTTATAGCAATTGATGGGCAGGCCGTGAGAAAAGCAAAGATGAATAGACTATAGTCCTTGTCCTCACCGTGCTTACAATCCGGCCATTGAAAAGAAACACGTTCACCTTAAAAAAAAGAAGTGGCATATGCTGCAGTGTATGATTAAGTACCGACTGAGGAGGTGATCAATCAATGGCGTGTCAGGCTGTTGGTTTGCACACTGGCCTGCCAGCTACAGCTCAGTGCACAGTGACATGAGTCAGGATGCAGGGGGACTGCGGGTAAAAATGACTCAAGGCACTTAGATGTATATGATCGACCCAGAAAAGCAGCTACATCAGGGAGGGAAGCGGGGCAATGCAGGAGGGGCCCCCCCACTCCTTTCTGCCTCCCGCCTTGACTTCCCTCCCAGCCGCCCTTTGTGAAGAAGTATCCTTGCATCTCTTCCCATCCCCCACCTCATTATAGGGAAGAGGTGTATTTAGGTTCTTTTTCACTTTTTCTCAGCACATTTCAGTTCTGCTTTTTGGCTTGTTCTATCTCAAGCTCATTAAACATGATTTAAAATATTTTACCTTACTTCTTTATTCATTTAGTTCTTTAAAGTTTCCCTTCCCCACTTGTGTTTTATTATCACCTCTGCATTCTAATCATGTTCCCAGCTGCAAATATCCTCACACAACCTTGTTTTAGCAATAGATTTCTTTTTCTTTTATCTTCTAATTGGAATTTACCTTCAAAACCTTCCAAGGCTCCTTCCTGCAGACTCCCCATTTTATTACCAGCCTTCCCTATGATTCACACCCTCTCATGTCCAAACTCCCTCCCTTCAGGAAGCCAAACATTAGTGTTTTCGCTAGGTTTCTCTCTATTCAGTTACTCATTTCTTAGAAAGACCTGCATAAGAAATTCACCATAAGATGCTCAGCCTAATCTGTAATGAAAACCAGCTAATTTCTATAGAATGAATCAAGAGTTCACCTTGATTCTACCATATAACAATCAACTACAAAGGAGAGTTGAAGGCAGAAAGAACGGAGAGAAAAAAAATTATACTTGATTATAATGGTGCCCTATGTGTTTTTTTCCCCTGAATAAGAAACTAAAAATAGAAAATTCATTCCATAATTTGCTGGTGAGCAGTGTCCAGATGGCAAGGAACAATTGACCATTTAACTCTGTACAAAAAGAAGCAAAGTGTGAGCATGTCAGTCCATGACTCGAGGAAAGGCCACATATGACTGTCCCCGGCTAGAGGCCATCCAAGAAACAAGGAAGAACTTGTCCCTGACAGGACCAGCCAAGTATCTTCCAGGAGCAGTGATTGCCAAGACAGGCTATCGGGGCAACAAAGAGGGAGTTGATCCTTCTCAGTTATTTTTTTCAAATTTTCCCACTCACGAGAAAATGGGCCAAGGATCTATCCTGAAGAGGCAACTGCTGCATTTAGAATTAATATTCTAGAATTAACATTCAGAAGGGTGGTGGTGGGCGGTGGGAGGGACAAGCGTATGTAGTAAATCCTGAGAAATTTGTGAACATGGGGAATGGATGGACCTAAGTACTAACTAAATCTGCAGTTAAACTTATCCAGAACTGAGATACAGTCTCACCATTTGAGATTCCATAGTCTATAATCAGGACGCCTGGAAATTTGACACAAAACAATCAGCAGCTTGATACTCTCTAACCATTATAAACAATTTCCCTTTAATAATTATGTGAACTCAGAAGGAAATAGAACATTGAAAGATATATAAGTCATGGAAAGAAATCCATACGTGCTCTCAATGGAGGAGCAAAAAGCCCCAGACTAGTGGTAAACAGCTCATGTTGAATGGTGATGTCCTCCATCTTGGAAAGTCTTGGGAAGTCTCCCGAACTATACTGTAGAGCCTCCATACCTAAGAGCAGCACTTACATTTTTTTTTAAAGATTTTATTTATTTATTTCGCAGAGGGAGAGAGATCACAAGGAGGCAGAGAGGCAGGCAGAGAGAGAGGGGGAAGCAGGCTCCCCGCTGAGCAGGGAGCCCAATGCGGGCCTCGATCCCAGGACCCTGAGATCATGACCTGAGCCGAAAGCAGAGGCATTAACCCACTGAGCCACCCAGGCGCCCAGCACTTACATTTTTTTATAACCACCCTCACCTAGCCTCTGTCAATGTCATGGAATTAGCATACGGGGTCAGTCTTCCAGAAATCTGTAGTCAGCTGTTTTGAATCTCTTTCTTGACCATTAGAGTCATAGGGAAGGCCTTTATATTTAGTGGCTGTTTGATGAGTAAGTATGAATGACTAGATTCTCCACCAATATTATAAACTGGTCAATATTTGGTTCTGTCCCTAGGTAGCTATATTTTGCTTGAATGTGCTGAGGGTTCTGATGAATGCAGTTACTCCACTGAAGTCAATGATTCTGTGAGCTAAAAACACATCTTATGGTTGGACAGTAAGGGAACCAAACACAGAATCAGAAGAATGACCATTGCGAGGACTGAGAGAAAGTCCAGTCTAAGAAGCAGAGCTGGTGTACTAAAGGGAATGAGCAATGAGCAATGCCTAGACAGGCAGTTGGCAATGAGATCCAAGACAAAGAAGAGGGTGGCTTGAGATTCAGAAAACTCAGGGTGACAATTCTTATGCCTGAACGTCATTAAAATGAAAATAAAAAGCATGCTGTAGACTGAGAGAAAATCATTTGCAAAACACACCCAATATAAGACTTATATCTGGACTATAGAAAAACTCTTATAATTCAATAATAAATCAAACAACCCAATTTGAACAAGTAAAACAAAGATATACAGATAGCATTTAGGTACATGAAGAGATACTCATTAGTCATCAGGAAAATGCAAATTAAAACCACAAGGAGATACTGCTGGGTACCAGTAGGTACTCAAATGGCTAAAATTAAAGACTGACCTACAAAGCGTTGGCAAAACTGTGAAGAAACTGAAACTGTCATATACTTCTGGTAGGAATGTAAAATGGTGAAACCACTTTGGAAAACAGTTTAAGCAGTTTCTTACATAGTTAAACATACATCTACCCAAGCGTGTAACCTAGCCATTTGCCTCCTGGATTGGTAACTATCATCATATAATATAACACAAAGACTTGTTGACCAATGTTTGTAGTAGCTTTCTTTATGATAGCCCAAACCAGAAAGGTCAAATGTCCATCAACAGCTCAATGAATAAACAATTGGAGTACATTCCTGAGGTGGTAAACTATACCACACATTACTGATATATGTCTTGCTTATAAGGTAATATTGTATGACTCACTTATATAAAATTCTAGAAACTACAAACTTAGTGATATAAAGCAGGTCAGTGGTTGCTTGGAGATGGGGAAGGGGTGAGAGGAGGCAAAAGGAAGATGTTTTGAAGGGCACCAGGAAACTTTCAGGGGCAATGAAAATGTTCCTTATCTTGGCTCTGTTGATGGATTCATGAGTTATATATATGTCAAAATTCATCAAACTTACACTTTCTACATATGCAGTTTATTGGGCTTCAATTGTACATCAAAATGGCATTTTTTTAAAAAAAGAAATGCCATGTCTTCAGATGCTCCATTATTAATTAAAAACTGTAATTTTATTTTAATTCAAAATTTTCGGTGTATACCCACAAGAAATGTGAAATCATAATTGAGACACCAAAAAATTGTTCCATTAAGCTACTACAGCGTGGAAAATAGGAACACATCTGAACATGTATGTTTAAAGGATGAATTAGACAAAAGGAGTATTCTGATGGAGCAGGAGATTAAAAAAAATTGGTTGATAACGGTCGGGAAAATGTCTTACAACATGAATACCTGAGTTAAACCTCCAATCTCACCAGTTGGTAGCCTATGGGATCACAGTCAATTTCAACACTTGTGAGCTTAAAGAATTTTTATAAAATGCATAAAAGAATAATATTAAAAATATCAACAACATAGGTGGTAGGGAGGATCAAATGAGAAAAAAACACATGGAAGTATGTATAAAACTATAAAGCATAGGAGGATTGCCTGCTATATTCTAATTATACTAAGTAGCACATGCCAGGCAGCATTCTGAGAGCTTTTTACTCAGGCACTCTTGCCAACAGCCGTGGGAAGTGAGAACAGCGACTGTCCCATGCTACAGACGATTGTCCAGGACTTTAGAGACTCAGGGCAATTTGCTTGTGGGCACAAATCTAGCACATTGTGCGTCTGTGATTTTCCCCAGGTCTCTCAGGTTCCACAGTGTGGAACTCACATCGTGAGTGTTGCGTAATCACGCCTTCTCCTATGATTTGTGCAAGAACAGAATCTGAGTGTGTAAGTAGAGGCATCCACACTCAGGGTGGGGGGGTCTTTCTCAAGCTCTGTGGAATGTGATGGTGGCTAGAATTTAGGAAGTGCTTCACTGTAAAGTACACATGGTATAAGGTGGAAATTTGAGTCCCCACCCTATACATATGAGTAGGTAGAAACCACTAACAGAAAAGAGAATGATGCCATTTTTATTAAATAAATAAATAAATAAATAAATAAAGCAAGCAAGCAAGCAAGCATGTTTGTTCCTAAGTCCATAGAAGCCATTTTCACTATCAAAAGGAATCGGCCCAGATTAAAGAGTGGCTTCCCGGGGAGCCCAGCTGGATGGACTAGCAAAGGAATAGGAAGCAAGGTATTCTTCTCCCACACCTGGCTTTGTTTATCACATACTTCATTGGTTTTTCTGAAGCATTCGCCCACTTATTTTCCTGCCCATTCTTCTATTATTTCTGCTTTTTAAAAAAACTTTTTAATTCTCCTCTCTGCTTCCTGCTATTCTTAACACTGGCCACTCATTGATGGTTTAATTAAATGTGTCTGATATCTTGCAATAGCCAATGAAATGGTTTTATAAAAATAAAATGGAGAAATGAGAATGAATAGTAGCTTAAAATGATATCCAGTCAACTGTCAATTTCCCCATTACACTGACAGAAACAGAGAACAAAATCACAAAAAGAGACTCCAATGAAATCATTCAAAATACTACTATAGCCTTCTCTCCAATCACCTGTTTAAGTAAGAATGCTTATTCTATTAGCCTATCACTTAATGAGTTTCAAAATGTGCAAATCACAAAAGGTAAAGACAGAAGCTGAGCAAAAGGAGAAATAAGACAAACTATATGTTATGCTATACAATACAAGCTATATGCTATACTGTGCATCATAAATATCCTTACTGAATTTCATTGATTGTTTTTAAAATCGGGTATCCAGGTATAAGTGCTCCAATGTGTCTCTCTATTGTAACAGAAACAAATTCCTATTAGCATAAAGGAATTGTGCAGGTATAAGTGCTCCAATGTGTCTCTCTATTGTAACAGAAACAAATTCCTATTAGCATAAAGGAATTGTGCTGTGTATACATTTCAATCCATATCTTTACTCTATCCTATATAACATTATTTGCTGTTTTGCATAATTTTCTAGAGGAAAAATTTTAAATGCAAGCATTAGATCTCAGGACAGCCTGCTTGCTCCTTCCTTAACCATGAACCCTATTGCACATACGCCCTTTATCTTATGGAACTGCCTCTTTTGGGGAAACAATCAGAATGCCCCCAAAGTACTTAAGAGAGAGAGATTCAGGTTCATCTCCATAAGGTAAAGGAAGTTGAGATCTGGACTATTTTAAAAAGCCAAATTTTGTTTGCACTTGCTTGGGAATTTTACCTTCAGGGGTGTTGAGTTTTCGGCTTGAGTTAGATTTAAGTTTCTGTGTATTTTTGGATATCCAGCATTAAGAAGACCCCTTTGTGTATCTGGGGATTCCCCAGTTAGCTGTTGGTGGGAAACAGGACCAGCTCCCACTACTTCTCCACCTCCTAGCCACATGGTACGAGCATGCGGCCTGGGGTCGGCCAGCTGAACTTTAAAACTGAAGCCAGTGATCAGAATGGAGCAGAGAAGCAGCAGCGCCAGCAGGTGCAGGGCCCATTGGGCGGCGCCACTGGGCGGAATGGCCATGGAGGGGTGGGGGGAGCGGGGGCAGAGGAAGCCTATCTGGCTTGCCCTGGGCGTGGCCTTGGCTGTGGTTCCAGCTACCTGGCTTCCCTCGGTTCCTGTCATTTAGTTTTTCAATCTTCCCATTGATTGTAAGAGGTCCCCAACATCATCAAACCAATTCCACTCTGACTTAAGTCAAGAAGAATTTGTCCTCTCATGTAAAGCTAAGAGCCCTGAAAGTGTACTGTAGATATGTCTTTTTCTTAAATGTGTGTTTTGTCCCAATGCAACATTTGTTTCCATAGTAACATTTATTCTATGTAAAGCAAATCACAACTCAGAGGTAGCAGTGCTGTCTGAACTAATAAAAATACTAAATTATGTGGGGTTTTTGTTTTCCCTAAATGCTTAGTATTCCTCTTAAATGCATGAAATGATTGGAATGAACTTATTCTAGTTCCTGGAGGAAAGTGATACAAACAAATACATAAAAATGAGCTCTGCTTAACAAATACATTACCTGTTAACAAAGAGCCACTCCTAGGATTTCTAGAGTATATTGGAAGTTTGGTATCTTGGGAAATGATAAATATCTCATAGCCTGTTTCTTGTTTGTTTGTTTTGGTTTTTCATTTTTTGGTCTTTTTTTCTTTTCTTTTCTTTCTTTTTTTTTGGTGTTTTGTTTTTTGGGGGGTGTTTTGGGTATTTTTGGTTTTGTTTTTTTTGTGTGTGTGTGATACTAATTCAGTAAACAAAACCTCAGAGGCTACAATTTGTCTTTAAGAGAATCAGTGTGGGGCGCCTGGGTGGCTCAGTGGGTTAAAGCCTCTGCCTTCGGCTCAGGTCATGATCCCAGGGTCCTGGGATCGAGGCCCGCGTCGGGCTCTCTGCTCAGCAGGGAGCCTGCTTCCTCCTCTCTCCTCTCTCTCTGCCTGCCTCTCTGCCTACTTGTAATCTCTCTCTCTGTGTCAAATGAATAAATAAAATCTTTAAAAAAAAAAAAAAAAAGAGAATCAGTGTGAGAGGAATCAAGACAGTCTCCCCTTCAAAACTGTTTTTCAGGGTCAAGGCTTTATTCCTTCACAAAGGAGAGGGGATGTGGAGATGATTGTTTAAAATGGAAATATTCCTGGATAATCGATATGTCTCCAAAACGGTAGAGAATTTGATTGTTGTCCATTATGAAAGAAAGAGGAAGTGGGACAGAAGAGAGTTCTGTTTGAAAGAAGAGTGCTAGAAATATCCAAGAGACAGTGCCACCAGGGTCCCTGAGGGGACACTGGGCGTCAGGGAGAACTGTGCCCACTCCCTGGACTGGCCAAGAATTATGTGGTTGAGATTTGGCTTGTTTTTGTTTCTTGTTAGTATTGTTCTTGCTGTTACATTTCCCCTCATGAATCCATTCTTCTTGAAATTTGCCACGATCTGTCCATATTACCCCAGCCCTTAACAAACCTCTCCGTTTGTTGCTTTGTTCCCCCCTTGACTTACCTGTAAGTTTTGTAAGAAATGAAGGAAACATGAATATTAATGTCTGTTAAGCACAGAAATACAGGAAGTATCCAGAGGCTGTAAACATCACAAGCCAGAGATTCCTATTTGCCCAGAGGCCCAGATGGATGGTCATGGTCAACATGGCGTCACAGTGGGGAAGGGGCAGGGGAGGGCACCTGACTAGAAGCCTGAGGTCTGCCTGGCCAAGGTTTCTTGGGCTGATACTTCTAACCTTTCTGTGTTCTTACCCATTTCAGAGGGTGGAGACAAAGGTACAGAAGATTATTTTAATACCTCCCCAAGAAAATACAGCAAGGGATATTGCATCAGCAGACCCGAGTTTGAATTTCAGATATCCTCCAACTAAATGACCTTAGTCAAGATCTGAGCCTTTACATATCTGTCTGTCAAATGGGAATAATATCAGCATCATGGAGGTTTGCAAAGATTAAATAATATATGTAAAATGCCTGGAACATTTGTGGCATAAAATAAATGTTAGCTTTTTAACCCTTTCCTTTTCTTCCCCTGGGAAGTGTTAAGAATTCATTTTAAGAATGAACATTGTACCTATTAAAAGATATATAAATTAAGGGCGCCTGGGTTGCTCAGTGGGTTAAAGCCTCTGCCTTCGGCTCAGGTCATGATCTCAGGGTCATGGGATCCAGGCCCGCATCGGGCTCCCTGCTCAGCGGGGAGCCTGCTTCCTCCTCTCTCTCTGCCTGCCTGTCTGCCTACTTGTAATCTCTCTCTCTCTCTGTATCATATAAATAAATAAAATCTTTAAAAAAATAAAAATAAAAAAATAAAAGATATATAAATTAAAATATTAAAATAATGTATCTGAAAATGTCCCATAAGCCCTAAAGAGTAACTAACATTAAACATAAAGCATTTTGAAAGCTAAAGCACTACATAAAGCAGAGAACTTTTATTATTATTAATTATTATAGAAATTCACTAAATTAATTTCGTCCTAATTTGCTCATCTTAACAGAGCACAGTATTCCCAGAGAAGCTATTATTTATCATCTGTATTTGTTGAAAGGAATCATGGATTAGATATTCAAAGATAATCGAAAAGTCAATTCTAAGGTCAGCTGCCTTTTGAAATGCATTTTATGTAACTTGAGGACAAGATCTTCAAAGGTAGAAACACCAAGAACTCCTTTTTGTATACCTAAACACTTGCTCATTGTAGATGACCTATAAAGAGTTTTCAACCTGAATTTACCAAGTAAAAATTCCAAAGTGTTTATCACCTGTGTGTGTGTGACATGGGAGAGTCAGAGGACACACATGGGATGAGGAGTTCATCTCCTGCATTTGAAACTAAGCCCCAGAACAAACCACCTCACATTCTGAGGAGACCTGGGCTCACTGGAGAAAGAGTCCCAAAGGCCACAGCATTTGGGTCTGGACTGGCCATGTGTGTGTCTCACATGGAATCCTATCCTTCACCTGCCTGCGCCCAGCCCTCCTTCTCAGCATGTAACTTTGTCTCCTGTTTCCCGAAGTATTAAAATGGCCTCAGCATCCACACACCAAATGTACAACCTCATGTAATAAGCATCCACTTTCTTCTTCCTTCCCGTTACAAAGAAAGACATGCTTCCTCCACCACAAGTGAGTCTCCAACTTGCCCACCTGTTCCCAGTTGTGGCTGCCTTCTCCGGGGGTAGGGCACTCTGTACTGATTATTACCTCTCCTGCATCTCTACCTCACACTTGACTCTCTTCTGTCAGCATGGGAAACCCTGCAGACACTCCCATCTTAAGAAGCAAACCACAAACAAAAATCTCTTCTTATCATTCATTCTATTTCTAGCCCCCCTTCTACAGAAAACCTGAAGACTTACCAATACTGGTTGTGTGTCAGCCTCCTCACCTCCCACGCTCTCCACTGTCATGTCCATGACTCCCCGCGATCTATTCTCACCAGAGTTCCATCAATGACCTCCTTATTACTAAGTGCAACAGATATGTGTTCATCCTTATCTTAAGCCCTCTATGGTGTCCATCCCTCCTTTCTAAAGCACAATATTCCCTTTAGATAGATCTTCTCTTCATTTGTTTACCTCCTCTACTTCTTGAATTTCCTCCTACACCCCATTTCAGTCTTATCTGAAGGTTCATCTCCTCTTGCCCGTCCCTTCCACATCAGCACTCCTCAGCTTACCCCGCCTCAGGCTCCTGTCTACTCGCTAGATTGCACCAAGAAGCAGTGAGGTCTGCCTCAGGCACTGTTGCATCTGCAGAACCTTGAACTTCTTGTTTAGGGAAGGCCCTGGGAGAGGAAGCAAAGAGGGCTATGGGTCCACATGATAAAAGGGGAGACACTCAACTCAGCCCCGACTGGGGCATCTAAGATAGCTGGCACTCTGGGAGTTGGTGACTAAATAAACCCAACAGGAAGAATTACAACCTGGAGAGTTGAAGGTTAAAGGGGCCTTGGCTCTAGGGTGCATCCAAGCTCCATCGTGTTCTTGAAGGCACCATGTCGTCTTCACATTCGGCTTCAATCCGAGCAAGGCTCAGGAGTAAAATAGATGCGAGGAGCTCCATAGAAGTGGGGTTGAACACCTCTGGTCTTTGGCAAATAGTTTCCATCCAATCATAGCAAGTATCATATCGCAAGCCATCATACGACAAGACATTCTGTAAGGAGTTTGCTCATTATTTGCTGAGCATGTCAAAGTGTTGGCTGCCTCTAGGGCTCTTGGGGGAGCACATATTTGCCAGAATGATTCCATGAGAAATACAAGCAAAAAATAAATTTGCTGCTCATTTTCAGGACTGTCACTGAGAACACATATTCTATCTGCCTCCCCTCCTGCTGAGGCTTCTAGGTACAGAGAAAAATACCATGAAGAAATAAATGTAACATCAGGGATCCCAGCCTGATGCCCGCTGTGAACTGTGCATCCACCTAGAGTATGCATATGGTCTCCTCTCCTTTGTGTTTTTCAATGAATGACTAAAATCCCCACATACTGTTTCCGAAGGAAGCCTAATATCTTCCCCTTGGGCTTTTCTCCCCTGAGCCTGAGTTGTGAAAAATCTCCGGGAGCCTTGAGCAGATTGCCTTTGATTCTCACTGTCACACAGAGTTGCCTTCAAAAGCTTATCCTCTGCAGGAGGACTGGTGATGCTGGTCCATTTTGCAGTGATGTCCTGGTGGCACAGATCCCTGACCAGGCTGCCTGGACCTTCCAGGTCCACGGTCCCATTATCATCCAAACTGGGCCTCTAGGCCAACACTTTGACACGCTCAGCAAATAATGAGCAAACTCCTTACAGAATGTCTTGTCATATGATGGCTTGCGACATGATACTTGCTATGATTGGATGGAAACTATTTGCCAAAGACCAGAGGTGTTCAACCCCACTTCTGTGGAGCTCCTCGCATCTATTTTACTCCTGAGCCTTGCTCGGATTGAAGCCGAACGTGAAGACGACATGGTGCCTTCAAGAACACGATGGAGCTTGGATGCACCCAAGAGTTGTGGTATTCAGTCAGTGATATATTCCTCAGGTGAAAAATTCCCTCTTCTGTCTCGGGGCAGGGGTTGCAGGGGGAGAACATTTGCTACAAAAAGCCTTCCCATTTTACCTAAAAAGCAACCCCTAGGTTCTGTCACCACCCTCAGAACCTCAATAAAATTGGCAACTCTTGCCTTTCCCTTCCATATCCTTCCTTCTTTTTTTCAAACTGTCCCTTTTCAACTAAGTAATTCTGAACTCTGGCTGTGGAGGAGTCGCAGCCCCTCATCACCATGGCCTGGGTCCAGATTCAGCCTGATACTCACGTCCCCACCACACCCTAGCTTCACTAAATGCCATCAACTTTGGTCAGTTTTCTCCAGGAAGTAACATCTTACTGTGCCAACTTGTTAACATGTGTCACCCTGATTTATTTTTATTTTTTAAAACAACTTTCATAAACACGTTTATTTTAAGCTTTGAGATATGGATCAGTGACCTGAAGATGGGAGCCAACTAGGTAGAGAAAGGGGGATCTATTTGGAAGCTGGAGAAACCCTGGTAGTCTTCAGGAGGCACAGGAGTACTACAAAGATGGCTGCCTCTCTCTCCCGTTGGTAAACCCCCAAGGTAATCAAAATTATATTAGCTCATAAATCAAGATAATAAGGTCTCATTAGAATTTGTTGAACAATGAACTCAGCCAGCCATCTGCATCCTGGGATAATATGCCCCTGTCTTAATTTATTATCTACACACCACCTACCCCTCCACACACATATACATATGCATCCTAAAATAAAAGTAAATACCTCCTCCCAGCCACCCTTACCTTCTCCCCCTATTCCTAGATACCTTCTGAGAAAAGACAGGGGATAGAGAGAAATCACTAAAGATGAGAGAAATATCCCTCAGAGTAAATATGTACTTTGAAATACAAAATATTTACCAGAGAAATATTACTTTTAACTAAAAGAGGCTGTTATCTTTAATTGAGTGGCTTATTTTTTTGCCACCAGCAAAAAAGAAGGTTCCAGAGCAGAAGAGAGTAATTATAAGAAATATGAAGATTTTTCCCCTTCTGTTACATATTTATGCTCCAACATTTTTCCAGAAGGATTTAAAGAAAAAATGCAAAATACCAGGCCTCAGAAATTAACAGAAGGAAGAACAGAAGAAAGAAAACAAAGGGAATGATGCAAATGGAACCAGGGACAGTGACAGTGTACATTCCATAATGAGCTCTTCCCTTACAACCATTGGACTGCAAGGTAGATGTTACAGTCTCCAAGAGTTAATGCCAAAAGGGTGATTCACAGTGTCCTTGACATTAAAAACAAACCACTGTTTAGAGGAAGTACAACTTTCTCCCCAGGAAGTAGGAGGGGTCCTTCTAAGTAGGACAACATTCTTATAGCAGATTCATAGTAAGTTACATGAGGCTACATTTTACAATAGCCTACTTCTGCTAGTGGGTGTGGCATTCCACCAAAACATTCTTTGGAAGAAGCAATTCTTTAGGGGGACATTACAGTGTAATATGGAGCCTTCAGGTTCCAACTATCCCCCTTGATCCAGAGTGTAAATTTTTAAATTTCTGAGGGAAGTGATGGGCTTAGCATACTTTGATACACTGAGTTTCTCATAAATTTCGGGCAATATTAAGTAGTCCCTAGCAAACATGTAGTTACCAGCATGCACCCATCTTCCACTATAGATGAGCTAGGAGTTTCATTGACACCTTTTTGTAAATATACAGAAAATAGGACAGCGTGGTCCCAAAGTCCTAATAAAGTAGTATGAACACACACAGTTCACAAACTAGGTAAAACCACACGGTCACCTCAGGCAAACTAGTCACATCAAAAGAAAGAATGTTTCATTATGAATAGGACTACTTTTTTGTATGACTTCCAAAATAAATTACTTGGGACTATGACCCAAGGAACAAATTGAGATTATTTTTTGTGGGGGTAGTTTATTTATGGACTAGATAAAAAATAGGTAACATCCATCAAATATAATAGCTTTAAATTTTGAGTTGTTCTTATAATATCCAACTAGAAGTTCAGTTGCTGTGGTAATTAGAGCCATCCCATTTCTCCAATTAAGAGGATTGTGCTTCCTTGTCCCCTTGAAGGTTAGGCATGGCCAGGTGACTTGAGATGTGAGTAAGAACAATCACCACTCTTGAGTGGAGGATTAAAGAGCCAGTCTACGATTCTCCACTATCACTTTTCTCTCTTGGAAATCACTGGAATGTAGAGACGGAGTTTTCTTCAGCTAGAATTTCTTCATGAGGTCCACAACCAACCTCCTCAGGCTGTCACACCAACATCAAGTGCATATTCACACACATACACCCTCTCTTTCCAGGCAGACTTGTGTATGCTGAATTCTCAGCCTGGAAGGCCTTCTCCTGCCCTACCCTTCATCATCCCCATAGATCACTCCCTCTGACCCAAGTCAGAGCTCCATTTCAAGAAGGTGTCCCCAAACCACCATCTCATTCTGGCACAGCATTAGAAACACAATTTTTAACCTTCAGAACATCTTGCACTTGGTTCAGTTTGTTGCATATCAAATTGAAATGATCTGATCCTCTAGGTTTTGAGCTCCCTGACACGGAGGCTAAACTATTCAGAATCCTTGTATTCTCAGGTGCCCCAACTCACTACCTCACAATGGGATGAGCTCAGTAAATGTTGGATGAATATGACCAACTTAATGAACGAGTGAATGAAAATGACTGTGTGTTGAGGCAAAGGAGAGAAATCCTCTCCGCCAAGGCCATGCTAAGAACTTTAAAGATCCTATTTCTACTAGTTACCAGATGGCATATGATGACCGCTCTGTAAATATTTATGGAGTGAATAACAGATTAAGGCCTTTTTATTTTTCCTTTTTACATCCATGTTTACCACCCATTTCAGAGAAGAAACTTTCCTGTGAGAAATTCATTATTTAGGCTCTCCAAGTTCTGTGGAACAATGCTAATGAATTCCAGTGACAGAATTCTGGACCTTGTTCAGTGTGGTAACCTTGGGCAAGCCAATTAACCTTTCCCTTTCTTCATCTGTTAGATAAGAAAACAATCCCTCATATCACTCAGTCTTTAAGTGTCTCCCTATCCTGAAAAACAACGCCAGACAAAATTTTCAATTACAGATACAGAATAGTTGGTCAAGTATTCTTTTGAAATTGAGCCAGAGAACAAAATCCTGGAATAAATATCTGAAGTAGAGATTATGTGTATATTGTGCGTCAGACTCCTGATAAAAATTATGTTGGTCATTCTCATAAAACATCTAGTGCACTAGCATTCTTCCCCGTGCTTGTGAAGGTCAAGGTTCAGGGTGTGAATGGTGTCTCTCCCGTTATATTAACGTGTTCAAACACTGCACTGGCATTTCAGGCTGGCTTACGAAAGAACAGGAAAAGGTCAGGATTTCAGTTCTTTATCTTCATTATTGCACTGTTTATACAACAAACAACCATGGGCTCCCTTCTCTATTCATGTTGCTTAGTGACAAGAGCATCACCTTCTCCCCTTCCAATAAAATATATTAAAAAGGGAAAGAAAAAAAAAAACACAAAGCTAGGTCAAACTTTCCCAAAGTCTCAGGAAATGAAAAACCACAAACAAAACAAAACAATTTAAGATCTTTCTAAGGGTAATATGAACTTCGCTTCTTCTGACAGAGCTCTTATGGAAGAGGGTGGGGCCGGGGGATATTGCACATTTTTGGCTCTTCTTTGGAAAAACACATTTTATTTTTCTTCACAGTAGCTTTGCAAACAGACTCTAGTCACTGAAGCCTGCTTGTCTACCTGCTACCCGCCCCCCGCCATGGTTACCCTAGGGAGGTTGAGTAAAGGACAATAAATGTTGAACCTTCTCTGCAGATGAAATTCTGCATTCTAAATTAGCCAAGTAGAGAAATCCAGCCAGAAGGAGTACCACAGGGTCACAGATACTCAGGACCAGGAATCACGATCAGGAAACAAATGCTAAGACAAGCCCTCTCTGGAAGAATGAGCTCATTGTCACACTGGGGTGCCCTCTGTGAGAGCAAGACAGAAACTTCCCTGGCACCATCCTTCCCCAGCTAGATGTTAAGAAAAATAATAATGCTACCTGGCATGGAGGGAGAACATGATGCTTATTCACAGTGACAAAAGACTCAGCCAGTGGTCCACAATCTTTCTAAATCACTATTTTACAGAGGAGCTAACAGTTACCCTAAGCGGGCCCAGAGTCTGACACAGCAGGGCTAGAATCTTACCCACGGGCCTAGGCTCCAGCCGTGCATGCATTTAGGAGGCTAATCAGATCTTACAGCTGAAAAGCCAGAAGCAACTGGCCAAGCCTTCCCCTACCCCTCCTCACAGTGGTTCAGCCATGTGAAGAAGTCAATTACCAGGTCTTTCTAGAAAGAACGTTCGTGTCAGGAGGCTAAGATTCAATAAAGGGTGAATCGTGAAGAAGAACAAGAGCAATAAGATTAGTGAGGACAGGTATCATTTTTGTGCAAAGACATTTACTAGTGTCTTAACTCCACAGAGCAAGGTGCGGGGTCTGCAGCCAGAGGTGGGCAGTGCTTTATGTTTCCCCAGCTATTTCCTGGGAAAATAAATTGCACAGACCTGGTCAATCATAAATATAGGTGAATCACAGTGTACACAAGTTGGCTTTCACTAGAGCCCAGGAGTGAATGAGGAGAGTAACTGCCTATTTAGTTCAAAACCAAAGCTCTCTCAGCATCATGAGCCCCACTCCAGACCTTTTTAGACACTAATCAGAATCTACTTCAGCGCTGCCTTTTAATGCCTTAGCTAGAATTCCCCCAAGTTGCCTCCAGCAAATAGCCTCCACTCACCCAGTTTATCCTTTGTGCATAGCAAATAGCATTCAATGTCGAACTGGCAAATAGCAGAGCATCTTAAAAACACACACAATGTGTACATCCACAACCAATACATGGGGATGATGGTCCATTATATAGAATTCCACTTAGGTTTCCATGTTGAAGCCTTAGGGATATTTATCAGCAAATATTTCTCTATTCCAAATCTTTCAGGCATATCAGAATTTCCCTGATTTTGCAAGAAAAGGATTTGTTATGCTCTTCGATTCATCTGATCATTAGATAAATCCTCTCTCTTCTTTCGCTCTTACTTCAAAGTGGCCCCAATCCCCACTTTCACCCTGATCTGTTTTTAAGGCAGAGACTATTAACCTAAGAGAATCACATTTGAAATGCATCTGTAATGGATGAAAGAAGCATTCAGAAGTATAAATTTTCTAAATAAAAGTGTCAAGCTCCTAGTAAAAGAAGATGGATTTATTTTTCTTTTGTATCTCTGCAGCATAATTTGTTTCCACCATTGCAAGTCTTGCGTAGAATACTGAGATTCAGGGTTTTCTCCTAGCAGAAAACATTAGCCTAATTCCTGCACTTAAAATGATTTAACTTCCCGGCAGATGTCCTAAGCAGGCTCAGGGTATGTTTAGAGGCTCTCAGCAAATTAGCTATAGTCATGTCCTGGGATGAGTAGACCCTTTGAATGCCTACAGCAGATTATTTAAGAGAAGAAGAGGAGCAGACCAGCACTAGAATAATAATTGTGAAAACCCTCTCCAAGCTTCTGTAATGCAGCAAAATCTTGATGTAAGGAGTGGCTTTATTATTTCACAGACGCAGATACGCTAAAGGTCACACCGTGTCTCTAAAAACAATGGCCTGCAATGAAGGCTGGATAAAATGCACTTTGACCATGAGGTATATGTTAATGCTGTCCCCCAACTTTGTTCAGAAGAGATTCTGCTATTGATTCCAATTCAGTAGTGGGCCTGGTGCCCAGGGACTCCATTCACACGCCAGAAGGAGTATGTATCCTCCTGTGTTAGATTCTAAGTTGCCAATGGATGACTATACTATGTAATCAACAAACTATTGAAGGAAGCCAAGCCTACCTATAAATTAAGTTTAGTGTTATAATCAAATAAAACTTACAATGGCACTCTGGGGTACATACTTCATTATTGCATATCACAGTAATTAGGAATAAAATTGGTGAGTTTATGCAAATGAATTTAATTAGTATTACTGTTAGACAGTTGTAACAGTAAGAATTAGGTTTGGCTGCCCGTGACAGAGAATCCCAAATAACAAAGGTATAAAAAATAATTGGCATTTATTTCTCCTGCACATAAAAGGATTCTGTTTGGAAAATAGAGGCCCCCCCCACCTCAGAAACCACATTGAAGATTCCTGCAGGGGTCCGAGGAACTGGCAGCAAAGCTTCTGGAATCAATCGACATCCTTTAGAGAAGAATTCGAACCCAGGGTGAGACCCACTGAGTAGGGTTACCAACCGTCCTGGTGTGTTGGGACCGTCCTCTTTAGTCACTGAAAGACCCCCTTCCCAGGAGCCCCCCCCCCAGCCTGGGAGTGTTTGTCCGGGATCGGCCAGTGCCTCCCCACAGTGCACGGATGAAGACGAATCTGTCAGGGTGTCTTCATGGGAGTTGCGTGAGCCCTTTGGAGAGGGGCCCCTTAATCTGTCCAGGGCAGATAGCTCTTGTCAGTCCGGCCAGGCTCTGCATCTCATCCTGCCTTCCTGTGTCCCCTACCCCCTATTCACAAACACTTGTTAGACACTCATTCTAAAGTCAGATGTCCGGGCTCACCTCACACTGCACCCCGTTCCTAATGAATATGGGGCACCAGGAACAGCATATGCCACATGTGAAGAGTAATTTTATCTTCCTTTTCCTTCCACAGGAATTTAGGTCACCATTAACTGTTGAGAAAAAGGCCATATGGACTCCTTTTGAAAAAAATAGAAGGCAAACCCTCAAATCCTCAACTACTATGGCATTTGAAGAGTATTGTGAGTGAATATGAAATGATTTAGAAAGATATTCACAATGTATTGCTAAGTAAAAAAATGAGTTTACAGAGCAATAGGAACAGTATGATCCTAGTCTGTGGAAATACACACATCATATTTATTTACTTACTATAGTGACAGCAAAAAAGCTGGGAAAATATGAACCGAAATATTAGTGGCTATATTTATGTGCAGCAGGTGTGGGGAAGAAGCAGCTGTGAGCAAGAGGAGGAGACCCCCCCCCACCCCGCACCCACAGCTCAAGTGAAGACAGAGCCTGAGGGCTCGGCAATGGATGCAAAGCAGCAAGTAAGGAAGGTCCTCGAAACCTGAGCGGGTGGACAGTGGTATGGTTAAGAAAAACACAGAAGTGAGAGGGAGGAGGAATAAGGGCAGGAGAGGGATGACTGACCTTGAGACACGGGGAACCATAAGAGACTGAGTGCCTTCAGGTCAAGATTCCCAACAGATACCCGGGGACACAGCACTAGAGTTCAGAGGAGAGAGACCACCGCCAATGCCGCTTTGAAAGTCATCCACATGGAAGGAGGTGTGCACATCAATGGCCGGAGTACAGGGAAACAAGAGAAGCAAGTCAAAGGCTGAAGACCGAGAAACATCTCCACCTGAGGGGGGAGCAGGAGAAGGAAATGAGGCAACATGATGGACAACGGCATGTTGAAGCCAGAGAAACCAGGGAAGCCACGGTCCAATAAATCAGAGAGAGACAAGGAGGGGAGCGAAGTGTGTCTCGGGCTGGCCTCTTGTTCTCTGGGTGTGGTGGAGGTTACAGCTGGTGTTCTCATGGCTTGTTCTCATGGTGCTTTGGAGACACTGTCCTGTACTGGGCATCTTTTACCTACAGTACAGACAAGCCTGGAACGTTCCATTACTCTTCCTCTCTTCTCCAGCCTCACAGAGGGAAGAAAGCAGAGTGTAGAGAATAGGAGCTGGTGGATCAAAGCAGGTTGGAGGAAAACTAAATCAGCTGCTCCCCTCCATCCTGCAAGTAACTGGCACAGCAGCTGGGAAAGAGGGGCAGCTGTGACCTTGAGCCAGGTTGAAAGTTTTGGCTATTACTCTGAACTAGACATATTAATTACTGATTAGAAGACCTTTTATTACCTGAAGGTGACCATAAAAGTCATGGTCGTCCAGGAGCAAGAGACTAATTAGTCCCACCGAACAAAGGAGCAGTAGGGGCAAAAATAAAATTGCTGAACATTTACACCCTGGAGTCACACTGAGTCAACATAATGGTGACAAAGGGATGGAGATACCGGGACCACTGCCTTTCCCATGGGTAGCGGGATGCTGTACACATCTTGTTCTTTTGTCTGGGAATTGCAACTAAAATCCCATGTTGAAAATAATAGTACTAGAGCTGATCCTAGTGGCAGCCAGACATTTCTCCAGGGCCCCGTGACCCAGCTACCATCACCCTACCACCTGCCTCCAATCAGTATGTGCACAGACAGACAAAACCCACCAGCTGGCACTGGTAATTGTTGACTTAGATGGAGAGCACTGGAGTCTTTTCTTCCTTTTTCCTGCTTGCAGGAGAAGAAGCAGCGTATAGGTTTCTACTGCTTTGTAACAAATCACCAATAACTTCATGGCTCAAAACAACAAAAGCTCATTAGCTAACAATTCTGGAGGTCAGAAGCTCAGGCCCATTAGAAGAAGAAGAAGAAGAAGAAGAAGAAGAAGAAGAAGAAGAAGAAGAAGAAGAAGAAGAAGAAGAAGAAGAAAGAAGGAGAAGGAGAAGAAGAAGAAGAAAGAAGAAGGAGAAGGAGGAGAAGGAGAAGGAGAAGGGGAAGGAGAAGGAGAAGGAGAAGGGGAAGAAGAAGGAGAAGAAGAAGAAGAAGAAGAAGAAGAAGAAGAAGAAGAAGAAGAAGAAGAAGAAGAAGAAGAAGCAGCCCAGGCCCAGTGTGGCTGGGTTCTCTGTTCAAGGTATAGGCTGGTGGTGATCTCGCCTGATGCTCTGGGTTCAACTCCAAGGTCACTGGGTTGTGGCAAAAATTGGTTCCTCGCAGCTGTAGGACTGAGGTCGTGGTTTCCCTGCTGTCTGTCAGCTGAGGGTTGCTCTTAGAGGCCATGCACCCTCCTCACCACCTGTTCCTCCTTAAGGCCAAAGTCAGAAATGGAGCCCCTGGGTCCGGTCCCTCTCCCACTTAAAGTCTCTTTTGAGGAAGAGCCCCATCTCTCTTGAGCACTCTCCTGATGAGGTAAGGTGCACGCCAACAGCTTCCCTTTCTCCAAATCCATGGGGCCTTATAACACCAACTCATCATAGAAGTAAAACCCATCATAGTCACAATCTCAGAATAATGTAGGGCAGAGATCTTGGGGCTTTCTTACAATACTGCCAGCACAGATACTCCCTCCAAAAATCCAAGTGCTCAGAAGACTCATTTGTGAAGAATAAGAGCAAATGTAAGAAGAGCTACTGGGGACCTTCCTCAGTTGGATGTATAGGTCTTCCCTCAATGCCTCTCTGAGAGGGACAAGAGGATGACAGACCAGCAGCAATGGCAAGGTTGGCACCCCACCATTTGCCTCACGAGGATATGTGAGCTGCTCATGAAGACTGCAGAACTTGGTCAGTTTTGAGCAGACTTCCCACTCCAGCAGCCTGGAGGCTGGCTTGCCGTGCGGGTGTTGGATGGCATAGGAGCTGAGGGGTACAGTCGGAAAACATACAGCCCACTGGGTTTCCACATCAGGGACCTGTGTGTTGGGAAGCAGCACGTCACCCTCCAAAGCACCCACATGCACCCCTTCCAGAGCCAGCCCTCTGATGCCTCTGATAGGGTCCATCAACAGCCAGGAGAGAACTCCAGTAGCCACGGCTACATAAAAGTTTTTGCCCCTTTTCTCTGATCATACCTCTTCCAGCTCTCAACAGAGGCTAGCAGCAGAGGTGAAAAGCAACAAAAAAGCCAAATGCCGCCCCCCTCTCTACAAGGTCCTGGGTGCCCAGACAGCTCTCTGGGAAGTGAGTGAATGAGGCCTAAAGCTGATAATGTATTACACTCTCATCTGGACCTGACTGTGTTTTTTGGATGCCTGACAATAACTGAAAAGCCAAGAGATCTACCATGAAGGGAAGGAAAGGGAAGATTCGACAAAGCATACTGGGAGGTTGTACTTGGAAAAATAGTAAAACCGCCTCAGGTGTGTTCCTCACCAAATTTATACCATTTAATAAACCAGTTCCACATATGAACACAGTGAGCTTTCAGCTTTCAGAAGACACACGCAGTTCCAGCTACCAGGAAGAGTAAGAAGAAATTCAGAGAGTGCTTTATGACCACAACCCAGACATGGATGGTAATAGACTGGGAGCCTTGTGAGTGTGTGCAGGAGTGTGTACACGTACGTGTACATCCATGAATGTTAGAGTGTTCACATGTGAGTGTGTGTGTGAGGAGTGTGTGATGAGTATGAGGGAATGCACATGAGAGAGTGTGTTCACACATGAGTGTGTGTGAGGAGTGTGTGTGGTGTGTGAGTGTGAGGGATGCACATAGGTGAGTGTGTGCATGTGTGTGTGTTCACAAGTCAGTGTGTTTGCCTGTGTGAGCATGAAGAGTGTGTGCTGTGTGAGGGAATGCACATGGGTGAGTGTGTGCGTGTGTGTGTTCACTTGTGAGTGTGTGAGTTGTGTGAATGAGTATGAGGGAATGCACATGGATAAGTCTGTGCATGTGTGAGTGTGTTCACACATGAGTGTGTGTGAAGAGTGTGTTGTGTGGTTGAGTGTGAGGGAACGCACACGGGTGAGTGTATGCGGGTCTGTGTGAATGTATTCAGTAATCACTGTGTTTGAGTGAGTGTGAGGAGTGTGGTGTGGTGTGTGTGAGGGAATGCACATGGGTGAGTGTGCGCGTGTGTGTGTGAGGGAGCGCTACACCACAGTGAACACGCGCCTGTTTGGGATGAGGGCACAAAGAGGAGGATGGCTCAAGGCCAAGAGGAAAGAAATGGAATAAGATGAAGCCATGTACTCTGAGCTCTAGCTGACAAAATAAAAACAGGAGGTTAAAAAAAGGGAGGTGAGTAACACAAAAAGTTTACTGCAATTTGGATTCTCCTTTAGGAACTGGGATCTTGGTCTAGGGAGGAGACCAACATGATGAACTGTTATGGAGCTTTCCAGAGCCGCTAACTTTATTCCCTCCCAAGCCATTTGTCTCTCTGTTAGCTTAGTAATTTTCCACAGCTGTTGTGTAGCATAACTCACGCTGCACTCCTGAGCCAAGTTCTCTGCCCGCCCAGCGTGTGAGGAGACTGATGGGAAGAGACAGCACCGGGGTCCTGCCAGCAAGCCCACGGAAGCTTCCAGACTGGCCGCAGCGTGCTCGGGGCCCAAGGCAGAGCACAGACACGCCGCCACCTCCATTCATGGGCTTCCCCGTGTCTTTCCTTTTCTTGCAAATAGCCCCTCTTTCTCCTTGACTTCTGAAGAAATCTCTCCCTTTCCTATTTTGTGCAATATTTCTTTCCCTTTTTCTTTCTCTCTCTCTTTCCTCCTTCTTTCTTTCTTTCTTCCTTCCTCCTTCTTCCTTCCCTCCTTCCTTCCTTCCTTCCTCCACATTTCCCTAAATGCTAACCTGTGAAATTTCCTTATTCTTTTTTTAAAATTTTATTTATTTATTTGACAGAGAGAGAGAGACAGTGAGCTAGGGAACACAAGCAGGAGGAGTGGGAGAGGGAGAAGCACGCTTCCTACAGAGCAGGGAGCCAATGCGGGGCTTGATCCCAGGACCCCGGGATCATGACCTGAGCTGAAGGCAGACACTTAACAACTGAGCCACCCAGGTGCCCCAAAATTCCCTTCTTCTTAAACAAAATGATTCCTAGACTTTCTTTATTAGGTAGATAATTAGAGCTGTGATTTATTAGACTCCATCTGGGTGCCAAGGACTGTGCTGTTTGTGCACATTACCACAGTGAGAGACCTATTGTTTTCTTCAAAGCTAAGAAATTTAGGGGATTAGTGAACAGCATAGAAAAAAGATCAGAACACTGATAAAACAAATCCACAGCAGAGACCACCTTCCCCCTCAATATAACCATGGAAACTAGCCTGGTCAATATTTGCAGTTCACAGAAGAAATCAAGGGCTTAAAGAAATATTCTCTACCACTGAATTAGGTGGTGGGCAAATGAACTCGGTGTAGGTATAGAAATGCAAGGGCTGGGTGTGTGTGTGTGTGTGTGTGTGTGTGTGTTATGGAAGTTAAGTTAGAATGAAGCTGGGGGTCTGACAGGAGATGGAAAGAAAAACAGCCTTCCAGGAGGGAGCTAGATGAGCCTAGGAACAGAGATAATGAAAGGGCACATGTCCAGTCACCCATCCACCCGTCCGCCGTGGAGAAGACAAGCCACAAACTGTGTAGTTTGCAAAAGGGTCGTGCTGCTTACTGTAACACAAAAGGCCCAGTTCTAGCCTCCCTACCTGCCCTTGTTACCTTTTTCTCTCTTCTATTGTGGTGAAATAGCTCAAGGCGGCCCCTGAAAAAAACCTTAATGGTAATCCCTCAGGAATTGAGGTGGTTTCTCTGGAACTGTGTGGGTGAGTTTGATGAGTCTTGTGGAAATTGCTGCTTCACATCTCAGATTTGCCCTTACCCTCAAAATGAGGAGAAAGAAGCATCCAGAGAGATCCAGTCCACCCCCAAAGAAGGCCAGGGAAGGAGGTGCATGCAGAGAGAACTCTGCTCAATCAAGTACACCATCATTTGGTATTTAAAGAAAAGAAAACAAAACACCAAAGACTAGGGAACATCAACATCAAACTGAAGCAGAGACCCCCCTCCAGGAAGTGTTTAAGCGAGTCTGAGAAATCAAGGTATTCTAATTAAACACATAGTTTGAAAGAAGTGTAAAGTACTTGGCAGAGAATTACTGTGGTAAGAAATTAATAAAGTTCACTCCTACTGTTAAATGAGACTTCCCAATTCTAAAATCCAAAACAATGTCTCAGTGGTGTTCTAAATTTTGTGGAATCATATTCTCCCCGTGGAGGACAGTGGGGTCAGACTCTGCTTTTATTTAAAATTTTGATGTTTTGTTCATCTTGGGCTGTTTTAGTAATTTTTTTTATTTTTAAAAATATATCATTATAATATTTATTTTGACTGCTGAGCTATTTCGTGCCCCTGAAATTTAGCACTATATATGAGTGTCTCACTCTTCCCTATAGTCTGGTCAGGAGCCTAATAGGGACCCGTGGAGAGAAAGTCAGCATGTCTTAGGGGTTGAGTTGTGTCTCCCATAGAGATGAAGACCTAACCCCTAGTACCCTTAGTACCCCAGAATGTGAACTTATTTGGAAATAGAGTCATTATAAATAGTTAAGAGGAGATCATACAGGAAGAGAGTGACCCCCCCAAATCCAGTATGACATGTGTCCTTATAAAAAGGGGGAGATTCTGGGTGCCTGGTGGTGCAGCCCGTTAAGTATCTGACTCTTGGATTTTGTCTCAGGTTGTGATCTCAGGTTGTAAGTTGTGGGATCAAGCCTCATGTCGGGCTCCACACTCAGATTCTCTCTCCCTCTCTCCCTCCTGCTCATGTTCTCTCTTTCTCTAAAATAAATAAATAAATATTTTTTAAAAAGAGAGGGGATTTGGACACAGACACACACATGCAGAGAATGCCACGTGAACATGAAGACAGAGGTCAGATGGTTCATCTATACTGAAGATCACCAGCAAAACACCAGAAGGTAGGAGAGAGGCCTGGAACGGAGTCTCCCCTGTTGTTCTAGGAAGAAACCACCCCTGCTCACACCTTGACCTTAGACTTCTGGTCTTAGGACTGTGAGATGATAAATTTCTGTTGTTTACACCACCCAATTTGTGCCAGCTGGTTTTGGTAGCTCTAGCAAACTACCGCACCATTCTTGGTCTGAAGGAGAGATAGCACCCCCATATCAGTTGCTCATAAATGTCCTCTTTTCACCCTGGAGCCAGGGAAAGCTAGATCTCAGCCCAGAGATGTAAATATCAAGCCAAATCCAGAGGTTAAGTGGGTAGTGATAGGAGGTAAAAGCAGTTTATTGTGGGGAGGATGTGGCAGAGTTGGAATCAGGGCTGTCTGATCACTGTCAGACAGGACAACCCTCTGAAATGCCAGAGCCGGGGAGGTCAGATGAAGGAAACCCTCTGAGGGTGTGTCTGTGGTCAAAGCAAGGGGAGCCATGGGACAAGGTGGCCGCATTCGGTATTCCCCTCAGAGGACAACTACTTTGCCTCGGCAGAGCCTTTATCCATCTGGGAAGTGCGCCCTTGAACCCTCTGGTCTTGTGCCTTATCAAACCTTCTACTATGTGCTCATCCCAATGATAGATGCTGCATCAGAAATCGTGTCCCTGTTGGAAGGAGGGGGGTCCTATCAGAACATAAGGAAAAGGAGACACACAAACAGTGTGACTTCCTTGAGCTTGTCTTAGGTTTGGTTTTCATGAAGAATTTGTAACCGACTTTCAAAAAGGAAGAAATAGGAAGGGAAGGAGGAAAGAAGGAAATGGAAGGAGAAAGGAAGGGAAGAAGACCAGCAAGGAGAAGGTCAGTCAGTCTTTTAGCCCCGGCATCCCATTTCAGACTTGGTCTGCAGAGAAGCTGATTCCTGGCCATGCGTTAGAACGTTCCCCACACTCTTACTAACCTGAGGGGGACACCGGTCTCGTTTGTGAAAGCCTGATACTCGAGGGTCAGGCCAGCTAGGGGAACATGGCTTTTCTCCTCTCTCACATTTTCTGCATTCTGGCTGCTGGTGCAAAATAGGAGGGAAAAGGATCGTTCTCTGTCTTCAGACAGGGGACCTGACCATCTCCTGTCTATGTCCGGGGGATCCTGGCTGACGCAGAGTATTGGCCTCGCATACGCTAAGGGGCCTAGACTGGTCAGCTCTTGTCATTGACGCTGTGCAAGAATGAAGTTAGGCATCGTGTGTTGAAGTCAATCCACCAGAGTCATTTATTTTACTAGCAAAAAAGAATCTTTCTCATTATTTTAAAGTTTCCCGTTAACTGCTTGAAATATGTTGACTGGTTGCAATTTTATCTTTGCAGCACAAATTGGTCTCTTGCTGTCTTACTCCCTTTCCTAGGTCACTAGTGTGAGCAACCAGAAGCCTCTACCTCCTATTGCACAAGCAGGGTCCTGCTTGTCATTTATTTTGGAGGGAAAGGCAAGAGACAGAATACGCCAAAGTTCATGGAGGAAGAAACAAAAGCTTAGAGTTTGTCATCTTTCATAATTTTAACATAATCTTTCAAAAGCATGTTGAGATAAATCTTATTCTATTTTGTAAGTAGTAACACTGAGGCTCAGAGATATTTATAGGGCCTCACCCACTATGGTAGGAAAGGGCAGAGCTGGGATCGGTGGTGGAGATTCAAATCTGTCTTACTGCCAGACTCTAGACTCTTCCTCCCACACTCACCTAGCTCATCAGTGAGCAGCTAGTATACAAATCACATGCAGAAAAGAGGTGCATGGTCTTCTCTTAGTTATCAGCCCAAGGCCTTATGGTCTGTCCTTTCCAAATCCAGGCCAAGGCCCACTTTTTCCAAAAAGGCTAAATCCTTTGCCCTCAATTCTTGCAGGACACCTTGTAAGCTTTGATAGCTATTTCATTTTGAAACTCTTGGGTGGTTATTTTTGCATTGATATGCCCAGACTCCCCAAAGGGATGGAAAACCCTTCTATGGCAGAGCCTGCCTTTGTCCCTCACCAGCCCCTCAACACCAAGGGCCATGGCTCACACACAGAATCCTGCCCTTGGTCAATGCTTCTCCCCCCGCAGCAGGCTGTGGCTGGACCATGGCTCTGGGATTCTAACAAACCCTGGCAGGAGTAGAGAGGCTGTGGGGGTGGGGGGAGGACAGGTTAATCTGTTCACATCTCTGGGTTCTTGTTAATCCTCCACCTCATGGGCAGAATACTCATGTGACCAACCCAAAGAGTTCACATACTAGAAGAATCAGATTGGGCTGAATTGTTTGCAGCATCACATACTTCTTTAAAGCAGAAGTACCCCTGGGGGGGGACTCAACCACCCTCTTCTTCATATTGTTGTTGGCAGAGGTCTGCTCTGTTGTCTTTTCTGATGGGTTCACCATTCACTCCCAATGTGTGCCCACTGTGGAATTTTTTGTTCATAGCTGGATTTTCTGTTGTTCTGATTTAATTCCCTCTCAGAGTCTCAAGCTACACATTGTCATGAGATAGATGGTGTCCTACAGTAATCCAATACTGTGCAAAGACCTCCTCAAACTATTCTTCTAGTGATGTCACCCATTCCCCGGTGACAGTTCTGCCCCCTGGACCATCCATCTCACTCCAGGGTTTTCCAATGACCAGGAAGGACCTCCAGGTCTGCTTCCTTCTCCAACATCAAGATCTGTTTGGTTAACCCTCCGTAAGAGCTACAAGAAACTAGCTGCTTAGGTCATTTTTAGCTTTCTCATCACCAGTATCGCTAACCAAAAGTAACTCATTGGTGAGAAATAATTCCAAAACTTCAGAGAAACTCCCCGAGCTAGGACTTTTGTTCTTCCTTGTGAGACTGAGCACCCGCCAGGGTAGGATCTGAGCCTTATTCATCTTTAAACCCCGAGTGACAAGCTGACATTTACTAGGTGATCAAGAAACCTTTGTGATCTAGAATGATTTTCATCATCTACTGCATCAAAGAAAGACAGCTGCCCGGAGCGGGAGCCCACTGCAGGGGCTAGCTCCTGGGGACGGCAACTTTGAAACTCAGACACTGTCACTCCATCCTCCTCCATCCCCAAGAATCACCTGCCTGCTGCCCTTTATCATGGCAAGAACACATGCTGTACATGTTAGGACTGAGATGCTGGGAGACAGTCAAATGCCTCCTGATTAATTAAGGTGGATTAAATAACCCAAATAGAAGATTCTGGGTATTCTGTTATTTTAGCTTTATATTGAAATGTTCAATGACTGCTTGCTCCTCCGCGTACCATGAATCATGCAGTGAATAAGTGATTTAAGGTGACTACTAGATTATGCCCAGGAGGGCCTGTCAATATGGCTTGCTATCAACTGCCACTTTATATCAAGGCTAATGGAATGAAATGCAATATGAAATTCTGGTTTGGAGAAAAATAAAATAGTGGTTGTCCATTGATTAAATTTACCTGAAAGTCTGACATCGTCATCGACCAAATGTTGTATTTCTGAATGAGTCATGTGCTTTTAAGAGGCTGCCAGTAAAGGGCCGCTTGCATTTTAGACGGATCACTGCAAGCGTCTGTGCCTTAGATTAACTCCCGTGCTCCTAATGCAGGCTAAGCGCGCAAACCCCACATGTGCCCAGGCAGGACCGTGGGTCTGGAGGGACCCTGTCTGTCCCCTGCCGAAGATCCAGACCTGGTGGGCTTCAGCGGCAGAGAGGAAAGAACCTTGGAGATAAACAGGTCCAAAGCTTTGATTTCGCAGATGAAGAAGCCTTTCTGAGTTCACTTACTCTTGCTGCTGTAACACATGACCACAGACTCACTGATCTGAAAACAACTTGGTCCTATTATCTCATAGCTCTGGAGGTCAGAAGTCTACAATAGGGACATAGCGTGGGGTTCCTTTTAGAAGTTCCAAGGGAGGATGCCCTTTCTTTCCCTTCCCAGCTTCCAGATGCCGCCTGCATCCTTTGGCTCTCGTTTGCTTCCTTCATCACTAAAACCAAGAGCATAGCAGCTTCTGTCTCCCTGAGCTTCCTGCCCCTCTCTTGTATACAGACCCTTGTGAGGCTATGGGGCCAAGATGGATCATCCAGGACCATCTCTCCATCTCTTCACTTAGTCACATCTGCAAAATTCCTTTTGCCATAGAAGTCATCTGGGTTATGGACATTGGGGAGGGTTTGTGCTATGATGAATGCTGTGAAAGATGTAAGCCTGATGATTCACAGACCTGTACCCCTTGGGCAAAGAATAAAAATAAAATCATAAAAATAAATAAATAAAAATAAAAATAAAGCAAAAAAAAAAAAGAAGTCATCTGGGTGGAAAGTGGTATGTAGCCTACTGCCCTGGCAAAAAGAAAAAAAAGGAAATGCAGCAAACACACCACTGAAAATATTTCATTTTCATGGAAAACATCGCCATCCATTGACCTCCTCTTGTCCACCTTTGGCAAGCGTGGCTGTGAGAACACAGAGCATGGGCTTGAGGATCATGCAGGCTTCAGCCAAGCTCGCTCTGCTGCTTCCCAGCTCTGGAAGCTCGGACCAAACAATTCATCAGTTGTCCATATTGCTTTGCATCAGAACCTCAGAGGAAGTGGCAGGAAATGAAGGGGAGACAGCATAAGTGACCCTGAAATATCACACCAAGGAATCACGGGTAAAAATGTGAGTTCCGTGAGAGCAGGACTCTCTACACCCTGTGTCCCACACACACACACCCCGAATCCTCAGTCCCTGAAATCGTCAGTCCCTGAAATAATCTAACATGATGAATATCTCATGAATGAAAGAAGGAGTCTGTCTCACAGACCTGTACTATGAAGGCCATTATGAAAATCATTTATGCATCTCTAGCTTGCCAACTAGATTATAAGCTCCTTGGGCAAGGAGGCCAAGTCTTCTGTTTTATGTGCTCACAACACCTAATACCTAACAGGCGTCTGTTCTGGTCCCTCTACTGGGTAAGAACTACTAGATGCCTGCTTACATGCACTTAGTAGTCAAACTGCTAATAGATTTTCGATGTAATGTTCTCTGTTTTCACAGATAAATGTAAATTTGAAAGAAATCATCTATTGAGTAGCATATTTATAAGCTTTCTCACACTGGTCTCTTTAGGAAATCTTTTTAGCAGTACATCCACTGGCTTTAAATGAAAACAAAACAGATTCAGGAGAACTTAAAAACTCTTATCTACTACAGCACACATCAGTGCCTTGCCCATAGCACCTGTGACCGCTTCTGCACGTGCCAACCCGACAGCCGCTAAATGCAAGCTCATCCCACTCTTTGCATAGGCTTTCTCCAGCCACCAGCTTGCATGCAGCGCAGACACGCCAGGGAGTTAATTCTTCCCAGAGCATCCCTCAGCTGATGACTGATGGGCATTAGGATAAATGCCTAAGCCCTCACGTCCAGGATGAGGTGATCCGAAGGTCCATTCTTACATAAGCCTTCCAGCATTCCACAGTAGCGTGGAGACTTGGTTGCCCATAGTGGTAATCTGCTCAAAAATACATGTTTGTTGGCTTCTTTCCCTTCCCTGTCTCACTCCCCCACTCCCCTACCAGTGCTTTCTAGAATCACCTCCCAAGTAAAACTACCCGAGTGGAATCTTTGTTTCGGGGTCTGCTTCTGGGGCCACAAAGCATGCACACCTACAGCCCCCAGAAGCCAGAAGGGGCCAGGCTTCCCTAGAGCCTCTGGAGGGAACCCAGCCCTGCTGCCACCTTGATTTAAGCTCAGTGAAGCAGTTGTTGAACTTCTAGCCTCCAGAACTGTGAGAGAATACATTTCTGTTGTTTAAAGCCACCAAATTGTGGTAATTTGTTACGGCAGCCCCAGGAAAGCAATATATTTTTATACCGAATAAGTCATTCCTTTAGCAAAACTGAAGCATCTTGAGAAGTGCTTGCCTCTTTCAGACCTCTAGGATTTAATTTCTCTGTTTTGAAATGAAAACATACACATTCAGAAGTAGTTATTTGAAGCAGATAACATTACTCCCCTGTATAAAATCCTCCAGTGGTTTGCATCCATCTTGGAATAAAATCTGATCTCCTCTCTGGGCTGCAAAGTGCCACGTGGCTCATGGCACGTCCCCTCTCTCCAGCTACATGGGTCTTCTTTCAGATCCTTGCATGAGCCTGACAGCTGCTACCCTACTTCGGTCTTCAGCCTGGATCCCTCTTCTCCCTGAACGACTGCAAGTTAACCCCACTTCTGCATTCCGACGTTAGCTTACCGGCTCTCAGAGAAGCCTTCCTGGGTTCCCCATCTGAAGCCACAATCAGATCACCCTGCCCTAATTCTCTGCATAGCCGAGGTCGGTGTCTGGCTTTCTCCTATGTGGTTACTATTTGTTTCATGTTTTCCTTTCCTAGATTGTAAGTTCCAAGGCTGGGATCTTGTCTATAATTCACTGTGCTGTCCCTAATACTAGAATAGGCTCTGGCACAGAGTCAGGGTTCAATAAATATTTGTGACTGGGTGAATAAAAGCATAAATGAATTCTGATGGGGATGCAATTTAGAGGTTTTAATTATTTCCTCTTTAATACAGGCTGCAGACCCAGATGCCTGCAGTGAGGGAGGCTCAGTAAGAGAATACATGACTGGTCGGCAAGGCACAGACCTGACAATTCATTCTGCCACAAGGAATGTGGGCCCCATGTGTGGCCAGCTTTTCTGATTTTTTATTTAAAGACACACACAAAATCCAGGGTTTTGTATGAGGGCACCAGTTTGTAAATATTGTCTCAAATTGCTTTGAATACCGCTTGAGCCAACAGAATATGTCTGCTAGGCAAATTCAGCCCAAGATTCTCATTTCACTGCCTCCTCTTCAATCTCCCTTAGTTCCCAGAGCAGTAGGAAGTGGATAACAGAAGTACTTGGACTGCTGGTTTTTCAGAGCTTGAGAAGGGAGGAAGAGTATTTTCAGAAACACACACACACACAGAAACACACAGCCTAGTGGAAATATCCCATTGGCCCCCATCCAGAAAGAAAGAAAGAAGAGGAAGGGGGAAGGAAGGAAGGGAGGAAGGAAGGAAGGGAGGAAGGGAGGAAGGAAGGAAGGAAGGAAGGGAGGAAGGAAGGAAGGAAGGAAGGAAGGAAGGAAGGAAGGAAGGAAGGAAGAAGGGAGGGAGGGGGAAGGAGGGGATGAAGAGGAAGGAAGAAAGGAAGGAAGGAAAGAAGAGAGGGAGGGAGGAAGAGAGAATTGAAACAGAACTATGACATCCTGGGGTAGACTGGGCCTATTGTCAGACCCCAGCATTCAGAAAACACAGCTGTCTTTGTGACAAAATGAAGCAGGGACCAAGGGCAATTGTGGATACTAGAACTCTACTTAAGTCTTCAACCTGCAAACCCGGTGACCCCCGCCCTTATCCACATGGGATACATTCCAAGAACCCCAGTGTTTACCTAAAACTGAATGTAGTACTGGAGCCTATAGGTACTGTATGTTCTTATACATGCATACCTATGATAAAGTTTAAATTATAAATTAGGCACAGTAAGAGATTAACAACAACAATAACAAAGTAATTAAAACAATATTATGCTAAGTGAATAAGTCAGAAACAGAAAGACAAATACCCTGTGATTTCATTTATTCAGAATGTAAAAACACAAAACAAATGAACAGACACAAACGATAAAAGCAGAAGCAGACCCATAAATACAGAGAACAAACTGACAGTTGCCAGAGGGGAAGGGAGTGGGGGAGGGGCAAAAGGGGGAAAGAGGAGCAGGCGGCACAGGCTTCCAGCTGTGGAATGAATAAGTCAAAGGGATGAAAGACACAGCATAAGGAATATAGTCAATGATATTGTAATGGTGTTGTATGATGGCGGACGGCAGCTATGCCTGTGGTGGGCACAGCACAATGTATAGACTTTTCTGGAATCATTAACGTTGGACACCTGCAATGAATGTGACATTGTGTATCAACTATCTTCAACTTAAAAAATAATAACAGTTATGAGAAGATGCTCTCTCTCTCTCTCTTTCTATCTCAAAATATCTTACTGAACTGCACTCCCCCATCTTCTTGTAATGACGTGAGATGGTAAAATGCCTCTGTAACGTGGTGAAGGCAGGTGAGAGGCACAGACACTGTGATATAATCTACTATTGACCTCCTGATGATGCTGCTTCCACGTCACCAGTGACCACAGGCAACTGAAACTGAATCAGGGGGAGCTACTGTATCAAGTAAGAAACTCTGCTTGGAACGTGTTGCAGTACACTATCTTCATTATGAATGTGCACATGCCTGTTTACTGTCTATGGATGTATTTTATTCAAACGTTTGCTCTTCACTTCCTGGGATTTCTGCTAACAAAGTGTAACTGACTCACCCTTCTTGGTGTCTGGCACCCTCTCCAATTCTCAGGCCCAGTATGTGGTTTCTTTCTTTTCTTTTTCTTTCTTTCTTTCTTTCTTTCTTTCTTTCTTTCTTTCTTTCTTTCTTTCTTTCTTTCTTTCTTTCTTTCTTTCTTTTTAAAGATTTTATTTATTTATTTGACACAGAGAGAGAGAGAGCACAAGTAGGCAGAGAGACAGGCAGAGAGAGAGGAGGAAGCAGGCTCCCCGCAGAGCAGAGAGCCTGATGCGGGGCTCGATCCCAGGACCCTGAGATCATGACCTGAGCCGAAGGCAGAGGCTTTAACCCACTGAGCCACCTAGGCACCCCCAATATGTGGTTTCTACCGTCAGATGTAGACTTAAGGGGATGGAAATCTCACACGTCAGTGTGGAATAGGGAAAAGCCCCAGGTTGGAGCCTCAACTATTCCAGTACCTATCAGGTGACCAGGGACAAGTCAGTGATCCTTCCTTGGCCTCAGTTTCCAAAGCTACAGATTAAGGAAGCTGGTGATGAAATGGCTTGCAGATCCCACCCTGATGGGACAGTCTCTGGTTATATGACTGCCTCACAAGAGATGCCACCTGTTGCTTCAGGTGTCACTCATGGGCTTGTGTGATACCCACCAACACCTGCCAAAGTAGAAGCAATGGAGAGGGATTACAAAGACCCAGGGAAGGAGATCATATAGTCAGCTGCCTCCACATCCTCACTTGACCAGATCAGGCTTCTGGAGAGCAATTTCTATAGGAAACCCCTGTCAGGTGTGCCCACCTATTTGTACCATGGCCCCAGAACCATGGTTGTCTCCTGGAAGGAAAAGAAAATTGTTTCAAACAATTCTGGGAAGGGTGCTGAGGAGGATTATTTGTGATCACAGACAAACTCAAGGATATATTTGCTTCTTAATCCTTTGGATAAATGATTCATAGAATGCATGCATTTTAAGGAATTGAATGCTTTTTGTTGTTTTCCCGGAACTCTCCATTTCTGAACAGTCTCTAGAGGCTAGTAATAAATATATGCAGACATAGAGTGAAGTGATCATGAGAATGCCCTGATGTGTCTGTTACATTTGCTTTAGAAAAATTCATTAATAAATAAACATATTCCATAAATATGCCAGATAAAACAAAGGTAATGAGATTCACTTTTAACAAGTCAATACGAAGAATAACAAATGATGACTTTTTAGGGGATTTTCCTGTAAGTTTCCTGAAAGCCTCATAAATCTCTCCCTTCACCTACTTTTGTCCATGACTATTTTGTCCTGATTAAAAATTTACCCTCCTAACAATCAAAAATCCACAGTCAATTACACAGAGTTACAGAAAGATGACAAGAATATAGGAAACAGGGGCACCTGGGTGACTCAGTGGGTTAAAGCCTCTGCCTTCGGCTCAGGTTATGGTCTCAGGGTCCTGGGATGGACCCCAGAGTTGGGCTGCCTGCTCATCAGGGAGCCTGCTTCCTCCTCTCTCTCTGCCTGCCTCTCTGCCTACTTATGATCTCTCCCTCTGTGTCAAATAAATAAATAAAATCTTTAAAAAAAAAAAAAAGAAGAAGAAGAATATGGGAAACGGCAAAGAATCATGGGAGGGAGTCTTCTGATTCTTCAAACTCTCTTAATGTCCCAAGGCTGTGACCCTGTCTTTCCTTGGGACAGTTGGTGGGGAGGAGGGTTGAGGAGCAGGGATAAAGTGTGATTTGGGCAAAGTTAGAAATGCTGCAATGACTTCCCCACCAGCACTGTCTTCTGTGTCTGTAATTCCCCCAGTGTCTGGCACATTGTAAGGACTCAAAGGAATGGAAGCGCCTGGGTGGCTCAGTCGTTAAATGTCTGCCTTCGGCTCCAGTCATGATCCCAGGGTCCCAGGATCGAGCCCCATATCGGGCTCCCTGCTCGGCGGGAAGCCTGCTTCTCCCTCTCCCACTGCCCTTGCTTGTGTTCCCTCTCTCACTGTGTTTCTGTCAAATAAATAAAATCTTGAAATAAAGAAAAAGAGGACTCAAAGGAATGAATTACTTAAATCTTAACTAGCCAAGATACAGGGTCACACTTGTTTTGTCCAACAAAGTATATGAAAAGGACCAGGACGGAGAAGGGGATCCCATCAGGCTTCCACAGCTTAATGAACATAAACCCTAGGCTTATAGCAGCCATGGAAAAAAAGAACAGATTTAGAATCGTTCACATCTGGTTGACTCTTACTCCATATTTCCAAAACAGCTATGTGACCTTACACAAGATATTTAATATCCCCAAGTCTATATTTTATTCTCATTCAGAAGGTGGCTATAATAATGGCTAAATCACTTGATGGTTGAGGACTATATTAAAACATCATATGTAAATTACTCAGCCCAGCACTGAACATACTAGATATTCAATACATGTTTAGGTTTTCCGCTCAACTCATCCCTGCACACTAACCCCTTGGCTTTTATTTTAATTCTTATTCCTCAAGTAAACCAAGTATTTTTTTAAAAAGTCTAACAACCTACATTTCTTTTTCTCCTATTAATTTCATTGCACTGATTTACATTGATTTACCAATTAAAGTTTGTATTATTATTTGGTTTGGGAACTGATGGTTAGAATCTAGAAGAAGGAACCATTCTAAGATACAAAGTGTTTCTACTTGGGCGCCTGGGTGGCTCAGTGGGTTAATGCCTCTGCTTTCGGCTCAGGTCATGATCTCAGGGTCCTGGGATCGAGGCCCACATCGGGCTCCCTGCTCAGTGGGGAGCCTGCTTCCTCCCCTCTCTCTCTGCCTGCCTCTCTGCCTCCTTGTGATCTCTCTCCCTCTGTGAAATAAATAAATAAAATCTTTAAAAAAAAAAAAAACAAAGTGTTTCTACCTATACTATGAAGTGTTTGGAGATGTACATTCACTTTTTTTAAGGTTTATTTATTTATTTATTTGAAAGAAAGCATGCAGGGGGAGAGACAGAGGGAGAGAGAGAGAATCTTAAGCAGACTTGCGACTGAGCACAGAGCCCAACACGGGGCTCAATCATGACCTGAGCCAAAATCAAGAGTCTGACACTTAATCAACTGCACCACCCCAGTGCCCTATGCATTCACCTTTTTAAAGACTCACCTTTGTTTTGGGAAAATCTTTAAGTGGCCCTTTAACAGTGTGGATCTGAAAGAAGGTACTCTATTATTGTTCCTGGTGCTTCCAGGTGACCACCAACCTGAACACAGTGTTCAACATTGAGGGACGATTTGTTTGAAGCATTGAGTCATAGGTAGAATTAAGTAAACATCAACCATTTAAGAATTTCTTGCCTTTTAGGGATCCTGGGTGGCTCAGTCATTTAAGTGTCTGTCTTTGGCTTAGGTCATGATCCCAGGTTGTGGGATCAAGCCCTGCATCGGGCTCTTTGCCCAGTGGGAAGCCTGCTTCTCCCTCTCCCTCTGCCTCTCTCCCTCTGCCTCTCTCTCTCTCTCTCTCTCTCTCTCTCTCTCTCTCTCTCTCTCTCTCTTTCTCTCTCTGTCTCTCATGAACAAATAAATAAAAATCTTCTAAAAAAAGAATTTTTTTGAAGGGTTTGAGGAAAGAGTACTGGGAATGTTTCTTAGCTCTGTGTAACTGTAGAAGGGATTGTGCGTGTTCTGCTTGTACTCTGGAGATTGTGAAAAACCTAGATCGAAGAACTAGCCGAAGGTAGAAGGGAACTGTGCTTCCCAACAAAACATTTTTATTATTAAAACAGAATCCATGGAAAGTACCCAAACTGAGCTTGACACAGTCCAACTTGTACCCAAGTACCAACTCTCATAAATGATATTACTAATGAACAAATACCCCAGAACAGACTCATATCATACCTTTACGCATCCTGAATGTAAGCGTGGGATCTCTTTGAGGGAAGTGGATATTTCTCTTATTAATTACACAATGAAAAAGAAGTGAATTCTGGGATGGGAACCAAGGACTTGGGAGTGGTACTTAGACTGAGCCATCAGCAAAATGTTTCTTCTCTCTCTGTGCTTCGTAACAGCCTGGCATCAACTGTCCTACCAGTAATACATGGAAGAAGGTCTCTTCTGGGGCTGCCACAGAGTTCACACAGGTGCAGGTCATAAAGAATCACAGTGCCCAGAGCCATAGCCAGGAACAATCGAGGCGGAGGCACAGTGGCTCTGAGAGAAGGTGCTGCCTGAGAACAGGAGCATTAATTTGCAAGCACATGGCAGACACCACCAGGGGACAATGGTCTTGGTCTTGGGAGGGCTAAAGGTTCTTCATGCATAAGTGGAGGCTCAGTCAACTTCCCTTGGGTAATAAAGGAAATCTAACCACATCATATATTCATAGACTGCTTAGGCTTGGATGTTTTGTTTACTCATGAATCCCTTCCCTAACCATTCTCATCTCAATTGACTTGGTTAAAATAGTTTCCAAACCAATTCTAAGGAGCAGAACCTGAACAAATGGAAGCCTTCTGTACCTAATCACCCAAACCTGGCAGCCCATTGCAGCCCACCCAGTGAGCAAACCTGGAGTTCCTGTGCTTGCTCTTAAAAGATTTTTTTCCCCTGCATTCTGCCTTTTAACACACACTCACACACACACACACACACACACACAAACACAAACGAAACAAGGAAAGAGAAAAAATATGCACAGTCCACTCCAGTCATGATTTTTTTCACCAGATACAAATTATTTCTCCATTATAAATTCAGTCCTGAATTACAGTTTAGTAACAAAACGGGTCCTGTGTTTTATTCATAAAGGAAGCCCGTGAGATCTCCCTACCCAAGCTCAGTTGGAAAGAGGGACATTTCTGTGAGGCTGTTCATCCTTTGCCTAATGACATTTGCAGACACCACCTCAGCAAAATAAAGCAGAAGAGAAAGATCCCTCGGAGGCATGTCTAATGCACAAGATAAACCTAAGCTACTGGAAAGATGTGTAGGATCAGGAACAAGGGAAGAAAAAAAAAAAAAAAGCAAGCACGGCCTGGTTGGAATGGAGGGAAGGAATCACATAGCACTCAGCAGGGGAAATCACTGCATTTCACTGAGGCAGGTGCACTGAGCATGTTTACATACTAAATCATTACTGAGATTTCAAGAGCCTATGTAAGGCAATGCCACAGATTGATTCACATGCTATTTATAATTCCTTAACAATGTTTGATGTTTTGCAGTCAGAAAAATAGTTCATAGGAATAGTTCACTGAAAAAAAAGTTAAACGTATTTATTTAGTCCTCTCTGCTGCATGAAGTGGCACAACTACCATTTATATTTTTTTCCAACAGCATAAAAATGTCTCCATTTGTTATGCATAACACCTTATAAAACAGGGTACAAAGAGGATTGTTGCTTGCTTACCCCAGCACAAGAGTGGAGGAAATGGGACGGAAATCTGGCCTCCCACTAACCATGTTCTGAGGTCCTCTGCAAGATGCCAAGAGGGGAGACCACGGTAATGAACGTGAGAGCCTACAGACTCACCTTTAGCAGGGGGCCTCGAGACTGGGAAAGAGATGCTCAGATCGCCCTTAAACCCCATTTCTGGCAAGCTTGGCCTAGGCTTCATTCCAAGGCTTTCTTGGGAATAGAAGTGAGGAGAAGGGGGAAACCCCGCCCACCACTCAGGAAACTGGAAACAGACCCCTGGCTCTGGCTCTAGTTCCCTTCGGAGCCCCAACAGGGATTCCTGTCTTTAACAGGGGTTCACCTGGGACAGAGGCCTCTGCGATTTCAAAGTCCTTCCTTTCCTACCACAGCTCTGCAAAGCTGGTTGGAGCTCTACACCACGAGGGGCTCAGCTGCATTTTCCCATCACTTCTGGAGAGAATTGAAGAACCCCCATGATGGCAAGTCATCCCCGGTTCTCAACCACCACCTTCACTTGTGGACTCAGACAAGTGACTTATCTCTTCTGGAACCCTTCCTCACTCACAAAATGGGGGGACTATTCTAGGATCTCTGAGGTTCCTCCCAACTTTGAAATCCTACACCTCTGAGTTGTAAGGTGAAATAAATCATGTTCAGGACGGCTAAGATGCTGAAAGAGGTGATGAATGTAAATATGGTTTTATCACTTGCTATCTGTGCATTTCCATGAATGCATAGTTCATAATACAACAGAAAAAGGAAGCCAGGAGGATCAGCTCTCCTTGAGGCATCCTTCCAGATGTCCACATCTGGGACCTCTGGTCAATTGTATTTGACCTCCAGTACAGTTTTATTAAAGTTCTAGGTATTTCTGTAAAGCACCTGCATGCACATACACCAGTTATGCATTTTTCATTAGGTACTTGGCCATATTTTCCCCTACATGCTCTCATGCAGTACATTAATACACTAGGACATCACCAATGACTGCCTTAGAGGACTGGTTGTCTTTGGCAGATTTCAGTGACTAAACACTCCTGGAAGGGGCCCGAGGTATGCCTGTCAGTTCTGATCTCCACGCCTTAACAAATGCCACATATCTGCATGCATGCCCATTTTCCAGATGAAGAGAGACAACTAAAGAAACGATACACCAATAACATAATTCGGACAGCTATTTGGAAATAGCTGGATGTTTGATTTTATTCAGACAACCACGGTTGGCTGGTTTTTTCACAGCATTTTGGAAAATGTGTTCAATATCTTTCAAGACTAAGCCCCATGGAAATGACCGCGCACCATTTCCAGGCCAAACCTTTGAAGAAGGAGCTCTTGCTTCATGTTCTGTAATGGTCATTTTTTTCCCCTTCTGGCTAATTTTAAGATACAATTTGTGTTGCCATTATAAGTGATGTCTTATCTTTTCCTGCATGGTTTACTTGATTAGCACAGGTATGGTGCAGCACTGTCCGTCTTCTATCCCAAGGCTTGCCGAATTATCATCCAGTTCAAAGTTTGCCCAATGATTGTCAAAGCAGAAAACGAGTAGCCAAAAGTCCAAATACTAGAGGAAGGCTTCCTGGGTTTTAATCCCAGATTGACCATTTTAACTTTTGAAAAACTTTTGTAAATATGCCTTCAAATAGTTCACCTCCTCTATTTGCCTTTTCACTATTTCTTGGAACTTTTTTTACATGGGTGCTGATCTTTCTGCTTCTAATTCCCTATAGCTTCACTTCTCTCTCAATCTTTTTACCCCATCCTGATGTTTCTCGAATTTTTTTGTTCCAATCTTTCATCTTTATTTATTCAGCTGTATCATTTCTGTTATTCAACTGTTCCCTAAATCCCTTATTTCAACAATTATATTTTCAAGTCAAGATTTCAAATGGCTGCTTCTTTATGATTTCTTGTTCTTGGGGCATTTTTCAGGAGTCTCCCGTCTCTCGCTGGCGTTGTGAATTGTACTTACTTTACATTCTTCATCAGTTTTATTTATTTACTTTTGAGGCAGTCGACATCTTTATTGCTTTGGAGGTGGGGGGCAGGTGCTCAGGAGCTGTTGGTGGGCCCAGCTGCTTCCTCTTCACCATCACCGGCTTCTGGCTGCGCAGGATAGTGCTGGCTCTGTGGGTGGTGGTCAAGGACAGAGGCAGGTGGTACCTGCTCTTGCGGATCACGTGCCCGCTGCTGCTGGGTGTGGCCCGGGCAGGGCATTCTTGTTGATGGCATTCGCACCAGGAGGAGGTGGGCTTTCACTGGCCAGATCTCCACTTCATGAACACTACTACACCTGTGCGGTGGCCCTGGGCTCCATGCTTACAGTCTTTTTTTTTTTTTTAACTAAAATAGTTATATATAGTGTAGTATTGGCTTCAGGAGTAGAATTTAGTGATTCATCACTTATATATAATAGCCAGGGCTCATCCCAACAAGTGCCCTCCTTAACACCCATCACCCAGTTACCCCATCCCCCCCACCTCCCCTCCAGCAACCCTCAGTTTGTTCTCTGCAGTTAAGAGTCTCTTACAGTTTGCCTCCCTTTCTGTTTTTGTCTTACTTTATTTTTCCTTCCCTTCCCCTGTGTTCATCTGTCCTAGTTCTTAAATTCCACAGAGAAGTGAAATCATGACATTTGTCTTTCTCTGACTGACTTAGTTCTCTTAACATAATACACTCTAGTTCCATGGGCATTGTTGGAAATTCCACACCCACAGTCTTGCAGTGAATGAACCCATTGTAGCGAAGGAGTTGCAACCTGTTGGATGACTGGAGTAGGTGCTGTATGTCTGTTCCTTTCTCTTGGTCAGGAAGCCCAAGCAGTTCTGCACATGACCATCCATTGCAGGTGCGTGGACACGGTGGCAGCTCTTCTCACTATAGTGGCTGAGAGGGAAAGAGGATTTTTAATTCTGCTTCCTCTGGGAGAGATTTGCCAATCTGTTGCCTTTGTTTGTTTTCATTTTTCTTGCACTCCTCAAATCCCTGGCAATTTCCCCTATGGCTTTATCCTTTATCCTCTTAAGACCAACAATTGCTTTAGCTAGTAGTCTACCCAGAGAAGAAAACCTAGGATCTAGTTCCTGTCCCACAGAGAATAGGCTCAGGTCTAAAAGTCTAAAGAGACTTTAGAGTTGTAATTTCAGCTCAAACAGCTCCTGTTATCCTCTGACATCCTACCATTCCCTTGGAGAAACCTCATGGTTACTCAACCAAGGTTCTGCTCTGTGTGGCCCCAATTTATAGTGTGCTATCTTCTATTTCTGTGATAATGTCCTTGCCCTTGGGGTAAGTGGGGAAATTCCAGGCCTGCCAATCTTCTGTACCTGTCTACTGACTTCCCCTCCCAGCTGGGCTCCTGAGCTACCTTGGTGAAACTAACTTTGCAGCTTCGGACTGGCTTTCTTGCTGGGGTTGACAGTGATCCCTCCAGAGAAGGAAAGAGGGTACAATTAAGAAGCTGTTCCCAACCCCTCTCGCGTTCAGAGCTATGCCCTCTCCCATGCTGGGCCACGCAACTGTCATTCTTCCCACAGAGGACTCAACCATCATTTCTCTCTACAAGTTTCTTGACGGTTTGGTCACTTGCCCATATGATAATTTGTGTTGACATTCCTTGGATACATCTTAAGGCTCTAGCTTCATTAATGTGAACAAGCAAAGATGGTCTTAAATAGTTGCTGCACCTTCTGGAAGGTCTCCTTACCGCCAGTCACTGGCCCCACACACCCAGCTTTCCATGCTGGATACCATCAGCTTAGCCATTCTGATACATTACCTCCAGCTGGGCATCTGTCCCTCAAAAATGGCTGTTTCTCAAAAATGGTGCCTTGTTGTCTATGTCATGACTAGCAGAATTTTGGGGGCTATCATTTCAAGCCCCTCACCATTGGGTGTTATCTAAATATCCCAGACTTTTATTTCTCCAGTGCCCCAAAACAAACTCATATAATTTTCCTTCCATTGTGGATTTCCTCCTCAGGACTACCCTTTTTTTCTACCTCTTACCCACATGCCACATAACCTGGTTCAATAAATGGTCACCTGAGTCTCCCCCACTGGAATAGCTCTTTCTGACCCTTGAGCTCCTAAAGCAAGGGTTCGAACATCATTAATTTGGGACATGTCATTGATTGCTCTCCAATATTTTGAAATGTCCTTAATTAGACTCTGCATTCCTAAAAGGTAAGAGTTTTTGTCTTATCGTGTATATCTCTCCCAGTCTTGAGCATGATGTTATTATTCACATACAAGGGAATCAAGAGCTGTTTATTATTTATTGATTGATGGAGACCTTCAACAAATTCCACAAGTCACATAATTTGGAAGACTGCGGACTAGACAGAGGTCAGATCACTTGTTTTCTCTCTGCTCTCTCAGCATTATGCCCCCCACCAGGATACTTGAAGAATGCTATAATTCTATCCTTGACATCAGAACAGCTTCATTTCTATCCAAATCTATGGATAAGTAACACCTTCTCTCTGGCATCTCATAATGAGAACCCCAAATAATACAATTCATTTGTTGTGCCCCATGCTAAAGAAAGCAGTGCCCTTCTGGAAGGTGGATGTGTTTTAAAGAAGGTAGATTGAATGAAATGACCTTGTCTTATCCAAATTAGCAGCCAGGAAGCAAACAGGATTCATCCCAGATGAGACTAAGCTTGCAATTTTTGCTCAGTAGTAGATAAGCTCTTGAACAAATCTAATTACTTGATATCTAATCTGCCAGCTTCAATAGGTCACCCTTCATTACTTGGGAGCATCTTAAATTTACAAGACAGTTGGAAATGCTGAAATCCTGAACATCATGATTACTCACAAAATTCTTTAGTATAGGAAGTTTACTCCAGAACAGCTTGAACTTTTCTATTTACAATCCCGATCCCTGCAGTTTCAAAGTCAAAATAGAATATCTGCAACTTTATGGGCCTCAAATGCCAATACTTTGAACCATATATGTGAGAGTTTAAAATATCATGACTTGAAAAACCATAAACACACAATTGCGTTAACCGTTAGTCTCTTGGACCTCTGTTACATTCAGCCTTCTCAAATACAAAGAAGGAAAAGTTGGGAAATTTCCATCAATGTTATATAATGGGAAAGAAGGAAAACATTTGGAGCTAAAGGGCCTAGATAAAAATCTTGTTATGACAATTTTCTAGCTGTATAACTTGGGACATTTAGTTAAACTCTCAAAGATCTATTTTCCTCCTCTATAAAATATGAATAATAATGCTTATCTCACAGGATAGCTGGAAGAGATAAATTAAATAATAGATGTGGAAATGATTAAATAGAGCCCTTTGTAAACTAGAAATTATTGTCTATATGTTGGTCACCAACATCACCTGTCTTCATTTAAAAAGTCATAATGTCAATGTGGGCAAGACCCGAAATTAGGTACCCTAACAGATCAGGAAAGAGTCCCATTAAAAAACATTTATTTTAGTTAAAACACATTATAATTCATCAGAGCATTGTCTCTAATACTCAAGGACACTGGTTGTCCATTTACTAACATAGTTCAAACATTCAAAGCACTTAGCTCCCGAGGATATTGTCTGGAAATCTTGACATGGTCACCTAAGAATAATTAAATGAATGAGCAGTACCAGCAGCAGCAAGAGGCCTCCTAATGTTGCCAAGTAGCAGGCTTTTGATGTGTAAATTTACTCTGGGCTTTCCTTGTCAGGTTCATTGATACTTAAGAGAAAGACCTCTTATTTTACACAAAACCCACTTCAAAATTATCTCAGAAAGGTAAGAACGGTATTTGCTTTTTTCAAATGGAGGAGGAAATAAATCTTGCATCTTCATTGATCATGCATAGCAAGACTAGGCCATCCAAGATTTTTTAAGGAACCTGCTTTATAAAAACTTCTTTAAGAAAGCAATTCCTATGAAAGAATAAAAAATTATATTTCAAAGGAGGGAATAAAAGAACAAAAGCTGTGTATTCAGTGGTTAGAGTAACTTTATTCGCAGAAACTTAGCAACAGTTCTATTCGCTTTGCATATTTTGATGATATGGACTTCTCTAATAAGCCACTATGCGGTCTTCCTACATTATTATTTGATAAAGAGGGTTAAAAATAAAAAAGTTTCCTCTCTCTTATTTGACGTCAAAAGAGAAAGAAAGCAAATCAAAGACACAAGGTAAAATTATAGACCATGCTTAAGTATCTCCAATGGTCTGATGGGTTATTCCAAGGTATAGTTTATTTAATTCTACTGGATGTTATTGAGCCGTTCAAACCAGAACTGTGTGTTAAATTATGTTTCATTATATGTCCACCATCACAATTCAAGTAATAATAATTCATAGTAAGAGTTATAATTTATCATTTGTAATGAGCCAGACACTATGTTAACATACTTTCTAGTATGGAAAATTAAGTGATAGGCCTAAGATCAACACAACCAGTAAGTGGAAGATTCCAAGTCATGTTGGTAACAATGCGAACAGCCGGGCGCCTGGGTGGCTCAGTGGGTTAAAGCCTCTGCTTTCGGCTCAGGTCATGATCTCAGGGTCCTGGGATCGAGGCCCGCATCGGGCTCTCTGCTCAGCAGGGAGCCTGCTTCCCCCTCTCTCTCTGCCTGCCTCTCTGCCTCCTTGTGATCTCTCTCCTGCTGTGAAATAAATAAATAAAATCTTAAAAAACAAAAACAACAAAAAAAAAACAATGCGAACAGCCTGTCAACATGTTACCAGGCATGCAGAAAGTGCTGATCAGATATTAATTGATTATGGTTTGGGTGGAATACAATGAAAGTATACTTATTTATAAAAAGTCACCCACCACAGGGCTGTATCTTTATAGACTTGAGTTAAAAACCTGCCAAAATTAAGGTTTTCGTGCATGTAGAATATTTAATCAAATAGTTTCAGATAGTCAAACTAAATCTAGAAAAGAAAAATTGTACCTAGGGACACCTGGGTGGCTCAGTTGGTTAAGCGGCTGCCTTCAGCTCAGCTCATGATCCTAGGGTCCTGGGATCAAGTCCCGAATCCGGCTCCTTTGCTCAGCGGGGAGCCCACTTCTCCCTTTGCCTGCTCTGTCTGCTGTTCCCCCTGCTTGTGCATGTTCTCTCTCTCTCTCTCTCTCTCTCTCTCTCTCTCTCTCTGATAAATAAATAAATAAAATCTTTTTTAAAAATTATACCTAGATCTAGGTCTAATAAGTAATCTCTTTTCTGACATCATTTGACTTTGAACAGATAGATTGCATAGGGGACCTGTATATGAGACAAGGCACTAAAGAAAATCTCTCCAGTATTTAACACCCAATGATTAAAAGGTGAAATAGCCCTAACCTTCAATTCCCCTCACTGTTTCAATTATGCTCTGAACACTACATTTATGCTGTAATTTTGTTTCATTTTGGTTTAAAGAAAGAAGCTCTTATGGGCAATGCCTATTGAGCTACTGTGGTCAAATATTTATTAAAAAGAGTATATTGATTTGCAGATTATAACTGACCACATATGAACCATTCTTTCCAGTGACATTCTTATTTAAGATATTGATTAAAGGCTTTTCATACAGAAAGCATTTTTCTTGTCAGTTCAGTTATGCTGGCTTTTGTAATAAGCTAATTTGATTTCCTTTTTTAACCTTTGTTTGATTAGGGGAACAGACATTTGCATTAAAATTCAAGAGAGATGAAGTCTATCATCGATCTTGACTTCCTCATGGACCTCTTGTACTCAGCGAAAGATGATTTAGAGAATGTCAAGAGTCTTGGAACAACCATAATGAGAGAGGAAAAAAAATCACTTCAGACTTACAAACCAGTAAGGGCTTATTTGACAGAAAGGGCAATTGCATTTGGTGGATATGTTTTAGAGAAATCAAATTCAGGAAGTTTAATTTTGTTCTTAAGCCAAGTCATTAAGAGATCTATGAGATGAACTGCCATTAATAAAGTGCATGCTAGTTAAACCAAAACATCTCAAAACATCTGAAGAGGTTAAACAAAACATGTATATTGTTACTTGCCACAAAGGAAGACTGGAAGTAAATTTTAATACTTCTTTCTAAACATGTTCCTGGTAAAAACACTAACCTCAAGACAAGTTTGTGATTTAATCCTCTATTGTCTGAGAATTGTGGGGATAAAACCCATCTTAGTCCCAGTCCCCCTACTAGTTTACCCGAGGATTAATCAATTCTCTTATACAATAAGACTCAATAATTTGAGTCTTAAAATAATTTGCAAATTATTTTAGTTATCCTGGCCTCTGGATCCTTTTCATAGACAAGAACCAATGTATTTGGGGGCCTCAGATCCATCGTTCATTCCTGTAATTGCCTCCAGAGATCTTTATTTGGATCTTTTCTAGAAGGAAGGGCTCCAGCCATTTTCTGAGGCATTCCACTGACTTGGGATTTTTAATGCAGGAGCAACTGAGCACTGACACTGAACCTAATGATGTAGTAAATGCTCAGTGGGTATACTGAAAGTATATCAGGAGGACCCACTCAATCTTTTTGCTCTAGCTATTCAGAACATTTTCAGCTAATGTGATGCAATAGTGAGCAAAACCAAAAGATAAGAAAAGGGAAAAAAAAAACTTGGTTAAAATCTCCCAATCGGTTGCAAAATTTCTGGTTTCTATCTCTCCCAACTCAACTGAATAAATATTCATAATTCTAGGTTGCTTGGAAGAATTTCTGAAGTCAGCAGGCCATTGTTAATTTCTTTCTCTCTCAGGAAGAATCACTGAGTATATTTAACAAGAGTGACATTCCATTACCCATTGTTCTCACATAGATGGTTCATCTTTAGTCCCAAATTTCTAGATTTCACAGGTTACAGGTGTAGTTTGACTACCTTTTTTTACTAATTTTTTAATCAATGTAAATTAATGTTTTTCTCCTTTATGTTAACATAAGCAACGATTCTAGGAAATTAACTTTTAAAAACTTAATTCAATTTGGAAGTAGAAGTTTCTTGATATTTGGCATTAGAAGTAAATCTGGTGTTTCTTTTCTTCTGTGAGTAATGTTATAAAATTATATATATGTATTGTAAGGACTCCAGATGAACTGAGTTTGTTTAGATGTAAAATATTTTTAAATTAAGAAAATAATACAACTAGAATACTTTCAAATTCTGTGAAGTTGGGCTCTCTTACAATAAAGGTGACACTATTTGATGTCTAACAACTAACAGAGATGAAAAATATTCCATTTCTGGTAACAAGTTTCCAAGCTGTTAGTCGTATGAAAGTAGAAAATCTGTAAAACATGGCAAAAGAATTTAAGAGACGTATTTTCATATGTCCCATATGGGCAAATCATTAACTCTTCTTTCATGTTATGAATCTGTAAGTATCTATATTATATTTTATACTGTGTTAAAATCAATATAATGTAATATAAAATTCATCCAGAGGAAAATATATTTATGTGTTTCTAAGGCATTTTTACTTAAAGCATTTACTTGGACTTTAATTTTTAAAATAATGTTACTCAGTTTCCACCTGTATTGTTCCTCCAGGCTCGTGGAAGAGTCAACAGTCCTAGCACCTGGGAAATCCATCAGACTCATCCCACTGGAGGTTTAGAAAGCAGACACATCATTTTTTTAGTCTTCGGTTGCCTTTCAAATTCATTGAACAGAAATTCCTTATCTCATAACAAAGATTTTACTAGAGTATTTTATGTGTGATTTATCAGACTAGCTGCCAAGGTATTCAATATTTTTTTTTAAGGCAGGAGCTTTAGGGCAGACAAGTCTGAGGTTTCAAAAGCCTGATTTTGCATGTTCTTCATTTTCCCTGTGGTCTCTGAAGTCTAGTTCATTGGTAACCGCCATGTTACTGTTCCTGTCTCAACTGGCTCTTCATTACTCAAAGCCAATAATAATTGCTAAATATGACTAATATCATGTGGAAGGTCACAAAGTTCACTGCTAACCTTCATTCCAGCTCAAAGTGTTTTCAAGGTTAATAGATTGATTTTGAGCTGAGATATGATGCATTTATAAAATGGAAGAAAATGAAAAATTTGGCATCACCAATATGTGGATAGTTTTAAATGATTCATTTGTTACATTTGGACTGTAGCCATGAAACTCATTTGATATATATCACATAGTTATATTCTAACCTAGACACTAGAAAATAAATTAATGATACATTTTAACATTAGACAATTTTACACACACACACACACACACAATCCAGGATGAGAATTACGGCACTATAACTTATTAACTATTCTAGCTGAGGAATATCATGTATATAAAGGAGAACCTAGCCACTTTCAAAGATTGAGACAACACTAAATTACAGTTCAGTTAAAACTATAATTCTGAGAGACTGGTAGCTGATTGCTTCCCTTGGTCTCCTTGCTTGGAGCAAGGACAAATGAAATTCCTGATTTCATCTCAGTTCTGTGCTGCTTATACTGTGCGGGGCCCTGGTTTCAGTCTACAGAAATCTCTTGTTTTGCCTGCACCCGGATTGGACAAAATCAGAACTCTGGAACGCCAGGGAGTTCCTTACCACTAGCCCTTCTGATCCTGCCCAATGCCTGCTTCTGGGCGCATTCTTACAACCAATTCCTGAGCTTGAATTTCAGTTCATGTTTCATGAGTCTGAGGATCCCTGGCCTCTAGTTCTGCCCTGGACTTATGGTCTGGCCCACCTTTGCCACCAAATAGAAGGCAGCATTTCCTGGGAGGTTTCCATGTCCCTTTAGGCTTTATGGTCCTTATTAAGAACAAGTCACCAAGGCCTGCGGTTTCTTCCTTTCAAATGTTGTTCAATTCACCATTCCTCTTAATTCCGTAAGGTCTAGATTACTAAATGCACCTTTATTTGTATAGGTACACTTAGTACACCTTATATAGATTGCCTTTCTTTTCAGGCTCTTCCTATCTCAATTTCTAATCAGCCCAACCCTGATGACTATTACAGTGGGCTTCTCTGCCCCTCCCCCGACATCACCGGTGACTTCCCCTTTCCTTACAGAACAGCACACAAACCTTGGCTTGGCTTGGCTTGGCTAGTCTCTCAAGACTTCCTTGCTGTCCTGCCACATTCCTGTTCTCACTGTCCTTAGGGAACAGGTGGACCTGTGATCTGCTCTGGACTCCGTTCTCCCCATCGCTAACTGCGAGTTTAGGAAGGTCACTTCATCTAGCTGAGACTCCATTTTTCACGTCTATACAATGATGAAAGTAAAATCTTCCTTACAAGTTTTTATAAGGATCAGTCTCACATTGCATAGAGTTCCTAATGTGTTCCATGGTATGTGGCAAGGACTCCAGGCACTTGTAAGAAGGCTTATTACTGGACTACAGCCATCACCACTCCCAGAAGACTCTTTGCCCCCTCAGTTCCCACTCTGTCTTTCAGGCCATGTCATTTTCCACCTCCTTCACAAAGGCTGCTGTGATTAGGACAAAAATAATCTCAAAATGCGTTAGCACTTGATCACTTCCTATTCTTATCATTGCTTAGTTTTTTAGGAGTGACAGTCTTGTCTTCCCTACTAGATCATAAGTTCCAGGAGGGCAAACTAAAAGTTTACCCCCTGTCACTAATATTTTGCTGCTTCTTGGCCTTGCCTGGCCCCCTGTATTCAATATCCCCTTGCCCCAAGTATTTCTGGGGGCCTTCAGAATGTGTCTACAGGGTTCATTAATATTTCGCTTTTGTGGTATCTAGCGTTTGTTGAGTACAGTAATACTGGTCCAAGACAGCCTTATCCGTACATTCCCCTGCTACCTCCCTGAAGCATTTCTGCTGTCTGCACCGCCATCCACATCATGTCTGCTGAGCACACTTGCTGCCCTCCCTGAAGGCTGTTGTGTTCACTGATCATCAATTCATTACACTGCAGCCCTTGTGTCCTGTTCCTGGTGCCCCCAGCGTCTTACAAGAATTTTTAGGAAAACAGTCCTTATTTAGGGAAACATTTTCCCTGGGATAAGAGTTTATTGGAAAGCTGCCAATAAAAAAAAAAGCAGGGTGAAAGATTCAGGAGCCCCTCATCCAACTTGTAGTAAGGCTTTATTGCCGGTTAAGTCTGGCTCTGGTTGCCCTTTTCTGCAGGCTTGTTGCCTTCCAGGGTCCCTCAGTATCTCCGGCAAGTAGACTCCTAATGACACCCCTCCCAGCTCACCCGCCAGCCCTCATTTCCAGCACTAGCATCAGCTTAGCAGCAAGCCAGAATCCGCTTGACCTTCTTTAATAGCACACGGCTGGACAGACGCATGGGAACCAGCTAAAGATCGGTAGACCAATTATCTTGGTCCAGTCGTATAAATATAATAATTTGCGGCACTAAGTGGAATCCGTACCATGGAATTTTATTTTTTAATTCCTGTTTTGAAATTGTTTATCTATTGTTTATCTTTTTTTTTAAGATTTATTTATTTATTTGAGAAAGGGGGCGGCAGAGGGAGAGAAAGAGAGCATCTTAGGCAGACTGTCTGCTGAGTACAGAGCCTGATATGGTGCTCGACCTCACTACCTGAGCCAAAACCATGAATCAGATGTTTAACCAACTGTGCCACCCAGGCGCCCCTCTTGTCTATCTTTTTATAAAAGCAAGAATAAAGGAGAATAATGGCTGTTATCTGAAACACGCATGCAGAGGAATTTACAGTGCAAGTCCAAATAAGCGGGTTGGGGAAGACTAAACTTGGCAAAAACACATGTTCAGAGAAAAACTGATTTTGCATAATGCCCTTTAGCCAGACAACACCAAAATACTTCCAACCCGGGGTGCCTGGATGGTTCAGTCGGTTAAGCATCTGCCTTCGGCTCAGGTCATGATCCCGGGGTCCTGGGATCAAGCCCCACATTAGGCTCCCTGCTCAGTGGGGAATCTGCTTCTCCCTCTCCCTCTCCTGTTCCCCCTGCTTGTGCTCTCTCTCTCTCCAATAAATACATAAAATCTTAAAAAAAAATACTTCCAACCCTCGACTGAGAAGGCATGAAAGAATCTTGCTTAGGGTACTTCTGAATGTACACAAAGTCCACTGGCCTGAGAATTCAACACAGCCCCCAGTAATTTTAGAATCATCATTAGCTGCCCCTGGTCCCGCTGAGCCTACACTTCCGGCTCTTCGGTTAACTATCCCTAACCTTCCCTGATAGGATGAGAGAGATCCGGATAGGCAGTGATGGAACCTGCTGGAGGCCACTCATGCAGCAGGGCCCTGGCCTGCAGGAGTCCTCCTCAGATTCTGAAAGAGAAACAAGAAAAGGTAAAGGGTCATTTGAAGAAAATAAAAAAAAATTAAAAAAAAAAAAAAAGGAGAGAGAAAAGTACTATGTTTCCCTAGGGCTGGCCCTCTGGTTTTCAGTCTCCTAACTACAATGGCTTTACGTGGTGACTTTAAGGATTTCAAATCTGCGTATAACACCCAACACAAATACATACCCCAGACAGATGCATGCACACACATGCACACAGACTCTTTCTATATTGAAAATATTAAGACAAACCAACAAGAGATACATTTCACAGTTGTGGCCGTTTTCTAGTGACGTAAATTGGGGGCAGTAACTCTACAGAATTGATTTTCCAGACGATACAGATATGGCATGCACAGAACATTAGAACCAGAAGTGACCTTGGAAGTCATCTAATGTTATTTCCTCAATTTGCACGTGAAGAAACTGAGGTCTCAAGAAACAAAATAATGTGTTCAAAGTCAGGTATATGTTCAATATTAAAGCTGGCATTAGGACCCACATCTCTCTAAAATCTACCTTTTTTTCCTATCCTTTCCTCATTTGCCCTCACTTGGGTTTCCAAGCTGAACTTGTCTTCTTAACCCTGACTTTTGTACTGGGGGTTTTGCAAACAGCTATCCTGCTCAAGTGTGAACATGTTTTGTGGTTTCCACACATCCTATGTGTAATATGTTATACAACAGCGGAAAGACTTGAAATAAATCTAATTGATACTTTCCTTATTTCTAGTGTTCAGTACCTTCATTTAAGAATTCTCTCTCCTTCTATACATCCCCCTGCCTTGCCTCCAATTTTGTGGAGGAGTCATTTCTGAAACTTGAAGGCTTAGTAACTTTAAGCTATTGTCAGAAAGCAGGTGAAAAGCAAGAGGAGGAACCCCATTACCCAGTGCCTGCTAGTCCTCATAAATTACATGCCTGTTGCTTTTTGCTATTTAATTTCATAAGATCATCCCTCCACCACTCACCTTGGGCAGAAACTCACAGAGACAATCTAGGCAGATACTGAAAAGAAACTGTTGCCAGGAGGTGGGGAAAAATGGATGGAGCAGACAAATTACAGGGTTGTCTATTCCGTCATGAGAATGGAAACATGTCTGTGAACCAATGTATGAAAAGGATATTTAATAGGATGGGAGAAGTCCCTTTAACACCTGTTCCTTCTGCAATTGAATGTGCTAGTGCCAATCACTCACAGTCTGGATCTGCTCTCCCACTCCCCAGGCAGAAAATGACCTCACCTCTTATTCTGTAAGGATTGAAGCCACACAACAGGGTCTATTTTTAACATTGACTGCTAGGAAAGTCTGTCTTCGAAGGTCTGGCCTGAGGCATTGAGGAATCAGAGCCAGGGGAGAGAGAAGGAGAGAGATTGTGAGCTTATTTATTTATTTATTTATTTATTTATATTTTTTTTAAAGATTTTATTTATTTATTTCACAGAGGGAGAGAGATCACAAGGAGGCAGAGGCAGGCAGAGAGAGAAGGGGAAGCCGGGGC
>LNAC01000209.1:2484118-2499551 GCA_002007465.1 Ailurus styani
GATTGTGAGCTTATTTAAACACAACCACATGAAATGAGGAGTGCAGAAAATAAAAAATCTGAATAAAAGGTGAACTCATTTTACCCTGAAACTTACTAAGCCTAGAGTCATAAATGCCAAGATAAAGAGGAAAAGGTTCAGCCACTGCTTTTTATTACAATCCGTTACAGTAATGGAAAATTTTCTTTTGAACTGTAGCTGTCTGTGTTGACTTTGGTAAGGTGGAAATTCAGGCCCATTTATTGGGAAAGGGTTCCGAGTAAGCCTCAGCAGGACTCAGCCCCAAGCTCTGCACAGTCCCCCATGGAAGCACACTCTTTGTAGGGATGATGCAAAGAAATGTTTATATACTTATTTCTTTTCTACACTTCTCCAAAAGAAGAAGGGCTTCCTCCATGCAAATTTGTGGAGATGCATTTCACTGGAGACTCTCACTGAGCATAGTTTTATTCTTTTCCATGCATCTAAACCAGCACTGCCGTAAGCAGTGCAAAGAACACAATGTCATGATTATCTTGGCTTCAGAAACGCATTACTTACACTTAAAGTTTTTATATTTCTCCAGAGATGAATAATGCATCTAGAACATATTTCCAAACAGCTTACAACTTTTCATAAATAAAAGTCAGTCTTTGTATTGTATTCCAAATTCCTGGCTGAATCTAGACTTATGTTCTCTAAGAGTTTATCCAGTGAGACACTGATAGCCTTGAGGACTCCCAGGTATAAGAAAGTAATATATAGGATGTTGTGGGAGTGTGAGGAAGGTGGTAATTAATTTGGTCCATGGGAGGGAGTTCAGGGAAAGTCTCATAGAAAAAAGATATCTGAGCTGGTTCTTGTGGTGGAGAGTAAGTTGGTATGTCAAACAGGAAACAGCATATGCAAAGGCCCAAAGGTGTGAAGATATGTGACACATTCAAAGACTAGCCAATAGTCTCATCTGGCCAGTGTTAAGTGCATGGGGTAGGGAGGGTGGGGGGCTGGGCAGTGAGTAGCAAGAGATGAAAGCAGAGAAGTAGGTGACAGCTGAGCCGTGAAAAGCTCTATACCAGACGCCAAAGACTCAGAATTTCTTTTAACAAAAGGGCAAAGAACCCCCTTGACCTAACAGTGGCATTCTTCCTCACAGTATGTGAACATCACTTGATTTTTACCTATGGGGGTTTCCCCTCCTCAAGGCTTGGTAACACATTCTTCAAGCCCATTCACTTCCCTCTTAACCTTCCAAAAGACTACATTTCACAGCTTCTCATACAGTATATGGAGAAGCCATGTGATTGAATTCTAGCCAATGTAACGTGGGCAAAAGCAATAGACGCTGCTTCCGGAAAACTCTGATGAAGAATTCTGAGACTCCAAAGATGGAGGAGTCACTAGATGGAAGGATGGGGGGTGCCAGAGTGCTGCATGGGAGGCCATTCACCAAATATTCAGATGATGACTTCACTGAGAAATAAACTTTCTATGCCATTAAAGCAACAAGGAGTTGGAGATGGTCCATTATGGTAGTCAACCTATCCTAATTCAGGGGCTGAAGAAATTCTCAGAAGAAAGGTAGCTGCTTGTGCGTGGTACATCCCAGCATATGAATAAATTCCAGTGATGCCGTCTCACTTTTCTCCAGCAGGACTTCAGTGCGTATGTCTAGCCTCAGATTCTCTCTGACTCTCACTTACTGGCAACAGGATGGTGGCAGTTCCCTCATTCTTCCAGCCGTGATCGACGACCCTGTAAGGCGGTGCAGACCCGGTTCCATAAAACCAAGTCACCTCTCCCCTTTCTGCTCCGATCCTGCACACATCATGCAGGCTGCCAGTTGTGTTTTAGGAGACTCTTTCCTCAAGGCCACTCTTGATTTTATTTTAATTTGATTTAATCTGTATATAAATATATTCATTTAGGGAGTGTTTGGGAGCTGCAGCCTATAATAGGTCTAAACTCCATGCCTCTCTTGAGATAAGCCTGAACACAATTTACAGGAAATCTTTTTCCAGGAAAATCTGAGTCAGTTCTGAAGAAATGAGAGTAGGAAAAGGATGAAGAGTGGAGGATGATGAGAACACCTCACTTGTGTTGGGCTGGGCTTGTAACATGGCTTGAGTCACTGTTTTCTGACCTGTTGTATAAAGAGTTTTTGAATCCAGAGACTTAGGCTACTCTTTTAAGATTTGTCCTAGAAGATTTCCTTATTTGAGTAAAACACTCAGGAATTTGAACTCATTTCACTATCTGATACCTTAAGTTTTTATATTCTCGGATTCTGGGTGAAAGTGTAGCATAGCAATTCTGAGGGGAAGCTGAGAGTGCCTCTGAGGGATCCAGTTATTGAACGTGCTGTGATAAGGTTACCATCATGTTTTCAGTGTTCCTGCATTGAGCTTTATGACCTCACAAGTTACAACTGGCATCAATTTAATGAATCATTTCTTGAAAAAATCCACAACAGCATTTTAAAAAGCTTTATTTTTGCCATATTTGAGTCTTCTTTAAAATTGTTTTTACTAAAGCCTGCTGAAAATTTAGACAAGATGATGTAGGTCATTCCACAAAAAATGAGAGTTCCCAAAAAAAAAAAAAAAAAAAAAAAAAATGAGAGTTCCCAGAAGAAGAATCTAGAAAATGATTCAACACCATGGAATCAGACTCCTCAGGATGAAATCTTGGCTCTACCACTAAGAAGCTAAAAGGACTTTGGCCAAGGTTCTCAACCTATCTATGCCTCAATTTCCTCTCTGTACCTCAAGTTCCTTCTCTACCAAGAGAGTTATATCAGTATCTGCCTCATGAGGCATGGAAATTGTATCATTTGTTCACAATTATCCATTTCCTTTTCTTCTTTTCCAGTTTTCCCTGTAGACATCCTCATCCCACTGATTGGGGATGTAGACCTTGTGACTTGCCAAGATGGGCCATAAATAGATGAGACACTTGCCTCATCTGAGCTGAGGTTTTCAGAGGCATTGCATGTTCCTGCCAGCCGTTGTGTTCTGGTCCCCCACCCTGAGACCATCAAGGCTCATGTAGTGGCTACTTCTTCATCCTAGGTTCTGGAATGAGAAGACACAAGGAACAGAGCCAAGATGAGTTCAGCAGAATTCAAATATCCAGAAATTCCAGAATGCTTAGGGTTGAAAACTGAAGCTTTCTCATTTCCAACATGTTAAAAGAGTCTCAAGTTAAGATGAAGATTGCTCACATATCCAACACACCTCCTGTCAAGTCTACTGATTGGATTAATACTGCCCTAGTAAATTATCTCAGGTAGACAAATAGCTCAGGGAAAAGAAACTAAAGGTATAATCCATCTAAAGCTTGATAAGATCAAAGTACCTACAAAGGCATTTCTTAAAAAGTAATGGCTATGGCTATTGACTTGCATGGAACTTGCCGGTATCAAACTGACTAAAAAGAAAAACAGTTTTGTAGATAAATCTATTGCCAAAGCACTCCCAACCTAGATTAGAAGAGATTATAGTATTCAAATAATAAAATAATCCTTTGGTCTCCAATCTTCTACAGGTTCAAAGCAGTCTGAGATAGGCTCTCAGTCACAAACTGCATCTTTTCTAATACTCACTGCAGAAGAGACCAAGGGGGATAATGGAGAAGAAAGAGCTGTCCCATCAAGCATCATGGAGAACAACAGGCTGAAAAATGACTCTAAGAAAATGTAACTGAAACAAATCAAGGAACATTCTCTACCATCAGGGTGGACTGATGGAACAGTGGAACAGCAGAACTGCTATTAACCAGCGACTGGAATGTACCTTCCATTCTTGCAATCTTTTCATAAGGTGTCCCTACTCCACTATTGTATCATATTGGTTTTGGGGAGGAAGAAGACAGACAACTTTGCACGTTAGTTCATGGGTCTCTAAATCAAGAAGAGCAGCAAGGAGAATATATATCATATGATATATAATCACCAGATTCTGGACTTCTGAGCCCAGTGCCTGGTAGTTTTAAGTATCTTGGAAAGAGGTAAGAGCATCTTGTGGACAGAAGAGCAAATTGGGGCAGATTGCAATTTTTGTTCATGATTATTTGTCTTCTCACTGCCATTGCCAACCTTCTAAGGTAAATGGAGTATCCTTGTTCACTTCACTGGCTTTGGGTGTGGCTATATGATGAATATCATTCAGTTTGTCATGACTGAAAAGATGATTTCAGAAGCAATGCAAGTTTCCACCAGCCTTTTTGCTGTCTCAGAAAACATCTTTAACCAGGTTTTCAGAATGAGAACACATGTAGAACCCAGCACATGCCCTCGGTGCCACAGCTGACCCCCAGGCCGAATGTAATATGAGCCTGAGATCCATATTTGTTGTTGTAATCCACAGAGATATTGAAGTTGTGTATTACAACAACAAAAGTTAATACATGAGAATATCTTGAGGATGTTTGTGATAATACATGCTTAATGCAATGGCTGGCACATCCTAAATTCAAGGTAAACGTTAAATTCTGTTGTTGGTGTCATCTCTCTATCCCCATTCACTCACAGCAGCTCTAGAAACAGAATTGGCATTCTTCAGTATTTGTGGAATGATTGAAGATAAATTATTGAAATGTATACCCTTTATAAAGTGAAATAAGGTGAACGAAATAGAGAATCACTTTGCCAGTCCTTATAAATCTAGTGGGACACCCAGTAAATTGTAAGGGACAGAGTTGCTTCATCCATATTTGAAATACCTGGTCTGAGAAAGCATAAGATATGAATGATAATTTTTAAAACCATTAATAAATATTTTTGGCAAATATTTTTGGCTCTTCTGAAATAGGAGAGTCAAGTTTTCTAGTATGAGAGTTCTGGAACTATAAGAAACTCACTTTCAGTTGTTTTGGTGCCAAATACTCAGTAAACTTGAATGAGACTCAAATTCTAGTTAATGGGGCTTTTTGAGAATGCCAATCCAGAGCAAGGACATAATATTCTTTCTGAGATTTTTAGAATGTTCTCCCAAGCTGGCTCTTGGGTATATTGTTGATAAGTTCTAAGGTCATTTATTTTTGGACCTTAAAATATTCCTACAAGTAATGGACAACTCACTTTAAAGCTGTAGTAACAAGGGAAGACGGGTGATAAAAGGGGATAATAAAAATTATGAGGGATTTATTTGGGGCCCTTTAAAATTAAGATGACTTCTTGGAAGGGCACATCCTTTTAAAGTTTGAAATGTTCCCTTGGAAATAAAAGGATGTCCCAGAGTGAGTGAAATACTATCTTGAACCTCCCTCGTTCTGAGGCCTGCAGTTTTAAGTCAGCACTAAGATGGATGTCAAGAGCAAATGATTTTTCTTTTTTCAAAATAATCATTATTCATCCTGGCATCACCTACATTTATATAGTGAATTCCATTTGAAGGACTTTTACATCCTTTCTGTCATGATTCTCCACATCAACCCCATGAGTCAAGCTACCCAGGCTTTATTTTCATCTCTATTTAACAGATAACAAAATACAGGCTCAGAGAGGTTGGAAGACTTACCCCAGGTTGCATAGACAGCAAGCGGCAGGGGTGGTTCATTTTGCCTCGGGACCATTGCTTTTTTATCTGTTATTAAACCTCAATTGGGGAAAAATGAAACAAGATGAAACCAGAGAGGGAGACAAATGATAGGAGACTCTTAATCTCAGAAACAAACTGAGGGTTGCTGGAGGGGAGGGGTGGGAGGGTTGGGGTGTCTGAGTAATGGCCACTGGGGAGGGTATGTGCTATGGTGAGTGCTGTGAATTGTGTAAGACTGATGAATCATAGACCTGTACCTTTGAAACAAATAATACATTATATGTTAATTAAAAATAAAAGTACCAGTTATCTTCCAGTATTTAAATGGCAGAATACAGATGTAGCTGCCCCTTTCCTCTGTCCTGCAGAAACACGAAAAGCAGAGTGAATCATGAATCATGGTTATCCCACCCATCCATGAGGCAATGTGGAGGCGAGAGACTGTGCATGGCAGACAGTGCTGCCAATCTCTATTGGGCAGGAAGAAGTCGGAAAGAGCTCACTCTTGTGCATGACTCTGCTGGGAGGAACTTCCCAATGACTTACAAAGCTCCGTCCCTACCTCACAGGCACCACTTGCAATTGCTGGTCCAGAATGGCCATCCTCGTGAGGATGAGTGATAGCCAGATGGAATCATCACGGGATGGAGTAGACAAAGACACTACAAGAGAAAAGATGGAACGAAACAGAGTGTGGGGGCTTGGGAGGTAGTGGTGACAAATTAAAAAGCATCACCTTTAATGTGCATTACAGACCAGGCAGAAATGGCATCAAGTATGTATATCACCATGAATTCACGAAGGGAAATGAAGCTATTGGTTGATTGATGATATAAAATTTCACATTGGGTTATGAGGGCCCTGGGAAGCTGAAGGGAAATAATAGATGAAACAGACCCTTAAGGAAATATGAGGGTAACTTTGGAAGTAGCACAAAGGAGAATAGACACTGCTGACAGCATGTAAGGAAGGTGGGCGACAAGTGTGAGAAAGTGAAATGGCAATAACCAAGAGCTGGAAGGGACTGGTGACAAATGATCAATAAAGAAGACACCTTCATGAGCTCCAGATTTAATGAGACTGGAATCTAAATTCTAAATGGCCTTCTTGGGCGCCTGGGTGGCTCAGTGGGTTAAAGCCGCTGCCTTCGGCTCAGGTCATGACCCCAGGGTCCTGGGATCGAGGCCCACATCGGGCTCTCTGCTCAGCAGGGAGCCTGCTTCCTCCTCTCCCTGTCTCTCTGCCTGCCTCTCTGCCTAATTGTAATCTCTCTCTCTGCGTCAAATGAATAAATAAAATCTTTAAAAAAAAATAAATAAATAAAAAATATAAATAAATAAATAAATAAATAAATGGCCTTCTTATTCAAGGAGAAAAAACTCACATCAGACTGTCAACACTGAGACATATCCTAGTAAAGTCCTGGATATCCAAGATAAAAAAAAGATTTCCTAACAGTGGGATCATTATATAAATAACATAATTCAGAGGAAAATGAGGATAAAGAGGAAGGTAGTGTAGTGTAGACAGTTCCATATCTTTCACACCCAAGCACCAAAGCTGGTAAACCATTTAATGCGACTTTTTAAAATACACAAATAGAAACATTAAGAAAAATATAAAAGTCAAAATCAGCTACTAGAAGGAATACCAGAGAGAAGAAACGGAAATTGCTGATTTCATCATTGATACAGTAAGAATTCAAAGAATGTTATTCAAAGAAATAATGGTCTTAAGTAAGGTATTCTACATTCTTATAAAAATAAACCAGTAGAGGGCACCTGGGTGGCTCAGTGGGTTAAAGCCTCTGCCTTCGGCTCAGGTCATGATCTCAGGGTCCTGGGATCGAGGCCCGCGTCAGGCTCTCTGCTCAGCAGGGAGCCTGCTTCCTCCTCTCTCCTCTCTCTCTGCCTGCCTCTCTGCCTACTTGTGATCTCTCTCTCTGTCAAATAAATAAATAAAATCTTTAAAAAAAAATAAATAAATAAACCAGTAGAGAAAGAATTTAAATCTTTCATATTCTCAACAAGAAGAAACACAAGACACAGACCACATAGTGAAAGATAAAAATAAAAACACTAATAAAAACCAGAAGTATATCATTAATTATGACAACAATAAGATCTGCCACATCCACTTCAAGAAATTTATCCTTCAAATATATTCATATATATGCAAATGCTGGATGTACAAATGTGTCAACTGCAGAGTTGTTTGTAACACCAAAAGGCTGGCAACAAACTACAAGTTTATTAACAGCAACTGATTGAGTAAATTATATCAGAGCCACAAAATGGAATATTATACAGCAGTCAAAAAAGATTGTCACAGCTTCAAAATCATACTGTTAGGTTTATTTTTTATTTTTATTTTTTTAAAGATTTTTTTATTAGTTATTTATTTGACACACAGAGAGAGATCACAAGCAGGCAGAGAGACAGGGAGAGGAGGAAGCAGGCTCCCGCCGAGCAGAGAGCCCGATGCGGGCCCCGATCCCATGACGCTGAGATCATGACCTGAGCTGAAAGCAGAGGCCTCAACCCACTGAGCCACCCAGGCGCCCCATACTGTTAGGTTTAAAAATAAGGTATAGAATACACAATAATTTGTTATGAAAAAGCACATGCACATATAACACACAATCTGTGTATGTGTGGATGAATGTAGGTCATACTGTCTTTGAAAAAACAAAGAAATGGGTAAAAACAGACATCACCAGAGAGGGAAATTGGATCAGTGGAGGATGAAGGCAAGAAAAGTAACTTTTCACCATGTGAGTGATGAAAACTACACTTCCCAACCTGTGTATGTGTGCAGATTCTAACCAAAAACCATATGAATTAAGTAAATTACTAAAGGCAAAACCAAATTGGTTGACCTTATTATGCAAATGCCAATTTATAGTAGGTTGGGCATCAATGTAATTCCCTGCCTAGAACATCTCTGAGCAACCCGTTTGTTTCTGTGTGCCATTAAAAGATAAGATTTTGCCTTGAAGCCACTCGGAGCTTTGCCTTAGAAGAGACTTGAACACAGATCTTACCATCATCTAGATAGAAATGGCCCAGACCAGCAGCCTAATGTCTACTTCAACAGAAGGATAGAGAATGCCCACCACTTGTGGCATGCCGATCAGACACGAGGAAACTGAGTTAAATCAGATCGAAGTCACAGTTATAGCTAGACGTGTCTAGGGTCATACCGGGACGATCTGTGAAGCCATTATTAAGTACTCTGCAATTTTTAACTTTTATCTTGGAACGTCCATTCCCACTGAGAGCACCCTCCTGCAGACATCATTCGAAATGAGAAAACATTTCCTTCTTTGCCTGTACTTTGTGGATTTTTTCAGGTTTCTACTAATAGATTATAATCTCCAGACCTAGACCTGAGGGACAATTTACACAAGACTATTCACACAGTATGATCTTCCATGATTCACTGTTTCAAGGCATGGGGGAAAAAAAGAATCACAACTGCCTAGGGAGAAAAAAGAATTATAAGGGCAGTCTCCCTCTTGAGAGTTGAATTTGATCCTTTAAGGCCAGCAATTCAATCTTTTAAAAGGCACATCTCTGTTCTAATCAATCAAGCTTTCATTTCCAATGGCAATAACCCTCCCTAGGCACTCAAGAAATCAGAAACTAGAGGCTTAGTACATGAAAAGTCAATATAGTATTTTCTACTAAGTTGACTTGCTCCTACAAACCAACCCAGGATTTTGTCAGCAGGAAATCTGATGTTCCAATATATCATGAGATGTCAACACCATCTATCAGAGCAAATCTGTCACAGTAAATGGAAATGATGTGGTTTGCATCTGGGACGTAAGGAATAGAGTTTCTGATAAATTTGAGAAGAATCAAAGATAAGCAATAGCTCCCAGTGTGTCCAGCCTCACATCTTGGGTCGTATTGCTTTGTGAGGAGTGTGTCCAAAGTTAACTGATGAGATATTCTGGGCCGTAGGGGTTCTGATCCTAGTTACTGATGATAGCAAGTGGCTTTGCAGATGTCATTGGCCAATAAAAGGGTCAGAAACCATGGGCCCGATTTCAGTTCTCTGTTCTTCATTAACAAAGTTTTGTGTGAAGTGATAAGAAGATTCATAAAATCTAGGTGATTCACACAGTGAAACTGATAGTACAGGACATTTTGTAAGGATTTTTTTCCAAGGTGCCACCTTAGAAATTTGTTCAGGAAACATTCAAATGTTCACAAGACTGGAAAAATAATTTTCTTTGTGAGCATATTCCAGGGGCTGAATAGTCAATATTATATCATGCTGGAGTTTGAATCTTAACACACTGGTGTATGGGTAGTTAATGGATGTGAAGTCCAGAAGACCGGCCTTAGGTCACAGCCCCGAGGTACCACCACCACAGTATGAGGCCTTTCAGGCCTGGAGGCCATCTAACTCTCTAAGCCTGCAAAACAGGGATCAGAATAGCTTGTCCACCTTCTCTTGGGCCTCCTGGGAGGACTGATGGCTGTGAAGTCTGTTCTTACATTTTGTGTTTTAAAATGGATGTCAAGGGTGCCTGGGTGGCTCAGTGGGTTAAAGCCTCTGCCTTCAGCTCAGGTCATGATCTCAGGGTCCTGGGATCGAGGCCTGCATCGGGCTCTCTGCTCAGCAGGGAGCGTGCTTCCTCCTCTCTCTCTGCCTGCCTCTCTGCCTACTTGTGATCTCTCTCTGTGTCAAATAAATGAAAATCTTTTAAAAAAATAAAATAAAAGGGATGTCAAAAATAAAAAATAAAGAATTTAAAAAAAATAAAAAGGATGTCATCATTCTTCAGGTAGTTCTCAATGGTAGTAATTCTGGTTTTCATGAGTACTCTGCATTTAACACTTTATATGGCAATTTCCTACTTGGATCTCATTCTTTAAAAAAATAAAACTTGGGCGCCTGGGTGGCTCAGTGGGTTAAAGCCTCTGCTTTCGGCTCAGGTCATGATCTCAGCGTCCTGGGATCGAGGCCCGCATCGGGCTTTCTGCTCAGCAGGGAGCCTGCTTCCTCCTCTCCTTGTCTCTCTGCCTGCCTCTCTGCCTACTTGTAATTTCTGTCTCTCTGTGTCAAATAAATAAATAAAATCTTTAAAAAAAAAAAAAATAAAAAAAAAATAAAACTTTATTCTCATGATTGATTTACGAAAAGCTGTGTATACTTGATGGATCTAACTTGATGAGTTTGATAACTTGATGAGTGTAATAAGTATACACCCATGATATTATCACCACAATATATGCAATCAACATATCAATCACTTCCCAAGGTTTCACCCTGCCCTCTTTATTTATCTATGTGTGTGTGATAAGAATACTTAACATAAAATTTACCTTCTCAGCAAAATTTTTTCAAGTATACAATACAGTATTAACTATAGGCTTTACGCTCAACAGTAGATCTCTAGGACTGATTCATCTTGTAAAATCAGACCTGTACCCCTGGGGCAAAGAATAAAAAAAATAGGGGCGCCTGGGTGGCTCAGTGGGTTAAAGCTTCTGCCTTCAGCTCAGGTCATGATCTCAGGGTCCTGGGATCGAGCCCCGCATCGGGATCTCTGCTCGGCAGGGAGCCTGCTTCCTCCTCTCTCTCTCTCTCTCTGCCTGCCTCTCTGCCTACTTGTGTTCTTTCTCTACCAAATAAATAAATAAAATCTTTTTTAAAAAATAAAAAGAAAGAAAATTGAAACTTCTTGATCTAATTTTCAGGTTAAAATTTCCTGCCACTACTACCATGAAATTTTTTTATAGCTCAGTTGGCAACCAATTTTCTTTATGTGTTAACAGTATTATCATAAAATAGAGGTAATAACAGTACATTTTGTGACACTTTTAGATTGGTTCTGATCATTTTCTCAGACACACAGTTATAAAAGTTGCTGGTTACAACTATGCATTTAGATTTTCTTTAAACAATCTAAGGCTTTTTCTATTGCTTTTTGCTCAATTAATACACACAAGTATTTTAAACTAGTAGAATCGTTTAATAGTCTTGTTAGTATCTATTTTCCAGATATTTAGTGGGACGAATTGCCACAATGCCATCCCTCCGAACTGCCTAGCTGCATGTAGATGTGACATTTTCGTTTTGCTACTGAGTCCTCCCAGCAAGCTAACCAGGCCGGAGAGAACCAAGGCATCCGTGGAGGGACCCCTCGCTCTAGGTCTGGGAATGGAGGCAGGAGGCACTCGGCCACTTTGTTGGTGAGTCCCCCAAGGTGCACACAGCATGGAAAATTAATCCATCCTGTGGCCAGAGTTGGAACTACCTAGAAATCCTCCTGGACTCCTTTAAGCGCTCTGGTTAAGACAACCTGGCTGTTCTGAACTGTTCAGCAGCAGCGTGAGCCTGGTGCGCCAGCCAGGATTCCTTGCAGCAGGCGAGAAAAGTCAGGAGACAGACTCACAGTTGTTTAAAAGTCCCAACAAATTGTTTAGTCCAAGGGCCGTGCTGAAGAATGTCATATCTGCCTAGGGGACCAGTTTGTGGTTTTTCAAACAGGACAAATGGGCGTGAGCTGAAAATGTGGCATAACCACCAAGAAAGAACTGAAATTGCCAAGTGGGAGATGCAGCTCCACGCCCTGATAATAATCTTTTGCCTGGCTGCTTCCTACAGTATGAGCTCCTGTTGGTTACCGATAAGAACATAATATATGTAGCTGAAAATAAAGAAGGCCTCAGTGCATTGCTTCATCTATCGCCCCAGTCCAATGGCAGCAAAGTGCACCAAGAGAAGTTCTAAACAAGAGGAGCCCCCCAGAACCCCCATCCTAGCACTGTCATTGACAAGAGCAAGTCTTGCAAGGGCTCTGGGCCTTGCCATCCTCATTCGTGAAATGGAAATAACAGTACCAGCTCCATTCTTCCTCACATAATTGTGCTGAGGATAAAGAAAACCAACCCACAGATATCCAGAAACTCCCCATGCTCCCAGAAGTGTAGACTTAGTGTGTGCCTTAAAAGGGGTTAAGAAATAATATCTGGCCTGGAGTATTTCACAACAGATTTTGGAGGAATTGGGACTAAAACATGTGAAATAATGGTAAATCTTTGGACCGTATTTGCACAAATGCTTGGTTACAGAATATAACCTGTAATTCCCCTAAGGCTTCACAGGCAAGGGGGGTTATTCAGGGAGGGGTCACAGCTGGGCTGGATCCTGAAAGATGAAGCAAAGTCGTCTGGGCAAAGGAAGGAAGGACAGGCATTCCTCATGAAGGAACTGCACCAATGAAGACATGAAGGGAGCAATGAGCTGGGCCGTTCAAGGGACCATGAAGTGACTGGCAAAACGTTCGAGAAGAGTGGGAAATGCTAAGTGAAATAAGTCAAGCAGAGAAAGACAATTACCATATGGTTTCCCTCATATGTGAAATATAAGGAATAGCATGGAGGACCACAGGGGAAGGGAGGGGAAAACTGGGAAGAAATCAGAGAGGAAGACAAACCACAAGAGACTCTGGACTCTGGGAACCAAACTGAGTGTTAACAGAGGAGGGGGGAGAGAATGGGGTGACTGAGTGGTGGGTATTAAGGAGGGCATGCATGGTGATGAGCATTGGGTGTTATCCTCAACTAATGAATCGTTGAACACTACATCAAAAACTAACGATGATTGGGCGCCTGGGTGGCTCAGTGGGTTAAAGCCTCTGCTTTCGGCTCAGGTCATGATCTCAGGCTCCTGGGATCGAGGCCCGCATCGGGCTCTCTGCTCAGCGGGGAGCCTGCTTCCCCTTCTCTCTCTGCCTGCCTCTCTGCCTCCTTGTGATCTCTCTCCCTCTGTGAAATAAATAAATAAATAAAATCTTTAAAAAAAAAAAAAACTAACGATGTATTATATGTTGGCTAATTGAACATAATAAAAAAAAAAGAGTAGGGAAATGAAATTGCTCAAGGAGGATGAGACCTGATTAAAGCTAAAATGAAGCCAGGTGGAGGAGGTGTGGATGAAGAAAGGGAAATAGGGGTCCAGGGGTTTTTCAAACAACAGTGACCCGGTGTATAAGGAAGACTGTAAGGTAATTAAATGTACATGGTCAGAGCTAACAAGATAGAAAGTAACATGGAAAAGAGTCTATTACCCACTCTTAATAGTGGTAATAGAAAAAATGGAGAGAGAATGGAAACATTATGAAGAAAAACCTGGAAAGACTGGATGACTGGATACAGGGACTAGAGATGAGTTAAAAAGTTCATGCAAGTGTTTGACACTGGGTCTTTGAAAGGCAGTATACACTGACACTATTTTGTCTCCTTTACTTTAGTGGGGATCATTTCATGTCATTGTTCCACAGAGCATTCTGAATGCAGTCAATTCATCAATTACAACAGTATTGCCTCATTACGAACAGCTATTCATTACATGGTTCTGTACGTGGGTGTTCTTGATCCTTTCCACCTTGCTCTCCAGTTCTGCAATAAATGTTCAGTACTGTGTCTTTGTCATTGGTCTTTTCTAAAAAGTGGATTTCTGAAGCTTGAAAAAACAACTGTCCGTAGAATCCATCCATCTTTGATTGAATCTATACACTATTTTTATAAATTTTAGTTCCTGGCTTTTAGTGGCAAGACACAATTCCAACTTAGTGCACTAGATGGCAGACAATAACTACATTCTCTCTATCCCATTAAAAAAAGAAAGAAAGAAAGAAAGAAAGCCGCAGTGTGGAAAAAGAACTATGGCTCACGTTTCTGTTTGCCCTCTAAGCTCATCTAAGAAAACACAACTTTTATACCTAACATCAATCTACGTTCCACTGAAAAGAGGAATTCAGAAAAGAGTCTATTCAGACCTGAGTATGCATCCTTTGTTTTTGGGGTGTTTTGTATTTGTTTTTTGAAGTTTTTTGTTTAATTGACTTTGTCTTGTTTTACCCAGGTAGGAAATGGTGGAGGGCACAAATAATGAAGGTGGTAATGATAACATTATGAAATGAGACCATATGGATTATAATGCATTATTCATTCATTCATTCATTCATTCATTTTTGCAGATCAGGGTTGGGGCAGTTCAGGTGAGAAAGCACAGTAGGAATTTATAGGGGGAAGTATGGTCAGGATAAATAACAATGAGATTATTCTCAAAAACCATACACCATCATCACCAAAGAGATGTGCCCTGACAGCCCAGGGCTGAGAAACATTACCAAAAGTTACTTTAAGGAGACATTCAGTTTCACGCTCTGCTTCTGGACACAGCTACACTGAATCACTTAATAGAAAGAAGTTGACAGTAGACTTCAAACCGACTCTAATATGGAATTGCTTGGAAACGTGGCTTTAGTCCGCATTCTTTGTAAAAAATGGTTTTGGTCAACATCTCTTGTGTCTGTTTTGTGCAACACATTACAGTGAATCCTACCTTTCCAGTGCAGGGGAGCCTGTGAGACATCTACGGATTACTTAATATTCTAGCAACGTTCAATATCCTCCTCCATGTTTTCTAATTGTATCTAGAAAGTAAAATAAATATTATATTTAGTGTGAAATTCAGGTGAAAACTCGTAATTCTCTTGGTGAAATCTAATATTTTTAGATAGCCAGCTTGAAGATCGGGGTTTTTTTTCCCCTCCAAAAAACCAAGGAAGAGACAGCTATTTAAAGCTAATAAGCTCATATTCAAGACTTGTTATTTCTACACATTTCCTAAAATCCCCGGTCGTTGTGAATAACCTGAGCTTTTTCCTGACCAGCTGTACTAGGAAAAAACGTACAGCTTATTTCGAGGTCTACCTGCTCAAGGCGGGACCGCCAGACACTTGCTCTCTCCCTGCCTTGAACTTCCTTTTTGAGCTCTCTCCCTCGCTATTTTATTTTTTGTATTTCTTTTAGAAATTTGAAAATTTTTTTAACATCTTAATTTTATTTATTTATTTATTTTTACCCCCCCCCCCCCCAGGGGCCTGAAGC
>LNAC01000209.1:2500419-2542146 GCA_002007465.1 Ailurus styani
GGAAAGCTTTTTTTTTTTTTTTTTTTTTGCAGTTTTTCAAATGATTTTATTGGACTTAAAATTCCTTTAAGGGATATACAGATATACAACTAGTTTGATCAGCTACTAATATATCTTGGTATCCCTTTATTCTTGTACTTAAGAGCCAGTTCACCTTTCCTCCATGTCCAATACTTAGCTTTGGTAAAATTTTGCCGTGTTCTTCATCTGCTACTGGAGCATGAGTGCTTCCACCCTGCTTCATATAAGCTGCTCTTTTAGTTTTCTTCCTGTGAGTAGGTTTCGTAGGACTCTTCCGTTTTGTTTTGTTTTTTAACTTCACTGCTTACATCCCACAACATTATCTTCCCATCATTCCCTCCAGTAAGCAGCAAATAGGATTCTGGCAGAAAGCAGACCTGGGATACTCCCAAAAAATGGCCCTTAAATCCCAGTTCTTGTTCACACTTACCTCCCATCATCCTAAAGATTCGAACCTTACCATCTTCTGCACCACAGCTAAAAATATTACCACATGATGCCACAGACACAGAGTGGGCTAAAGCAGGGTTTAAAAGCTGACCAGGTGATTGTGGGCTTTCCATCTCTTCTGTTTCATCTTTCTGCAAATTTGTAATCCACAGTGGCCATGCTTTCTGAAGGTTCCATAGCATTACCTGTATATCCAGTCCACATGATACCAGGCTCTGAGGTCTTTGAGGACAAAAAGCTACAGAGGAACAGATATTGGAATGTCTCTTCAGTGATCTGCTAACTTTCTTATTCTCCAAGTCCAGGATTTTAATTGCGCCGGAGTCATCAGCAGAAGCCAGCAGGTTTTCAGTTTCATTCAGTGAAAGACAATTGATTTCTTCTTCATTCACATGAAAATTGTCCAAGGAATCTTTGAGGGACCTGACATCCAGTAAGCTAATGGTTTCTCCATGTGAGGCATAGAGCTTGGTGGGGCAGGAGGGAGAGAATAAGACACTGGTAAGAGTCATCAGCAGAAGCCAGCAGGTTTTCAGTTTCATTCAGTGAAAGACAATTGATTTCTTCTTCACACCACCCTCTGCTCCAGAAGCCACTAGCCCTTCTTGACTTGCATCCAGGCAGAGTATAGGAGAAGAATGTCCACCAGTCCATTTGACTGACATTATGGCCCAGGAGAACCTGTGCTTCCCCAGTGGTAATCTTTTATGGCTCTTCCGGACTCTTCCATTTTGCCAGCGTGTGTGCAGCTCACACTACCTCACTTTCCGCTCATAAAATGGTTGTAGCCTCTGTCTCTACTTAGTTTTTAGTACTCTCTTAAAATCTGTGATTATGCCCATAAAGCTTTTTGAACCCCTTGGAAGTGATAAATTCTCATTTTTAAAACTTACATACGGTTATATTATCAAGTGATAATAACATATAGTTTTGCATATATGTATGTATATATATATATGTATATATATGTATGGTTATATTGATTATCAGATTAAAATAAGTCTGTCACATTACTAAATAACCAGAATGAGCCCAAGGGCTTATTCTTGGATTCCATAAAACTGGCAAAAAAGAAAAAGAAAAGAGTATTCCATGCAAATCAACTAGAAAAATATTTCTAAGCCACTGCTAAGACTAAATGAGCAAAGTGACATAGGAAACCAAATAATTATTCAGTGAGCATTCCTCTGAATAAATTAGGGAGAAAAAAATCCTTTCCTCCAAAACAGTAACATTTTTTCACTAAATAGACTTTACTTTTTTTAATGGGAGTTAACATTCTCATTGTGGAAAATTAAAACAATACAGAAAGGCAAAAAGAAAAAACGTGAATACCACTTTATAGTTCCACTCCCCCCAAAGACCAAAGAGATAATATGGTACCAGACCTCTTTCTGAGGATAGATACACACATGCCCATGCACATGTATGCACAGGTCCATATCATCATAGTATCATGTTCCACAATGAATTTTATATAACTTTATAGACTAATATGTATAGATCAACACCATTTTTTTAAGCTTTTTTATTTATTTGATAGAACGTGAGCAGCAGGGAGGGAAAGGGAGAAACAGACTCCTGGCCAAGCAGGGAGCATGATGCAGGGCTTGATCCTAGGACCCTGAGATCATGACCCGAGCCGAAGGCAGCTGCTTAACCAGCTGAGCCACGCAGGTGCCGTGCAACCGCCGTCTTCTTACTGGCTGCAGCAATTGACTAAATACACCACAATGTATTTAATCTGTTTCCTTTTGATGAAGTCTTAGAGTTTCCAGCAGTGGTTTCCCTATTGCAGGAAATGCAATACATCTTTGGATTTTTGCATGCCCGTGACCAAGTATTCCCGCAAAGGTCAATTACATAAGAGGAATCTCTGGGTCAAAGTTTATACACTTTAAAAATGTTACAGTTTCAATTACTCTTCCTCCCCTCAAAAGTACTGCCTGTACCCTCCTCCTACAGTGTCTGAGTGTCCCTTTTCTGTATCTGTTGTTTCGGCAGCTGGAGCCATTCTTGTTAAGGTATGTTTGAAGTTTTAACTGTTTGACATTATGTTGTTATGATCAAAGACCCCTCCCCAAATGTATCATCTGATCCAACCAATCAGTTCCCTGGCCATGGGCTTTCCGCAGCAAGCAAATGAAAACAGTGTTCCCTGCACTATTTGCTACACAAACACCTAAATACAGAGCTCTGGAAAAGCTGGGATCCAGAATGTGGTTTAGACGTGGGGTACAGGAGGTGGCCCCCTCTCCCCTTCGTTCCCAAATCTGAATGGTGGGATTCCCACCTGCTTTCTGACTTTCTGAAGCAATAATGAGCATGCAGAGAGGGTTGGCAGGGACTCCTCAAGCCTGGAGTCAGTTTCCCCACCAGATGCAGGAAAAAGATAACGTGGATGAGATGAAATCGACCATGAGTTCATCTTGTTGAACACCCAGTGCTTCCTTCTGTCCACAAGTACATTTGGCACAGATGACTCTTCTAGAGAGGAAGCGAGGAAGGGCATGGTTAAAGGCAGGTCAGCAGGAGGGAGCATTGCAGAAATTACCCTTCCCCTCATGTTGCTTCCTCCTCTCTTGATTTATACTTTATTAGGCCAGTTTTCATGTGTTCTATTTTTCTCTTTATTGTCTAGGCAGTTCTACATATCATTTTAATTCTACTAGTAGTTATTATCATATTCTAACAGAGAAGTGTGGGCCCACATTCTCTATCAGAATCTAACAACAAATCAGAGAATTATGTTCTCTCCTGCTGAGAGACCTCAACTGGGACATTTTGCAAGCTCTCACTTTTCCCTCCCTCCCTTACACTTTCCTTTCTCAGCTTTACTGAATAATCTGCCCAGTTTTCCAGATGCTTTAAAAGTCATTTTCTTAGGGGCGCCTGGGTGGCTCAGTGGGTTAATGCCTCTGCTTTCGGCTCAGGTCATGATCTCAGGGTCCTGGGATCGAGGCCCGCATCGGGCTCCCTGCTCAGTGGGGAGCCTGCTTCCCCCTCTCTCTCTCTGCCTGCCTCTCTGCCTCCTTGTGATCTCTCTCCCTCTGTGAAATAAATAAATAAAATCTTTAAAAAAAAAAAGTCATTTTCTTAGAATATGACTTCTTTGTCAAGATCACTTTTAATTGCATCATACTTCAGTTATCAAAATGTATTTACATTTGAGTTTTATTGAATTTGTACTATTGCTGCCCTTTCTTGTACATTGTATCTTTGTCTTTCTTGGGATCTTTACTGCGATTCAGTTTTTATTTAACAGAAGTATTTTCACAAATAATTATCTGAAAAGTGTCCCTGGTTGGTCTATTATTACATTCTGAATCTCTCAGTAGCTAGGATCCTGAATTATAATCCTTTTCCTTGTTAACTTGTAGCCCTGGTAAAACCTCATCATAGTTGTCGATATTAGAAGTGGGCTTTTGGGGCGCCTGGGTGGCTCAGTGGGTTAAAGCCTCTGCTTTCGGCTCAGGTCATGATCTCAGCGTCCTGGGATCAAGGCCCGCATCAGGCTCTCTGCTCAGCAGGGAGCCTGCTTCCTCCTCTCCCTATCTCTCTGCCTGCTTCTCTGCCTACTTGTAATCTCTCTCTGTGTGTCAAATAAATAAAATCTTTAAAAAAAAAAAAAAAAAAAGAAGTGGGCTTTTGAAAAACAATTCCATCTTTGGTTGGTGAACATTTTCAATCTGCAAACACAGTCCTTTCTCCAGTTCTGAAGAATTATTTTCTATCAGTTCATCAATTATTCATTCTCCCTTGCTTCCTTTTCTTGCATTTAGAACTGATTATTTTTAGCATTCCAAATCTGTTCTCCAAGATGCTTATCTTTTCTCCTGATCTTTCTCCTCCTTATGTGTGTGCTCTGTCAACATCATACGGCTTTTAGAATTGTCTATTATATTCTTCACCATCATTCAGACTTTGGTCAGTTATGGTTTAAAATTTTTTTTAAAGAATTATTTCTCATTTTCAGAGTTTCTTTTTGGTAAAAACCTGGCTTTTGTTGTGAATATGAATGAGAAGGTTTCTTCTAAACTCCCTCCTGGTCCTTGTTTCCACAGGTTCATTCGTTCTGACCAGTCAGCTTAGTGCTCTCCTTTTGACAGGGTGACCGTACTTCCGTGGTTAGATATTTGGTGCTATTGTCCAACTTATTTAGTATTGTTAGCCTGTGTAAGTCTCTTACATAATTCTTGCAGCCGGTGTGAGTACTTACATAATTCTTGTAGCGGATCGGAGGCAGATTGGAAGTCAGAGAAGTGTGCTTTTGGGATTTCCCAGGAGGAAATGCTCTGGGAGTTGACAAATTGGAGTCACTGAGCCTTCAGTTATATGCATGGGTGGTAAGGGCATGCTGCAGGTGGTTTCCCTTCGAAGCATGCAGAGGAAACTGGTCTGGCATGCTGATTCTTCTCGATCAAGGCAGGAAGCAATGGGGTCAAGGTGACAAATGGAATGGGATCTGTTCCTCTGGCCAACTGGAGAGATTTAGACCAGTGAGGGGACTCCTTTACACAAGGCTGCTGACCATGGAGTCCACGGGCTTCCTACTGGAGAGGTGAACCAAACCAGATGGCCTTTCTTGTAACCTGACTCTCCTGTGTGCAAACTCTGTATTAGTTTTCTGTTGCTACATAACAAATGACCACAAATTTAATGGCTTAAAATAACACATGCCTATTATCTCACAGTTTCCGTGGGTCAGGATTCCAGGCATGGCTTATTGGATCCTCTGCTGAGGTCTCACAAAGCCACAAATTACAATATTGGCCACTACTGCAATTCTCATATGGGGCTCTGGGTCCTCCCCCAGGCTTATTCAAGTTTTGGCAACATTCTGTTCCTTGCAGCTGTATGACCGAGGTCCCTGTTTTCTTGCTGGGAACCACTCTCAGTTCATAAACCCCTTGCAATCTCTTGTGACATAACCCCTAAAGGCAGTTCACAATCTGGCTATCTGCGTTTTTATCAAGCCAGCAGAAGCACATTTCTCTGACTTCCAGCCTCTTTCCAGTCTGCTACAAGAGTGCCTTATAGAGTGTAATGCAATCAAGGGAGTGACTATTCCATCATCATCTGCCACACGGCATCGTTTAATCAAGGGAGCAACTACCTACCCATCATATGCAAAGGTTCTTTTCACATTCAAAAGGAAGAGATTATCCAAGCCATGCGTACCCATGGGAGGAACTCTTCCGGGAACCCTCTAAAATTCTGCCCTTCACAATTTCAGAAATGTAAGAATCCATTCCAGTTTCCAATGGGAGGATGGCATTTCTCCTTCTATGTTAGTTGAGTCACTTTAGTAAAGAGCTGGGTGTTAAAGAGTTGAGGGAAGGCAAAATGTCAAAGGTGTATGTTTGACATCACATTCAATTATTCAAATAAGTGTCTTAGTTTTCTACCTTAATGAATTGATGTTTTTAACTTTCATTGTTGTTTTTATCTTTTAAAAAATGTTCTTCAAACACTTCAACTTATCTGAAGTATAAATAAAATCACTTTGTAAATTTGAGGCAGTGTATTGTCTAAATAAATAGGCTTTATTTTTAGATCAGATTTAGATTTACAGAAAATCCAGCATAAAGTACAGAGTTCCCATATACCTCTGTATCTATCACTGCACTCCAACACACACACACGTACACACACACATACACACACACAGTTTCCCCTATTATTAACATCTTAAATTAGTGTGTTACATTTATTGCAATTGATGAACCAATATTGATACATTTATTATTAACTAAAATCAGTAGTTTACATTAGGGTTTACTCTTCGTGTTGTATATCCTATGGGTCTTGCCAAGTGCATAACAGATATTTAACGTGTATACACATCCATGACATAGCTAACTTGTATCTACTATTAAGTATTGTACAGCACCATATTTTTTTCTTTAGATTTTACTTACTTATTTGTCAGAGAGAGCACACAAGCCAGAGGAGTAGTAGGCAGAGAGAGAAGCAGGCTCCCCACTGAGCAAGGAGCCCGATGCAGGACTTGATCCTAGGACTCTGGGAGCATGACCTGAGCCAAAGACAGATGCTTAACCAACTGAGCCACAGGCGTCCCAGCACCATATTTTTTAATAAGGAATTTTTCTTTTAAACACAGATCCTTGTCCAATGGGACCTATATAACCATTTTAAGCAAATGTAGGGTATGTGGACAGACCAGGTCACAGGCTAAGATATAACAGAGCCTTCTGTGACTGAATAGAGGTTGGCCTGAGATTGCTGATATTCAAAACTGATGATTAGGCACGATGTATTTCAGTCTGTTTAAGAGCACAGTCTCTGGGGAAGGAATTTTAGGACAAAAAGCAGTTTTGGTAATAATGCCAATTTTGGTCCAGACCAAAATGCAGTGATACAAGAAGACAGTTTTCAGAAATAAATTATCCTGAGAATGCTCAAGTGATGGTGAAAAACACCATCAAGATAATGAAAAGACTGAAAGAAAATATTTCATAAGTCTTATCTGATAAAGGACTATTATCCAAAATATACAAAGAACTCTTAATAATCAACATTAAGAAAGCAAACCAATCCAGTTAAAAAGTGGGCAAAAAACCTGAACAGATGCCTCACCAAAGATATGCAGAAGGCATATAAGCACATGAAAATGTGCTCTACATATATATCACTAGGGAATCACAAATTAAAATAATGAGGTACCAATATATACAATGAAATAGTACTCAGTCATCAAAAAGAATAAATCTTAAAAAAAAAAAGAATAAATCTTGTCATTTGCAACAAGGTGGATGGAGCTAGAGTGTATTATTACCCTAAGTGAAATAAGTCAATCAGGGAAAGACAAACACCATATGATTTCACTCATATGTAGAATTTAAGAAGCAAAACATATGAATACAAGGACACCTGGGTGGCTCAGTCGGTTAAGCAGCTGCCTTCAGCTCAGGTCATGATCCCAGGGTTCTGGGATCAAGTCCCGCATCGGGCTCCTTGCTCAGCGAGGAGCCTGCTTCTCTCTTTGCCTCTGCCTGCCACTCTGCCTGCTTGTGCTCTCTCTCTCTTTGAAAAATAAAAAATAAATAAAGAAAAAATAAATCTAGAAAACATATGAACAACAAGATGGGATCAAGATGGGATCGGGAAGGAGACAAACCATAAGAGACTCTTAATCTCACAAAACAAACTGAGGGTTACTGGGGGATTGGAGGGTAGGGATAGGGGGATGGGTTATGGACATTGGGGAGGGTTTATCCTGTGGTGAGTGCTGTGAAAGGTGTAAGCCTGATGATTCACAGACCTGTACTCCTGGGGCAAATAATTAAAAAAAAAAAAAAATATATATATATATATACATATATATATATATATATATATGAACATAGGAGAAGGGGGAAAAAAGAGAGGGAAGCAAACCATTAGAGACTCTTAAAGCTAGAGAACAAATGGTTGTTGGAAGGAGGGGGGTGGGCTAAATGGGTGATAGGTATTAAGGAGGACACTTGTTGTGATGAGAACTGGGTGCTGTATGTAAGTGATGAATCACTAAATAAAAAATAAATTATAAAATAAAATGGGATACCAATACATACCTATTAGAATGGCCAAAATCCAGAACCCTACTACCACCAAATGTTGGTAAGGCTATGGAACACAACTGTCATTCTTTGCTGGTAGCATGCAAAACAGTATAGACAGTTTAGAAGACAGTTTGGAAGTTTCTTACAAACTAAATATATTCTTACTGTACAATCCAGGAATCATACTCTTTGATACCTAAGAGTTGAAAACTTATTTCCGCACAAAAAGAATGAGCTGTCAAGCCATAAAAAGACATGGAGGAAATAAGTACTGCTAACTTAAATGAGTACTGCTAAGTGAAACAAGCTAGTTGGAAAAGGCTATACGTTATAATTCCAATTTTATGACATTCTGGAAATGACAAAATGGAGACACAAAAAGAGTGATACCTACATATAATGGCATGTGGAGGAATATTATTCAGACCTGAAAAGGAATAAAATTCTGCCACAGACTATATCATGACTCAACCTTGAACTCACTCAACCCTGAGTGAAATAAGCCAGACACAATAAAAGGACAAACATTGTATCACTGTATCATCATTGGTATGAGGCACCTAGAGTAGTCAAATTCACAGGGACAGAAAGTAGCATGGTTCTTCCCAGGTTCTGGGAAAGGAGGTATGTGCAGTTATTATTTGATGGGTACAAAGTTTCAGTTTGGTAGGAAGCCAAAGTTCTGGTGACAGAGGTGGTTACACAAATATGTATATATTTAATGCCACTGAAATACACACTTACAAAAAAATGACAAGTTTTATGTTGTGCATATTTTGCCATAATAATAAAAAAAATAATTCATGAAAGGAAAGAATACTGGGCAGTAGCAATGGAAGCCTGAGTTCCAGAGCCAGATCTGGAAGCATGAACTTTAGCTCTGGGGTCTTTGTAGTCTCCCTTCCGGAACTTTGAATCTGTAGTATTCATTTGCTCATTCATTCATTCAACCGATGTTTATTAAACACATACAAGAGTTCGAGTTACTCTAAACCTATGGAAGAGCTTGGAAACTATTGTTGTGGGTCAGATGCAGGACAGACGTTATTAAAATTATCAATGAATGGGAATAATCAAAACTTTTTCTATTAAACCAACATAATCCCTCATAGATTTTTCACATTCAGATATAGATTTCATTCTTAAATCAGAGTATCACAAAATGTGAAAGCTAGAAAAATGATCTAGCCTCGTAAATTATTTAGCAAAATAATTTTGTTTTCAAATTGAATTCTACAGAGAACACTAATATAACAAAATAAAATATTAAAAACATAGCCTTCTGGGGGTAGTCTAATGTTAATTATTGGGTCAAAGACATAGCATCCATCATGGAAGACTTAAGCATATTCATGGCCTGACTTCTGAGGCTCACCTGAGTGTCTAGGAATCCAGAGCACAGCCTGAAAATCCATATTTACTTTTACCCCTTTGTCCTACAGATTTTAATGATCTGTCCCCAAAACATATCTTTTTTTCATTGTGATTTGCAAAAAATAGTTCTAGGTTGCAACTGAAAACTTGAAATAGTTTCTTCTTCTTTTTTTTTTTTTTTTAAAGATTTTATTTATTCATTTGACACAGAGAGAGAGAGATTACAAGTAGTCAGAGAGGCAGGCAGAGAGACAGGGAGAGGAGGAAGCAGGCTCCCCGCTGAGCAGAGAGCCCGATGTGGGCCTCGATCCCAGGACCCTGGGATCATGACCTGAGCCGAAGGCAGCGGCTTTAACCCACTGAGCCACCCAGGCGCCCAAAATAGTTTCTTCTTAATAAACCTTTAAACCTGTTTAAAAATCAATACATCATTTTATTCACAATGTTTTAAGGCTTGAGAATTGGAAAAGTCTACATGTTTATGAGGCAGTTTGGTAAATACTGTACAGTACGAGAGTATGAACATGGAGTCCAAAAATCTAGATTCTGGTTCTAGCTCTGCCGGTCACTAGATATGTGACTTAAGAAGAATCAGGTAACCTCTCTGATCTCGATGCTGGTTTATGTCTGAAAGTAAGGACAATAATGCACGACACATCTAGGCTCCAAGGTGTCCACATATGTATATGTGAGTTAAAGTTCTATTTTCTTGGATGATATTCTGAGTGATGATAGCTATCACCAAAACTGAGTTGAGTTTAAATAAGATGGCGTGTACACTTAAAGCTGTATGTTAGTAAATGTTAAAAATTTAGTAGCCCAGGTATTTTTAATCTATAGAAATAAAGTGTTATTTATGCCCTCTCCCCCCCCAAAAAACTAGTCAAGTACAGTCTGTCAACAAGTTTTGAATGCTACATCGTCATTGAGCAGGAATTCCTAGAGATTTAAAATAGCAGCTATTCTATCATTTCATTTGTGTATTTCTCTTCCACAGTCAGGAAAATATAATTTATTGGCTTCTCAAATTTATGATCTCTCCACCTTCTCACTGGTCAGATTGCATCGCTCTTTTTCTTAATCAAATTTACATTTGAGCTGCAAGGTTTTAAAACATTCAATCCTTTTTCTATTGAAATAGTCTTATTAACTTAACATTTTTAAGCTCCATGCTTTATAAGTTTATTCCCCTTCTGGAATGAAGCACAAAATGGGCAAAATGAATGGAAGCACAAAATGGGTAACAATAATTCCTGTTTCATGTTGATTGCTTTGGTCAATCATCAAAATAATTAACACAGAATACTCCCATATAAAATGTGAAATTCTCTTGCTCTGTCATGGCGAGGGGGGGGGGGGAAGATCAGTGATCCAAGACAGGGATAGGCAAACCAAGACCTGCAAAGTAAATCTGGCCTGTTTCCTGTTTTTGAAAATTGGAACATGGCCATGCTCATCTGTTTACATATTGTCCACAACTGCCTTTGCACTTCAACCACAGTGACTCCAAGGACTTGCTACAGAGACCATATGGTTTGCAAAGCCAGAAATGTTTCCTATTTGACCCTTTGTAGAAAAAATTTGCCCACTCCTGATCTAGGGACTAAGTGAGGAAAAAGAAAATGGATGCTCTCTTTTCTTGAAGTGATTGTATAATCAGAAGCTTCTAAAATATATTCTGCACTGAGTTGGAAAACAGGCTGTGGCTAATGCTAATTAAAGCCTTACATTGAAAGGTCACCCTGTGGTCAGTGTTCTTTACTGCTGGATGACAGGAAGCAGGAGTTAGGTTCCTCTATCTGTGGGAACAAAGAAGGAGTAGCTGTGTTCAAATTTCTTAAGCAATATGATTTTTCTAAGGACAAAAGTAATAGGCAAATAATGATATATAAACAACAAAAAACAAAAAAACAATGCAGATCTTTTCTTAGACTGACTTGACCGTATCTCCACTTTGCCCTTGGGAAGTTGCTTCTTTCAGAGCTCAGGTTTGAGACTACAGGAGGCTTACAGAGTTATTATGGAGGCATATTGCCTATGCTCCCCTCTTTGCAGCCTTGGGACACTCTCTCCTTTCACAGACAAAATATTTAAACACCTTCTATATAGGCTGACACCTTCCTTGGTCCAGCCAGGCCTGAAGCTGGTCCACTCTGTTCCTTCCTCACTTCATAAGGCAATCAATTCCAATTTACAAATTCCAATTCCAAAATTCCAATTAGCTTGTACTTTGGGTCAGTTTTCAATCACTTACCATCACGACAATTCTTTGTATGAATGGTCTCCTCAGGTCTAACATTCTGTGATTTCTCACTCCAGAAAGGTCATCTATGAGGATGCGACCCATGGGATTTCATGTAAGATCTACATTAAAATCAAGGTTCCGGTATTTGTTAATTGTGTGAGCTTTACATCTTCAGTTCCTACCTCTATAAAACAGAGACAATATATACTTTCAAGTCCATTGCAATGATGAAAGGCGATTATGTAGTCATAAAGCATCAGGCAGAGAAGAGACAATAAATACTATGAAAGTATTCCTCTAGTTTTCCTCCACCAAATCAAAAGCCATGGACTCACTTCTTCCCAATTCTCAGTAATCTTATAACCCTCTGAGCTTAGCACTTACCCATTTACAGCACTTAAACAGATGTTTTAAGAATAACTTTCTACTTTATTCAAAAGAGCAATACATGTTCATTATTAAACATTTGGAAAATGTAGAAAACTACAAAGATGAATATAGTAAATGCACAAGTCAGCCATATCCCATTCTTACAACCCAGAAATTAAGTGAGAGATAATTCCTCCCCCTCTTGACTCTCTCTCTCAATCTACATGTATTAGCATGTTTTTAGTTATAAGTCAGAAAAAAATCTGGACTCAATATTCATTTGTCTTAAAGAATAAGAAATAATTGGTTCACATAAATCCAGGGATGAGGTGACTTCTTAAGCAGGACAATTCATCAGTAGCTCGTCTCAAGATACTGCAACAAGGACCTGGAACCATGACAAACTTAATATTCCTTAAGTGCTATTATGAAAACAGAATGAAAATCAGTCAACTAAATCTAAAGGGTTAAAATAACTGAGTAAATTCAGCACATTGGCCTTATAGGAAATAGATCACAGAGCTGACTTTTGGCTACTGACCTACAGCCAATGACTCCAAGGCTGATATTCAGCGAATCAGCAGAGCCAGCCACCTCCAGAGCCTTCCTATCCTTCTGCATTCTCCTGGCATGTCCGCTCAGCCCCAGACCAGGTTGCACAGTGGCTGCTGGAGTGCTCTCCTCATTTGCAGGCTCACTAACATGTCATAGTACAATCTTGGCTTCTGGTGTCTCTTTTCAAGATGGAGGAAAGCCTTTCCAGAAGGATCCCTAAGCCCGAACCGCCTCACTGACCCAAATGAACCATATCCGTACCTGTGCCTCAATCAGCTGCTACCAAAGGGAATTCATGGCCACCCCTTGGGCAGAGCTGGTACCTACCTCCCCCGAAGAACACCGCAATCCAGAGGAGGACAGAAAGCCTCAATGACATTATATTGCTAAGAAACAGGGAAATGATATGGGTGAGAAATCATCAGTTTCTGCTACCATATTTTTTTGATTTAACATATTACTTTCCCTGTGACAAGTGGTTTCAAAAGCATGATTTTAACTGAAATGTAATTGTATGAAAAGAAAACATCACAGTTTACTTAACAAGTTCCCCATTGTTAGATATTTAGGGCAATTCAATTTTTCACTATTATAAATCTTTCAGTGTTTAGTCCTGCCAAATTAAGGTCCGTAAACCCATTGTCTTAAGTAGTATTGTTTCTCTTACTGAGGTAAGTATTATTGCTTACGGTTAAAGATGCCCTATGTTTGCTCACATGTCATCAAGGAATCAGTAAATGATTGTTTAAGGAATGCTGGATTTGTAATATATAGAGAGAGATTCTTTTAGTCTTTATGGTCGCTGCTATGTTGTCTCACGATTTGCCCTGAACTAGAAGAGCTCTTGGCCAATTCATTTCAACAAATATTTACTGATAATTTTGCCAAGCCTTATAAAATGAATAAGACCCAGCATCTGCCTTTCTCAGCTTAAAATGTAGTGCATTTTTCCAGGGCTAACTCTCAGCAGACAAAGATTTTTAGACTATCAGAACGCTCTAATTCAGACACTTGTTGAATATTTATTACCTGTTATGTGTCAGGCCCTGTTCTAGGATTCCAAGAATGCCCTCCTTAAACTTAGTAGTCGTATCCTTAGGTACTGAGAAAGAAGTCCAAGAGGATCTTTCAAAATTGTTCCTCCTACCTTTTGTTCCCAGGCTCTTTGTCACTTAGAAAGGAAACATCTGGCCTCCCTGCCTTTCTCTGAATGTTTGAGGGAATAAATTCTTGTGTATTTTCTCACCTTTGGCCTTGTCGCTAATGTCATAGATAATGTAGCTATTTCAGCAGAGGGCTGTGCCAGAAAACATAATTTGACAAACTGTATTTCCTGATGCAGCTGGTAGCTCACACACAAGGCAGGAAGTGCTGCTCCGTGGAATTTTGCTGGCTGCGAGTGTGAGTGACAAGAGAGCGCTTGGGTCCTGCTGACCCAGTGACGGGTTCTCTCTGGGGACCTTGCTTGTACTGGGTCAGGCCAGGCCGCAGAGAACTGGGCTCTGGCTTGGGACTCCTGTCCGGTTTGGAATTTTTCAGGATAGAATTTCCTCCTCACAAATGGGAATTAATTAATTAATTTGTTTGTTTATTTTTTTTTTAAGATTTTATTTATTTCTCTGACAGAGAGAGCAAGCGGGAGAGAGAGACAGAGAGCAAGCAAAAGGAGGGGGAACAGCAGGCAGAAGAAAAGCATGCTGCCCGCTGAGCAGGGAGCCCAATGCAGGGTTCAGGGCTTGAGCTGAAGGCAGACACTTTCCTGACTGAGCCACCCAGGAGCCCCACAAATGGGAATTTAAATGGAACAGTTCTGTAGTGGCCCAGGTAAACCTGGTTAAAAAAATAAAAGATATAAACATCACATATTTCCTGAAATAAAGTTATAAGAATCTTTGTACCACCCTTTTGTAGTCCATCTAAACCTAAACAATGAATATATTCCTATTTTGGCTCAAAGCAACTTGGGAAAAAAAGATCACGATGAATAGAATTTTAGAGCTAAGAGGCCCTTGGAAATTATCTAGTTTGATGATGGGAAAACCCATGAGCATCCGAATGACACCGGGAGTTTACAAGAATGTTGATTCCCGCCCTGAGCCACTGAATCAGATTCTCAGAGCATCGGGTCCCTGAGCCAAGAACATCGGCTCCTTTCACAGACGAGAAGGTTCCGAGTCAAAGATTAGGCTAGAGTCCCACAGATTATGGCAACAAGGATAACACATTTTGTTGACTCGAACATCAACTTTCTTCAGTTTGTTATCCAAAAAAGGTCAGTGAAGCGGGAGGGGAGGCACTGCTGGGAGTCTGTTGAAAACGTATAGAAAGATGAGAGGTCCATAAATGAGTAGCAGTGGCAGAAAAGGCAGGAGAGCCAGAGGGTCCTGTAGAGTCGCCCCAGGAAGCCGTCAGCCAAGGGCAGGGGGCTATCGAGGCTCAAGGTTGCCGCCCCAAGAGCACAGTCCTCCTTACCGGCTAGCACAGCACAGCTGGAAGAACGCTGGCCGATGGCACCAGAGCGACAGTGGCCGCTGCAAGGGGATGGGTCGGGACAGAGTGGCAGGATCTGAGGAATCAGTCTGGTGCCAAGAGAATCGGAGTCACGGCAGTATAACAGTGACTCAGCGGCTGGACGCTCCGCACACACAGCTCACAGAGCGGCACTCCGGGAAGGCGGTGCTGGAGTCGGGCTCAGCTGAGCTCGGGGCCCTGGGGGACACAGCAGCAGCTGAAATTCAGGCCAAGAGCCCTGGGCTCCTTTTCTGTTTAATGCATTTAAACCCAGAGTGTGGTCGAATCCTTGCCCCCACCCCAGCTCCAGGGCAACTTTTTCAATAGAAAAACAGCAACGGTCAAATTATTTTAATGGTACATTTTTTAAAGGTCATGCTTAAATAGGATTGAAAGGAGAATAAGGAGATGTTACTGAGATCTCCAATTAGAAGCATTTATTTAAAAAAAAAAGACATTTATTCAACAGATATTTACTGAGTACCTACCATATATTAGGCTGTGTTCTGGACATTCTTATAAGGGAAATCATAAATATCTTGGTAATTAATTGGTAATTAATGAACAAGTACATACTCCCTTTCCCAGAGTAAGGGCTTCCTGCTTTTTGAAGTCTGCTTCTTTTAATATTTAAAAGAGCAGCAATGTAATCAAATGAGGTTACCTGAAATAAGATTGTGGCATGCTAGCAAACAGGAAGGACGTGTTAGATTAATTTCACTCCCGGAGCCAGGTTAGATGGAACTCCTTAAAGGTAACATCATAGTTGTGAACAGCAAAGTTTAGTAGGCTGAGGTGCAAAATCCACTGTAATACTCCACCTTTTTTTTTTTTTTTTACTTTTATGGTAACCTTAAAAAGTACTGCTATATAATTTTAATAATATTCCCAGTAGCTACACCTTAGAGAACAGCATGTGCCAAACATGCTGCTAACATGCATTTTTAAACATTTACTACTTACCATCAGCTTTTAAGGCAGATCTTGTTTTTTCTGTTTTGCAGACATGATCGTTGAAACACAGAGGAGGTAAGAAACACGTCTAAGATTACCCAGCTAGAGAATCAAATTCAAACCCAGTTAGTCTGATCCCCAGGTCCCCATTTCTTACAAGTAAGCTCCAGTCCCTCCACAGACATCTTTGTGAATCTGTCAGGGATTATAAATGGGAAAACGACAACAATGAGGTCAAGTGCCCAGTCTTTGGGGGTCAAGCACATCTGCTGGGCTCCTGGTTCTGCTGCCACAAAGCCAGATAGTACCTTGGGATAACAGGATAATCATGTTAAGCCCATGAAGAAATCCTTGGCTTTTAGCTCTTGATTAAAAGTAACCATGATGTCTACGGTCAAAAAGATGATAGTGTGGTGATGGTATAGATACAAGGTACAGAGCTTTGCCTTTTGAGAGTCTCTTCTTAGATCAGTCCCCCCAGTTCTGCAGTCTGAGTTCCTAAGAATAATGACAAATGGTCACCAAGTTGCTGAGTTGTTTCTCCTTTCGCTCATCACCACCGTGATCAAATTGGGAGCTGGCGATATCAAGCTGAAGAGGCAGGGCCCTGAAGCCATGTTGAGGCATAAATCTTGGTTCTTACACCTACCTGATATGCAACTTGGGACGAATCATGAAATGCCTAAGCCCGTATTTCTCAAGCTGTTTATGGTACAGAATCAATTTTTCATTTTCCTCCCTTTCTCTCCCTGTCTCCTTTTTTCTTCTCCTCCCTTCCTTCCTTCCTTCCTTCCTTCCTTGTAATGTCCAATTGATTGTGGACCAATTCCTTTGCAAAACATGATAGAAATACCTTAACAATGTCAAATGGCTATAAACATGCTTAAAATGCCAGCTCCTAACTTCTGTCCTAACTTCACTGAGGAGCATGAACAGTTTATGGACCTCACTCTAAGTCATGTTACTTTAATAAGCTTTTGTTTCATAATCTATGAAATGGAGACTCCAACACTTACTTCATGTGCTTGTTACCAAAAATTGAAGTGAAGTAAATAAAATGCTTAGCACATATGTGCCTAGCATATCACAAGCAATGAAGAATTACAAGCCCCTAGGAACTCATATTCCTGACCTAAGGCAGAAACAGGGATGGAGAGACATACGAGAGAGCTATAAAAAGTAATCAAGTTGAGGGTGCCTGGCTGGCTCAGTTGGTAGACCGTGAGACTTTCAATCTCAGGGTTGTGAGTTTGAGCCCCACATTGGGCATAGAGCCTACTTTAAAAAGAAAAAAAAGTAGACACCTCAGGTATCCATACCTCATTCCCACATGAGTTAATTTTTTTTTATCTCTTTGGGTAGCTGAATTTCTCCTTGGGAGATACATCCCACAAATCTGTTTTTTCTAGTGATGTTTTAAGTGGGGTAAGTGACTAGCCTGGGCTAAGTCCTTGAGTCATGCCAAAGGCCTGTCCATTCTGAACTCTAAGCCTGCTGTTCTGTGTTGCTCAGGATAAGCATAACCCTAGAACATCACTAAAGGTAAAAAGTATGGACATCGATATGCTGTCCAGAAGAGGATGCATTATGAACAGGATTTCAGGTGTGGCTCAGAGGAGAAATAGCTCACCCTGTAATGTCCAGTTAAATTAAATTGAGAAAACGCTGTTGAAGTAACACACTTAATAACTGTGTAATTACTCCATTGGTGGTATCATCCGTTTGACTTTAGGAGTGGGATGGATCAGGGTCCCACAAGGACTGAGGAAGAGATGGTGCTGCCCTGCCCTGCTACCCAGCAGGACAATTCCTATAACGTACGATACTAAGACCATCAGGGAGTAAGGCTGAATCACAGTGACAATTGTCGGCAACGTCCCAGCAACATGCAAAGGCTCTGTCAGTATCTAAGTGTTTAAATCGTGGACAGGACAGAGTCTCCTTGCTTGTGATATTTATCAGCAAATGACACAGCTGTGATGAAAGCACCAGAGGAAAAAAGAAACATAGAAAAGGAAGATGACGAACATCTCCAAGATTTGTCTGGTGACTCTAGGCCTGAGTAATATCCTCAAAATGATGAAGTAGCCTCATGAAAACAGCAGTTGAGGCATGCCTGAACTATCAGAGTAAGAGTGAGCTCTCAGAATCCAGATTTATATCAAACTGCAGTTTACATCAAACAATATTCAGTAATAAATATTAAATATTATTTAATCCAATCGTATTTGCTATATTTAAAACCCTTTCCATAGATTATTTATATCAGATAAGAAATCCTAATGTAAATATTATTTTACCTTTCAGCTCTGACAGGGAAAGCTACAATACGGAAGAGCTTCTGGAAGATAATATCTCTGCCAAATAAGACACCTAAAGGGGCGCCTGGGTGGCTCAGTCATTGGGTGTCTGCCTCCGGCTCAGGTCATGATCTCAATGTCCTGGGATTGGGCCCCCGCATTGGGCTCCCTGCTCAGCAGGAAGCCTGTTTCTCTCCCTCTCCCTCTCTCCCTGCTTGTTTTCCCTCTCTCTCTGTCAAATAACAAATAAAATCTTAAAAAAAAAAAAAGAAGAAGAAGACACCTAAAAACACGTCCAGATGAAATCCAAACCAGAAATAAATAGGTGGAGAAAAAAAGATGGGAACGTCAAATAAAAAGCCCAAACCAGTCAGGTGGATGAGGAGAGAAATCAATATACCAGCACATGGAATCTCCAACAATGAAAATATGGTAAATTTCTCCCTTTCCACTAGCTGAGTGGGCATTGTCTAAGGGGCTCAATGTCCCTATCAGAGAGGGCATAAAAGTACTGGTGTAGAGCAGGAAAGAAGGAAAGTTCTAGATTCTAAAACAAGTGGAACAGGGGAAAGGAACATTAATGGAACAACATGTAAGAGGTAAGGGGAGGGGAAAAAGCAGCCTGCAGGGAGGGTGGCTTGAAAGGGGTTCAGAGTATCAGCCTTCAGCCGTGCAGAGCTGGGCTGAAAGTTTTCTGTAAAATGGCAACACTGTTGACACTTGTTGACAGTGTCTCCCTTGAAAACACAGTGAGATGATATATGAAAAGTGCTTAGCAAGTTCCTATCGTGCCCTCTGGGTTAAAGAAGGGAGAGCCATTGTTAAGAATAACAATAATAGTAAAGTAAGAATAGTGATTTGAGGGTGCCTGGGTGGCTCAGTGGGTTAAAGCCGCTGCCTTCGGCTCAGGTCATGATCCCAGGGTCCTGGGATCGAGGCCCACATCAGGCTCTCTGCTCAGCAGGGAGCCTGCTTCCTCCTTTCTCCTCTCTCTCTGCCTGCCTCTCTGCCTACTTGTAATCTCTCTCTCTGTGTCAAATGAATAAATAAAAATTAAAAAAAAAAAAAAGAATAGTGATTTGGGGGCTAATTCCCCCGTTGTTTAATCTGCCAGTCTACCAAAATATGACTATTTTCTGAAACCTAAGGGTAATAATAAAATATCATTTATATCCTAGGTCTAAATCTGTATAGCTCTTTTAAAGGGAAAATCTTACTATAAGGGGAAAGTGGAAATAAATTTGCCAAATTTATAAATTGGAGCAAAAGAAATACTCTAAGGGTTAATTTCACGTCAGGTAGTAAAATCCTTTAGTGCTTCAGTTATTTATTTTTTTAAAGTTTTTATTTAACAAACAAATTTCCAGTTTGTTAACTTACGGTGTTATGTTAGTTTCAGGTGTACAATACAGTGATTCAGCCCTTCCGTACATCACCTGGTGCTCATCACAACAGGTGCCCTCCCTCATCCCCCATCACATTTTTCATCCATTCTCTCCTCCACCTCCCCTTGGTAACCATCAGTTTGTTCTCTGTAGTTAAGAGTCTGCTTCTTGATTTTCCTCTCAATTATTTATTCAGTAAGGTACCAAGTAGCCTATGTGATACTATATTACCATTTAGCCTTTAAGCCATATTAAAAAACAAATATTTCTAAGGCATAAACTGACCCAGCTTTTTCAACAAGCTAGTAGCTTGAGGGGAAAAATGGAGAGGATTCACTGCTATAAATTGTATAATGTTTACAGAACATAGTAACCACAGGTAATATAGGGTATTTGGGGGCTGTAATTGAAATAAACCAACTGTAAAATATACGTGTTTTTTGAGACAACCTGGGAAATTTACTTATGGTTTGGATATGAGATGATATAAAGGAAAAAAGTTAGTTTTATTGAGGGTGAAAATGGCATCATGGCTGTGTAAGAAAATACCCATATTTTCAAAAATTTGTACTGAAGAACATAATTGTGAAATGGGATCTCAGTGGCTGAGTTTTGTTTCCAAATACTTCCAAAAAGGGAAAAACGGGGATGGGCGGAGCAGAGGTAGCAAACGGTTGGTAATTGTTAACTCTGGTGATGAGAATGTGAAGGCTCACTGTCCTCTTTGCTCTATTTTCAAGATGCTTGAAATTGTAAATGATCAATTAAATGGCAAGCACTTAAACATCAGACAGTCAATGTTCTCTCACTATTTTTAAAAAGTGGTTTTCGGAAATACAAACAACTTATTTATATTCTATTTTCTTAAGAGATAGATTTTCTACATTATTTCAGGAGGAATGTGATGTAATGACTTGGAACTTACAGTAAATTACAGTATCAGAACCTCTTCATTTTTTATTTTTTATTTTTATTTATTTATTTTTTTAAAAGAATTTATTTATTCATTTGACACAGAGAGAGAGATTACAAGTAGGCANTATTTATTTTTTTTTTAAAGAATTTATTTATTCATTTGACACAGAGAGAGAGATTACAAGTAGGCAGAGAGGCAGGCAGAGAGAGGGGGGGAAGCAGGCTCCCCGCTGAGCAGAGAGTCCGATGCGGGCCTCGATCCCAGGACGCTGAGATCATGACCTGAGCCGAAAGCAGAGGCTTTAACCCACTGAGCCACCCAGGCGCCCCCTCTTCATTTTTTAAATGTACTTTACAGAAGCTGTGATATCATCAGGATATTTGGCTAATTAGTAAGCAAGTTTATGTACTCTGGGAAGTCCTACCAAGATTTTGAAAGTATTTACTTCATAATGACACGAGTGAGTGGCAAAATGAATTTTTTTGTTTCAAGTAGACTAAATCAATTCTTTTGGACTAAATTTATTTAATGCATTCACATATTTTTTTAAAATGCAAAGAAGAAATTAAAAGCTGAGAACCTAAAGGTAATTTCTGATTTCAAAATTCAGGAGACAGTTTCTTCTGGGCCTGAGAGCAAAAACCCCTCAACACTTTCCATTAGTTCCAGTGTCCCCTCGTAGAAAAAGAATCATCAGCAACAACTTAGCCTCTTTTTGTTTGCTCAGTATAAGCATAACCCTAGAATATCACTAAAAATAAACTGTACAGACATCAAAGTAAATCAAAGAGTTATGATCGGGATTTCTTTTTTTTTTAAGATTTTATTTATTCATTTGACAGAAACAGTGAGAAAGGAAACACAAAGAGGGGGAGTGGGAGAGGGAAAAGCAGTTTCTCTGCTCAGCAGGGAGCCTGCTGTGGGGCTGGATCCCAAGACCCTGGGACCATAACTTGAGGGAAAGGCAGAGACATAACAACTAAACCACCCAGGTGCCCCTATGATCAGGATTTCAAACGTGGCTCAGAAGTTGTAGCTCCTCCCTGCAATGCCCAGTTACATGAAATTGAGAAAAGACACGGTTAAAGCAACATATTTAATAATTGTGTAATTACTCCATTGGTAATATCACCCATTTGGCTTCAGGAGCAGGATGAATAGGGGTCCCCGTGTGTACATGCGTGTGTGTGTGTGCATGTGTGTGTGTGTGTGTGTGTGTGTGTGTGTGTCTGTGTGTGGTGTTTGCTTCTAAGCCGGATCTAGCCCAGCCCTCCCTTTCAGCCCCTTCATAAAGATGATGTCATAGGATAGTTCTGGAGTCATAACCACAGACCTCAACACTAAGCAGACTAAGCAGTTCTTTATTTTATTTATTTATTTATTTATTTATTTATTTATTTATTTATTTTTGAGAGAGACCATGAGAGCCAGGGGGTGGGGGTGGCCAGGAAGGGACAGAAGCAGAGGGAGACAGAGAATCTTAAGTAGGCCCCAGGCCCAGTGCAGCCTGGAGCTGGCTCCAGACCCTGAGATCAGGACCAGAGCTGAAGTCAATCTGACACGTAATTAACTGAGCCACCCAGGCACCCTTAAGCAGCTTTTTAGAAGCTCATTACTTTTTCCTTTGTCCTTTCCTATAGAAATACTGCCTCTCACCTTCCGGTTGTTTCATTTGAGCCATCCTGTAGGTCTTTTGTGCTTTGGGTTTTGCCTGTTACTTTCATTCCCCCTTCTGAATCACCCCCGTGTTTGTTTCCTACCTCTCCAAACTTACTTTAAGGGCAATTTCTCTGTCCCTCAAAAATTGGGAAAAAGAGTTACCAGTACGTGTTTTTAGCTTATGAAAGAAAACATTATCAGAAGTCCCTTAAGGAGAAGAAAACTAGATGAAATAAAGATTATATTTTCCAAATGAACACACAGTAATAGACATAAAATATCTTAATAATTTTACAAATAACTAGGATTGCTGTGGATTAATAAGCTGAAAGAGTTTGAAAATGTTTATCAATATTTACTAGGAAAATACTACCCACAATATAATATTTTACAGTGAAATTTGGAGTTGAAAATTCTTTTAATTCTAGCCTGGTGATGTAGCAAGCTCAAAAACAAGCCACAAATCTACCTGGAAATGGAGGTAATACTATCTTATTTTACAAACAATGTTAGGATTATGGGGGAGAAAGGAATTTTTTTCCAGCAAGTTATAGAAAGTTCAAAATTTCAAAATATCAGTGCAGGTATTTAACCGGACACCGGTAACATCAAAATCTAATCAAAATGGAATAACAACAAAAGCTATTTCCTTCCCACCTATTTTTGCATAACATCCTGATTTACCAGCTGCAAGACTTTTCACATGCGAGAGACAGCCGTTCTAATTTACATTACAGGCCTGTCCCAGATTAGTCATCCTGTTGATAATGCTGTGGGCTCAAATACATGTAATCTTTTACAAAAATAATCATTAAGTATTTCTTGTGACATCTGAAAAAAGTTGCTTTCTGCTTTGCCAGCCTCCTGCTAGCCAACATATTTCTCCGTAAGAGCCCCAGGGAAAGAGCACCCACAGTTCTGCAAATCTAAGAGTCTAGGGAGGAATTAGAAACCATTCAACATGTGCCTCCGTTTTGAAGGATGAATTAACTAGTTATTGGTAATTAAGAAGATAGCTTGTTTGTAAAGTTCTCCAGAGGTGATTATTTTATAACTTCAGTGACTTTGGTGACTTAGAATTCAAGTGAGTGAATATAAAGATCCTAGTGGCTTTATTTGACAGTTCATGAATCAGACAGCATTCAATCTAGCACATAGAAGCTCGAATGAGCTGTGCAAAATGAAAAACTTTTATAGACAGAGGGGAGCGGAAACGGGGAAGTTACGCTAGACAAAAAAAGCAAACTGGTTATGGCAAGGTAACCTTTCTTTAGGGATTGGCAAGCGTCTCTCGGGCACATAACCTAACAAGTGTTGATTGGAGGATTCCTGATTGACTGGCTTAAGATTCCATTTCTGGGAGAGCCAAAACTGTAATTAAGTCACATCTTGGTTTGGTGATGTGGGGCTTAGCATAAGTGACTCCATTTGGAGGCTGGTTGCCTTGTGAGGTTTTGTTGTATTTATTTATTTATTTATTTATTTATTTATTTATCTTCCAATATTTCATTTAAATTCAAGTTAGTTAACATACTGTATTAGTTCCAGGAGTAGAAGTTAGGTATTCATCACTTATAACACCCAGTTCTCATCCCAAAATGTGCCCTCCTTAATGCCCATCACCCATTTAGCCCATCCCCTCTCCCCTCCAGCAGCCCTCAGTTTGTTTCCTGTAGTTAAGAGTCTCTATGGTTTGCCTCCCTCTCTGTTTTCCTCTTATTTTATTTTTCCCTCCCTTCTCCTATGGTCATCTGTTTTGTTTCTTAAATTTCACATAGGAGTGAAGTCATATGGTATTTGTCTTTCTCTGACTGACTTATTTTGCCTGTTTGCCTTATTTTTAACTCAGCAATTCTTTGTTTTTCTTAACCAGAATCCAGGGGCTGGGTTTATATTGTGAAGCAGAAGAGCAGGACATCAGCCTTGACATCACAGCAATAAACTTGACATTCAGGAACTTGACATTCACGAGGTGTATGTCTGAGATGGTCTAGGTATTCCAGTAGCACTGAAGCATTTAATTTTCATCCAGTGTCGAGTGTTTTCTGTGCATAGACACCTAAAATCACCAGCCACTCAACTATCCCCAAAGCTTTACCTCTCGCTTGAGCAATTTTAACTGGCAGGACCGCTCACTTTTACTTGCTTCCCTACGGAACTACCTCCCCCCTCCCACACACCAATAATTTCACATCAGGATGTTTAATTTATTGTAAACTTCCACTTTCTGTGAAAAAAAAATTTTTTTGCCTTCTATTCAAGTTACTGTTTTCAATGACAAAGAACATTCAGGCTTGTCCTGAGCTGTGCGTGGTGACTCAGTCCTCAACACTTGCCTGCAGGAAACCTAATCACACCTCAGCAAAGGTGTCAATTACTCTAGTTTCTACTCCAGTTGCTCAAAAACAATGAAAATTGTTAAGTTAAACACCAGTCAGTGACTCTGATACTTGTAGAATCAACTTTTCCTCACAATTGAGGCCAGCTCCGAATAGCAAAGACTACACGAGACCCCAATTTAATGTATTCTCTTTTTCTCGCCTCTCCTAATTTTTGTTTCTCGATTATATTCAAGTATAATCTCTTGAAAGATCTGCTCCTCCTGTGCCAATTTCGGTCTGGGGCGTGTGGGTCCCCAGGTGCACCATGGCACAGTAATCATTTCACACACCGCCAAAATGGTTGAGTGGCTCTACTTTACATAATACCCCAGCAGCCCTTGACGGCTATAATCAGTAACCAGCCTTCACTCCTCCTGGTTCAATAATCCTATTTGCTCTGCTTTTCACTTAGTTTTTAGTCTCCTGTCCTTTAAGCTTTCTCGTGGCTCCTTTCTGAACTTTTACCAAGTTAACCGTGTCCCACTGCTTTGAAGTGATCAGTGCTGCATGTAGTTGTCTTAGGAGGACCCAACCAGCCTGGTCATATGATTACAGGACAGAACAAAAGCCTCGTGAGTGTTCGGGGCACGGAGCAATGCCCAGGGTAGTCGCCTCCGCCCAACCAGGCTAGTGACGCTGGAAGCAAGGTGCTCACTTCTGTGGTATTCCAAGATGTTTTAAAGGAAGAGAGTTTAAAAACATATCAGCATTACCATTTTCATTACATGGAGTGTTTCATTTAAGGTTTACATGACACATATTATCTCACTTAATTTATTGTCCATGAGAACCTTGAGAAGGAGGTCATTACTGCCTCCATTTAACAAATGAAAAAGCTGTCTTAGAGAGAAGGTGTTATAAATCAGAATGAGAGTCCAGGTTTGTCTGACTTAAGAGTGCAAGCTTTTATATGAAATCATGCTGTTTTGCACATGGCAGTGTGCAAGGAAAGACTTTTCCACCCCGGAAACAGCCACTGGGGCTAATTCTCAAATTACTCAAATTATCCAAATGGCATATTAACCCCCATAACTTTGCAGAAACAAGAAGTTTCTATTTTATCTCTCCTTCCCCGGTTCAGTATCACTTGGGAGTGTGGATAAAGGGGAAATGGAAATATTAGAAAAGGAAGAGAGAAAAGTGATATGGTACCAAAGATACAAGGTAGAATTATTTTTGAAAATTATTTTGAGATGGAGGAATGGGATTTCTAGGATACTATATTCAAGTTAATAACTTGTCAACGCAGTTTCAAAATTTAGAAATCTTTTTTTTTTTTTTAAAGATTTTATTTTTTATTCATTTGACACAGAGAGAGGGATTACAAGTAGGCAGAGAGGCAGGCAGAGAGAGAGGAGAGAGGAGGAAGCGGGCTCCCTGCGGAGCAGAGAGCCTGATGCGGGCCTCGATCCCAGGAACCTGGGATCATGACCTGAGCCGAAAGCAGAGGCTTTAACCAACTGAATTATAGAAAGCTCTGGCTGTGGTTCTTGATTATAGAAAGCTCTGGCTGTGGTTTTCGTATTAATGGAGCATTTAGGCATGCCATTTTTAGATGGACATTTGTCATGGCTCCTCACTGTCACCATGCACCCATCTCTATCAACTCTGTAGACAAATGGTCTCTGTCTTGACTTTATATAAATTATGCTGATGTTCTCATTCTTTCCTTTATTATTATTATTAATTATTATTTTCCCCTCACTTTCCAATACATCAATATGATTTTAATACCAATTGATACCAATCTCCACAATATCTACTAGCTTCCCAGGTTACCTGTAAGTGTCCTTAATACTACCCAGGTCTGACTTTTGTAAAACATGTACATCTATCCAATTGACTCAAAACTTCTCCTTACAGAAGGAAATTTAACATTGTTTTCATTGAAGGATAGTTGGCACGTGATGTTGTATTAGTTTCAGGTAGACAAGATGGCGATTCAACAAGTCCATGTTATGCCTGCTCACCAGGAGTGTAGCTACCATCTGTCACCACACAACACCATTACAACACCACAGACTATATATTCCCTCTGCTGTATCTTTCATCCCCATGACTTATTCATTCTTTAACTGGAAGATTTCAACATTTTTGAAAGATAATTTTCCAGTAAATTGTGAACATGTCTCATAGTCTATATACCACATGACATATTCTCTTTTTTTTTTTTANCAAAAAAAAAATATTTTATAAGGATATAATTGTAACCACCAAATATTATTTCATGTCCAGAAGTGTACAATCAGTGTTGCATTAATTTGTTTCACACTAAAAACCAGGGTTTTGGGAGAATAAATTTTTTTCCCCAGGAACCTCAGAATTTACTCTCTTGAAAAGGGAGATTTNAGGTGCCCTACATATTCTCTTTTTTTCAAAAAAAAAATATTTTATAAGGATATAATTGTAACCACCAAATATTATTTCATGTCCAGAAGTGTACAATCAGTGTTGCATTAATTTGTTTCACACTAAAAACCAGGGTTTTGGGAGAATAAATTTTTTTCCCCAGGAACCTCAGAATTTATTCTCTTGAAAAGGGAGATTTATTTTGAAGTAGGTAATTATTTTCAGTAATAATTTCTAATTTTTTTCCTGGTTTAAAGGTTTATGGTATTTTGGGGCGGGGAAATAAAGTGATCAGTTTATATTTTATTAATGTGTAACTTTAAAAACTAAATTTAAAGTGTAAAAATTGCCTTCCTTACTATTTTTATTAATGTTTATTTACTCTGATTATGGTTAAATAAAAATTAAAACTTTTTGGTGTTTCCGTCAATTTAAAGGAAAACAATAGGAAATATTAAGTGCAGTAGACAAACCTACTTAAGGTATAAAGTTAGAATAAGATTAGAAGGAAATCCAAGAGGGTGGCCTGGATGGCTCAGTTAAGCTTCTGCCTTTGGCTCAGGTCATGATCCCAGGATCTTGGGATCAAGCCCCATGTCTGGCTTCTTGGTGAGCAAGGAGCTTGCTTCTCATTCTACTGCTCCCCGTGCTTGTGGTCTCTCTCTCTCTGTCAAATAAATAAACAAAATCTTAAGAAAAAAAAAAAGGAAATCCAGGAAAATAAAGGGAATTTCATTTGTTGAAATGGTATAATTATATATTTTGATTTAACAAAACAGCAGTTGTAATAAATACATAACAATTTGAACTCTTAAATTTATTAACATACACAAAAGCAGAACCTAATATTATGAATAATGTGTACCACCTCAGTTCAATAATTAATCTTTTCTCATGCTTACTTCATCCATCTTTTCCTTTCTATTTTATTTTGAAGCAAATCCCTGAGATATCCTAGTATTTCACCACTTTTTCATGTCATGTCACTCTTAAATATTTCCCTAAAAAATAAGAATATTTTCTTACATAATCATAACACCCGTTTCATGCCATCAAAAGAAATATTAATTCCCTAATATAATCTTCAACCCATATCCAAACTTCCCTCAATTATCTCATAAATATCCTTTTATATTTGGTTTGTTCAAATAAGGATCCAAATAAGTTCCACTCTGCATTTGATACTCATGTCTCTTAAATGCCTTCTTCTCTTCAGGTTTTCTTTCCAAGATCTTTCCAAGATTACAAAAATGAGGTCAGTCGTTCTGTAGATTATCCCACATTCTGGCTCTTTGATGCCTTCTTATGAGGTCATTTCAATCATTCTCTCCCTGTATTTCCTATTAACTGAAAGTAAGATTTAAATGTGATTAGATTCTGCTTCGTTTTCTTTTTCTTTTTCTTCCCTCCTCCTCCTCCTCTTCCTCTTCCTCCTCCTCCTCCTTCTTCTTCTTCTTTTTTTTTTTGCATAAATATTGTTCAGGTAGTGCTTTGTCCTTCACAGTGCATCACATCGAGGAGCAATGTCTGGTCGATATGCTGTTAGTGATGCTAAGATGGACCTCGAGTTAGATGAAAGCCGTCAGCCCTTCTGTTGTGTAGTTCTCCAACAAACTTCACCCTAATGGTTCTTAGAAGACTCAATTATTTCAATAGAGATTGCCAAAAAGTAGTTTTCTACTTTTATCTTTCCTCTTGTCTTTTCTACTTTTGTCATTGCTTTCGGCTGTAATTCCTCTTTTAAATAGAGCTTTGCATAATCAAATGCATCAATTTAAATACTTTGCCAATTAATTTATACAAGAAAGGTAAAATAAATGCTGAACTCTTTCCTAATTACCAGTTTCCCACCTAAGAAGATAGTTCTCTGGCCATCTTCAACAGTAATAAAAGATGATTTCTTTTCTTCTTTTCCTTTTTTTAAATTGTTGTTTGTTCATTTTTTAAATTTAACTTTCCTGTTTTATCTCTCTTAAAAATAATGAATTTATACATTTTTATAAATTCAATGTGTTTGAATCAAGTGTAGTCACTTTTCTTTTTAGATGCTCAAGTTATCCCATCTTGGACAATTGGAAGGATCTTTTCAATCTGGCTATGTCCTTTTGATATAACCCAATTAATCATTGGTAGTCTCTTTGGTTTTTGATGTGTGTGCACACGTGCATGCGCACACATACACACACACACACACACACACACACACACAGTCTCAACCCATCTCATATATTTCCTATTTCAGGTTTGTAATCAGTCACTTTCCAATCATTTTCCAATTAAGGACTTGGTGGGGAATTTCCAGTAGACCACAGTTTGGACACCAGGAGTATTCATTGCTTCTAAGTTATTACTGTTTCTAGGTCTTTCCAGTGTATTGAACTGGGAGATACACTTTTTTAAAAAAAAATTGTGGCAAAATACACATAACATAAAATTGATCATTTTAACTGTTTTAAAAACAAATATGTAAAGTGTATAGTTCAACAATATTAAGTACATTCACATTGTTGTATAACCAATTTGCAGAACACTCTTTCTCTTGAAAAACTGAAACTTTATACTCATTTATGATTGTTTACAACTCCCCATTCTCCCAGCATCCTAGCCCCTGGCAACCACATTTCTACTTTCTGTCTTATAAATTTGACTACTCTAGGTACATCAAAAAAGTGGAATCATATAATAGGTGTCTTTTTTGTGACTGGCTTATTTTACTTGGCATGATATTTCTCAGGTTCTCTTTGTTTAGCATGTGTCAGAATTCTTTTTAAGACTGAGTAATATTCCCATTGTATTATATACCATATTTTGTGTATTAAGTCATTCACTGATGGTTGGTTGGGTTGCTTCCCCATTTGCCTGTTGTGTTCTTTTAACATAGGTGTACAAGTATCTTTTGGAGACTCTGCTCTCAGTTCCTTTAGGTATATAGGTATACCCAGAAGTGGAATTGATAAGTCATGTGATAATTTTATTTTCCATAGTTTTAGGAACCTCCATCTTTTTTCATAGCAGCTGCACCATTTTACATTCCTGTCAATAGTCACAAAGTTTCCAATTTCTCCACATCCTTGCCAATACTTTTCTTTTCCCTTTTTGATGGTAGACATTCTAGTGGGTATAGGGTGGTATCTCATTGTGGTTTTGACTTACATTTCCCTAATGACTATGATGCTGAACAATTTTTCATACTTTTTTTGGCCATTTGTATAACTTCTTGGAGAAATGTCTGTCTGAGTTCTTTGTCCATTTTTTATTGGTTTGTTTTTGTTGTTGTTGAGTTGTGGAACTTCTTTATATATTCCCTTATCAGATATATGATTTGCAAATATTTTCTCTCATTCTGTAGGTTGCCTTTCATTCTGCTGATTACGTTCTTTGATGCACAGAAGTTCTTAATATTGATGTATTTTTTTACTCTTGTTACCTATAGCTTTTGGTTTTTGGTTTGTTTGTTTTTTGTCCAAACAATACTTGCTAAATCCAAAGTCATGAAGCTTCCCCCCTAAATTTTTTTCCAAGAGTTTTATAGTTTGGGGTCTTATGTTTATAGGTCTTTGATCCATTTTGAGGTTTTTTTTTAAGTTATTTTTTTTTAAGATTTTATTTATTTAGAAGAGAGAGTGAGAGCGGGGGGAGGATTAGAGGAAGAGGAGAGGAACAAGTAGACTCTGCACTGAGCACAGAGGCTGATACAGGGCTTGATTTCTAAGACCCTGAGATCATGACCTGAGCTGAAAACAAGAGTCAGATGCTTAACTGGCTGAGTCACCCAGGCACCCCCTGAGTTACGTTTCTGTGTAGTATAAAGTAAGGATCCAACTTCATTCTTTTGCATGTGAATATCCAGTTTTCCAAATACTATTTGTTGAAGATACTGTCCCATTCTCCAAGAATAGTCTTGGCTCCCTCGTCAGAATCATTTAACCATGTATTTTAGGACTTATGGGCTCTCTAGTCTGTTCCATTGGTCTATATGTCTGTCTTTATGCCAGTACCACATTGTTTGGATTACTACAGCTTTGAAATCAGGAAGTTTGAGACCTCCAACTTTGTTCTTTTTCTTTCTTTTTTTTTTTTTTAAAGATTTTCTTTTTTTATTTGACAGAGAGAGAGACAGAGACAGAGACAGTGAGAGACAGATTACAAGCAGGGCGAGTGGGAGAGGGAGAAGCAGGCTTCCCCCTGAGCAGGGAGCCCGATGCAGGACTCAATTCCAGGACCCTGGGATCACAACCTGAGCAGAAGACAGACGCTTAACAAGTGAGCCACCAAGGCGCCCCTGTTCTTCTTTTCAAGGTTGTTTTGGCTCTTCAGAGTCCCTTGAGATTCAATATGATTTTAGGATGAATTTTTCTATTTCTATAAAAAATGCCATTGGGATTTTGATAGAGATTGCAATCTATAGATTGTTTTGCATTGACATCTTAACAATATTATGTCTTCCAATCCATGAACATGGGATGTTTTTAAATTTATTTATGTCTTCCTTAATTTCTTTTAGCAATCTCTTATAATTTTCAGTATATAAGTCTTTCACTTCCTTGGTTAAGTTTACTCCTAAGTAGTTCATTCTTTTTAATGCTACCATAAATGAAATTGATTTCTTAATTTCCTTTTTTGGATTGATGTATGCACATACAACTGATTTTGGTGTATTGATTTTGTATCCCACAACTTTGCTGAATTTATTTGTAGTTCTAACAGGTTTTGTGTGTGTGTGTGTGTGTGTGTGTGTAATCTTTAGAGTTTTCTATAAACCAGATCATATCCTCTTCAAGCAATCATAATTTCACTTCTTCCTTCTGTTTCAGATGCATTTGTTTCTTTTTCTTGCTTAATTACTCTGACTAGGACTTCCAGTACTGTGTTGAATAGAAGTGGTGGAAATGGGCATCCTTATCTTGTGATCTTAGAGGAAAAGCTTTGTCTTTCACCATTGAATATGATGTAGACTGTGGGTTTTTCATAAATTGCCTTCATTTTGAGGTAATTTCCTTCTATTCCTAGTTTGTAACATGTTTTATGAATTACATGGAATGTTTTAAAGAGCAAGATTAAGAATGAAAGCTACACTAAATAATTGCTTTTAAGATGTTACTTTAATGTTACTTTGTAATCTTCACAAAGTATTGGAATAACCATCATATTCATTGTTAAGTAAATAGTGAACAAATATTTATGCTTCATTCAACAACTATTATTTGCTCTCTACATGTGTCATGTACTTCTGGGAACTGGGTGGGGCAGACAAATTAGCTCCTCTCCTGGAGTTTGCACTTTAGTGGAGGAAGATAGAAAATAATCAAAGAAAAAATGAGTAGAAAAATATCAGATAGTAACCGGTGCCTTGCAGAGAATTAAAATATAGCAATGTGATGGAGAGAGTCTGGGGAACTATTTTAGATTGGAAGGTAGGGAAGACCTTCTAAAGAGGTCATAGTTAAGTTGAGATCTGACTGATAAGAAGGAAGTAGACAAATGAAGAGCAAGCATTTCAGGGAGAGAGAATGACAGGACAAAATCTCCAAGATAGGAAAACACCTGGTGAAGTCACGGAACAGAGAGAAGATCAACGTGATTGAAGCAGAGTGGGCAGAGGCGAGATTGTTTAAGATGAGGTCAAAGAGGAAGGGTGGTTATTTTACCCTAATTGTAAAAAGAAGCAATATAATCATATATGTAAAGCTCTGTGTTAGACACATAAACACTTAAGATATGCTCACTCCCCTTGAGAAAGATAGAATCTTATAAGGTCTCTAATAAAAAATATGTAACTGACCAAATTTGGAAGCATCTTAGCTACACTTATATGCTTATTTACATTGATATCTAACTATCAGAATCTCATGTCACCCTTTCCTTTTAGATATATTTATTTATATGTATTCATTATATATTAAATTATTGATATAAATACACATAATATATGTTAATTTATATATATATTTTAAAGATTTTATTTATTTATTTGACAGAGAGAGAGAGTACACAAGCAGGCAGAGAGGCAGGCAGAGACAGGAGGAAGCAGGCTCCCCGCCAAGCAGGGAGCCTGATGCAGGCCTCGATCCCAGGACCCTGAGATCATGACCTGAGCTGAAGGCAGAGGCTTTAAACAACTGAGCCACCCAGGCACCCTAAATTATTTATATTTTTATATGTAAGTTAAGAGATAGATAAGAAGTAACATAGAGGGAGGTGAAAATGTCACTTTTTTTTTTTTTTATTGAAAATGTCGGTCTTAGAGAACATGGCTAATTACAGACTTACCTGCCCAGTTGCAGTGGAGGTGTAAGGGGCAGACAATGTATCTATAAAATTACACAAGGGATCAGAGATAGCAAAGTGCAATGAACAAACATCTGGATTCTAGAGCCAGACTGCCCAGTTTCCAATCTCAGTGCTGTAACTTCCTAGTTTTTCATATAACCTCTCAATTCCATTTCCTCACTTATAAAATGTGGATAATATAATATTACTTCATAGTGGGGATTATGCCATAATATGTTCTGTATCTTTTTTTTTTTTTAAAGATTTTATTTATTTATTTGACAGAGAGAGAGATCAGATCACAAGCAGGCAGAGAGGCAGGCAGAGAAAGAGGAGGAAGCAGGCTCCCCGCTGAGCAGGGAGCCCGATGCGGGCCTCGATCCCAGGACCCTGAGATCATGACCTGAGCCGAAAGCAGAGGCTTTAACCCACTGAGCCACTCAGGCGCCCATATGTTCTGTATCTTGTTCATGATGCACAAATAATATGTAGCCAATGTCTTTCCATAGTCATACACTCAGGTCCAATGCATTATTTTTCAAAGCTGCTGATTGTTATATTCCATGGATATATTAGAATTTATTTGATCAATTTTCCCTGGATGTCATATATTTGGAGTCATACGGGATATAACGCTTTTAGACTGGCTTCTTTCACTTAGTAATATGCATTTAAGTTTCCTCCATGTCTTTTCATGGCTTAATAGCTCATTTCTTTTTCTTTTTAGCATTGAATAATATTGGCTTAATAGCTCATTTCTTTTTCTTTTTAGCATTGAATAATATTGCATCATCTGGATGTACAGTTTGTTTATCCATAATTCACCTCCTGAGGACATCTTCATTACTTCTAGGTTTTAGTAATTATGCATAAAGCTATTATAAACATTTCTGTGCAGATTTTTGCCTTGACATAAGTTTTTACCTCCTCTGGGTAGGTACCGAGGAGTGTGATCGCTAGATCATATGGTAAGAGTATGTGTAGCTTTGTAGGACACTGCCAAACTGTTTTTCCAAAGTGCCCGTACCATCTCTCATTTACACTAGCAATGAAACAGAGCTCCTCTTGTTCCATAAACTTGCCAGCACTTGGTGTTGGCAGTGTTGGGATTTGAGGTATTCTAATAGGTGTAGAGTTGGGTCTTGTTGTAATTTGCAATTCCCCAATGACATATGATGTGGAACATCTTTTCATTTGCTTATTTGTCTCCTATATATCTCTTGTTGAGATACCTGTTGAGGTCTTTGGACTATTTTTAATCAGGTTTTTTGTTTCCTTACTGTTAAGTTTTTTTTTTTAATTTTATTTATTTATTTGACACAGAGAGACAGAGAGAGAAAGAGAGAGATCACAAGCCGACTGAGAGGCAGGCAGAGAGAGAGGAGGAAGCAGGCTCCCTGCTGAGCAGAGAGCCCAATGCGGGGCTCGATCCCAGGATGCTGAGATCATGACCTGAGCCGAAAGCAGAGGCTTTAACCCACTGAGCCACCCAGGTGCCCAAGAGTTCTTTATATATTTTGGATAACAGTCCTTTATCAGATAAGTCTTTTATATATATTTTCTCCCTACTAGTGAAAGTGAAGTATCTCATTTCCATAGTCAATGAGCTGACAATACAAGAAAAACAGTTTGGTTGACATTTTAGGCATGTGGCAGCCATAAGCAGTTCTAAATAGGGAATTCTTGTGATCATAGAGTGAAAAGCCTATGACATCAGCCAACAACAATGCAGAAATCCTAAAGCAGAAAAGCCACAGGGCTTGTTCTTCTGAATGCTATATGGAAAATATTCCTAGGAAATAGAATTAAAATTTATTTAGAATTCTTCTCGGTCTAATTAAAAATATACATTTTTTATCAGGAAAATTTTTAGATATAATTTGAAGGCACTTAAGTCCCAAGTATATAAATTGGTGATTTGAAATAAAAAGTTCAAGGGGCGCCTGGGTGGCTCAGTTAGTTAAGCATCTGCCTTCAGGCTCAGGTCATGGTCCTGGGGTTCTGGGATTGAGGGATTAAACCCTGAATTGGGCTCCCTGCTCGGTGGGGAGTCTGCTTCTCCCTCTTCCTCTGCTGCCCACACACACACTCTCTCTCAAATAAATAAATAAAATCTTTTCAAAAAATTAAAATAAAAAAGATATAAAAAGTTCTAGTTTTTCTTTGAAGTTTATTTTACCTTGAAAATTAAACACAAATAGTCTAGTTGTGTGCCTTGATTACAAATTATTGTACCTTTTCTGTTCTACTTCCTATGGGTTAGATAACACTGCAGTAAATATCTTGTTATAACAAAATATTGGACACTTACCTGACGTTTATTTTTTAAATTAACTTGTTTATTTTTTTAAGATTTTATTTATTTGTCAGAGAGAGAGAGAGAGAGAGAGAGAGGAGGTCAGAGGTAGAAACAGGCTCCCTGCTGAGCAAGGAGCCCAATGCGGGCCTCAATCCCAGGACCCTGGGATCATGACCTGAGCTGAAGGCAGCTACTTAACTAACTGAGCCACCCAGGCGTCCCTATCTTATGTTTAAAAAGTGTTTCAGGGGCACCTGGGTTGTTCAATCATTAAGTGTCTGCCTTTGGCTCAGGTCTTGATCCCAGGGTCCTGGGATCGACCCCCTCATTGGGCTCCCTGCTTGGCGGGTAGGCTGTTCTCCCTCTCCCACTCCCCGTACTTGTGTTCCCACTCTTGCTGTGTCTCTCTCTATCAAATAAATAAATAAAATCTTTAAAAAAAGTTTTAGATAAGACTAATCAGCATTCAACTCAAAAATCCAGGGCAAAAACAAAAAGTTCTTGCTTAGGCTCTTGTTCTATAAAAGGGACTGATCATATCTGGTCTCAAAATACTGATTCTTAATGTTTGGGGATTAAGGTTCTATTAAAACCAGAAATACCTGCAAAAATACAGATCTATATATATAAGTGAAATCCTGTCTACAATTTTAGAGGTTCATGTATTTGTGGTTTCCCAACCAGAGGGTGCACAGCAACAACCCTATCTTAGGTGGCGTGTTATGGGGATTCATTTGGGGGAGGAGGGCACTTTTACTAACCAAACATACCTTCTGACTAACCTAGCTTTCCTCACTCCCTATAGAATCTGGGCTAAAATCAAGCTACTCTTTTGTTTTGAGATTTTTATTTATTTATTTATTTATATGACAGAGAGAGAGAGAGAGAGAGAGAGAGAGAGAGAGAGNTTTCTGACTAACCTAGCTTTCCTCACTCCCTATCAAATCTGGGCTAAAATCAAGCTACTCTTTTGTTTTGAGATTTTTATTTATTTATTTATATGACAGAGAGAGAGAGAGAGAGAGAGAGAGAGAGAGAGATCAGGCAGAGATAGAGGAGGAAGCAGGCTCCCTGCTGAGGAGAGAGCCTGAAGCGGGGCTCAATCCCAGCACCCTGAGATCAATGACCTGAGCCGAAGGCAGAGGCTTTAAGCCACTGAGCCACCCAGGCGCCCAAATCAAGCTACTCTTAACCCAAACTAGCAAATTCTCTTCATACTTGAAAGTAGTTAAATGAGAAAAAGAAATAGTTTTATAATCACTCCTATAGTTCATTGGTAGCACCATCATTTCCCGAACCAAATGACNTGGCAGAGATAGAGGAGGAAGCAGGCTCCCTGCTGAGCAGAGAGCCTGAAGCGGGGCTCGATCCCAGCACCCTAAGATCAATGACCTGAGCCGAAGGCAGAGGCTTTAAGCCACTGAGCCACCCAGGCGCCCAAATCAAGCTACTCTTAACCCAAACTAGCAAATTCTCTTCATACTTGAAAGTAGTTAAATGAGAAAAAGAAATAGTTTTATAATCACTCCTATAGTTCATTGGTAGCACCATCATTTCCCGAACCAAATGACCCTAGTTCCTAAAAATAACTCCAGTGCTATTCAACTGCTTATATTTGGCATATTCTTCATTCTTATTTGGGAAAGCACATTCCCTTCTCCAGCTGAAGAAACTCAGTGTCTGAAAAGAGCTGCCTAAAAACACTGCTCCCTCTGGGCTCTTAAAAATGTTCAGCATCTGAATGCTGGCAGGGAGTGCTCACGCCCAGTGGAGGCCATACTCAGCTCAGGACTGAGCAACAGAAAAATGGGGATGCTATATATGGAGAACAGGAAGCAGAAATAGTTGAGGCAGCCTCACTCATAAGTGACCCCAATTTAAAGCCATAATCCAACAACTGCTATCTAGAAAAGTAAAAGACTTAATAGCTTAGCCTGAGTTATAAGGGACATGGTGCAAATCAGGCCAGACCCTTCTGACAGTTTCCACCTTACTTTTTAAACAAGCAAAAGAATAAAGTTCCAACTAAACCTTCATGATGAGCTAGTCAAATATATGGACACATAAAATGTATACAGATTTGGTAGCTGTCTTGCAGCAAACTGAATTTTTCATGGTTGCTCTGCCAATTAGGGTATTGAGGATTGTTCATGAAATCAGAGTCCCCAAGCCAAAAAAACATGTTGCAAAATAAAAACACTTCCAGTTTCTCTGCATTATAGGATTATTTGCATGTTATTTGTCTATTTGGAGACAGAAAAAGAAGGAACTGGAAAGACTGTCTCACTCTTTCTTGTTTTTCTAAAAGTCAATTCCCAGGGCTGTTGCTTTTTCTTTAACCAAAGCACACAGATTCACATTTTAATAGAGGGATTTTAGTTTCTTAGGAAAAGAAATGGGGTTATTTATGATTAAGAAGCTTTTCTGGGGCACCTGGGTGGCTCAGTTGGTTAAGCGGCTGCCTTCAGCTCAGGTCACGATCCCAGGGTCCTGGGATTGAGCCCCTCATCGGGCTCCCTGCTCAGTAGGGAGCCTGCTTCTCCCTCTCCCACTCCCTCTGCTTGTGTTCCCTCTCTCGCTGTCTCTCTCTCTCTCTGTCAAAAATAAATAAATGAAATAAAATAAAATAAAATCTTTACTAAAAAAAGCAGCTCTTCCACATTAGTATTATGAGACATGATCAGCGACTTTTATTTCTTCTCTCCCCATCTGCTCATCTTTGTCCCTTTTTTAATGTTTAAAGAGGAATTACCTCCTAAGTGACTGGAGGTGGCAGATGAGGAAAATATATCTAGGTCTCCCTGTAGAAATAGCTCTTAGAAAATTTGCTGATGACTTACCTAGCCACTGTCAATCAATTTGTTCCAGAAGTCATCACATACATTTATAATGATATTTAAAACACAAGTCTTGGGACGCCTAAGTGGCTCAGTCAGTTAAGCATCTGCCTTCAGCTCAGGTCATGATCCCAGCGTCCTGGAATCCAGCCCAGTGTTGGGCTCCCTGCTCAGCAGGGAGCCTGCTTCTCCTTCTTCTCCCCACTGGGACACTCTTATTTATTGGATGACCATAGAATCTATCATTCATATTTGGATGTACTTTTGAGAACAAAAGGGGTGCTATTAATAATTATGCTTGGACAACAAACTCTGGCTATCTTGGGCATACCAGGACACAGAGTCTCCCTACTTATTTAAAAGTGATCTGGTGTGGATTGTGCCAGAGTGTGCCAGTCAACGGCCAACACCAAGAAATATTTGGTCTTAGGTATACTTCTATTCTTACAGTGCAGGTATTCATCCTTTGTTTTAACTGCACAGGATCCTCTGATACTTATTGTACTTGGAAAATGATTTATAAATGAACACGTACTAAACAATTTGCCCACAAACGTTTATACTATTTGAGGTTGTTTCCACTGTCAAAGATTGAAAAGCCTTCAAGCAATCGTGGGGTGATTTGTGCCTTACTGAACAGGGTAATATTGAGAGGGTAAGTCCCAAGACTGCTCAAAGTGCAAGAGAAAGACAGCTATCCACTCTTGAAGCCAAAATCGACTTCCTTACTCTCCATCCTGTATTTCATAATCATGGGATTAAATACAACCTGCTAGATCTAAAGGTCAGTAATCAAACTATGATCCCACTGTTTAAAAGAGATAATCGAGTTCCTAAGAACCTTTCGTTTCTTTTGTACCTCACTAAATATTAGTGGTTCCTTTCATTTTTGTAAGCCTATCCTTTAATTATACATAGAAGTAGGGATTAAAGGCGGATTGGAAGGAACCTGTGTATCCAATAAAGTCTTTGCCGGTGAGCAACATTGAAACTTCACTTTGGAGAACAGTAGATGAATAAAGATACAATGTTTTCCTTTTAAGATTTATTTATTTTAGAGAGAGGTGGGGTGAGGGAAGAGGGAGTGAGAGAGAGAAACCCAAGCAGACCTGGTGCTGAGTGCAGAGCTGGACACAGGGTTCAATCTCATGACCCTGAGATCAGGACGTGAGCTGAAACCAAGAGTTGGATGCTTAACCCAACTGTGCCACCCAGGGGCCCTGAATAGAGATATATTTCAAGGAACATATAGTAGTATGGTGATAAAACTAAAGGAAAGACCAACTTTTAATTATCAGACATAATGACTTATGAGATGGAAGAAGACAACTTTTAATTGGGAGACAGTATGGGTACAATATAATTTGTTTGAAAGTTAAGGTACCAATAGATATCTTATCATGATATGATCTAACAATGTGACTTACACTATTCTTACTAGGACTTCCTGTTCAGCATAGTAATACAGACCAATTCTTTTTTTTTTTAGTAGTCATAAATTTTACAGTTAGCTATCCATTAATAATTATATGAAATGAGAGTTAGAGCCATACTCCTGACCAATTACTGCTTTTCTCAGATAATATATTTTTTAAAATTTCTCTTTTTTTCAAAGCCCAGGACTTCTGTACATAAATTGCTACTCACACTTCAGCTTAGACAAATACTCTAACCTGGCCCCAAGGGAGCAAAAGGACCTATTTATTCATTTATTAAATATTAGCCGAGCCCCTACTATGTGCCCTGGAGCAGTGTTTGATACTGGAATTAGAGAGATGATTCAACTGCCCTTGAACTAATTTAGTTTAGGGTTGTACAAATCTAAACCTCATAATATTCTGTTGGCAAAGATAGCCTCCTCGGGCGCCTGGGTGGCTCAGTGGGTTAAAGCCGCTGCCTTCGGCTCAGGTCATGATCCCAGGGTCCTGGGATCGAGGCCCACATCGGGCTCTCTGCTCAGCAGGGAGCCTGCTTCCTCCTCTCTCCTCTCTCTCTGCCTGCCTCTCTGCCTACTTGTAATCTCTCTCTGTGTCAAATGAATAAATAAAATCTTTAAAAAAAAAAAAAGATAGCCTCCTCAAATGACACAAAGGGAAGAAAATTCCGGGAAATGTAGTGCAAATCAATTATGTTTTATCTTTGAACTTCAGTCTCCCATATTGAGACCAGGCTACCTCTGATTAATTTTGAACAATGGTGGAACCAACAATCCAAGAATCCAAGATTCTTTAAATCCAAGAATGTTGAGGTCTTGTGGCAGCTTTACTATTGGGATAGTAATACAGAAACATGATTTAGCCTCCTCCGTTAAGTGGGGGAAAATCATGTTCACTTCTTCGAGGTCTTTAGAGATGATCTAAGCAACAGATTTGATTTTGCTGGTAAGCAATATGCAAACTTTCCATAGGCAAGATTACTTTATGTTCTCTTATTTAAAATTGGCGGCCAAATGGGCATCTCAGCTTCTAATTTCCCCCAAGTGAAACTCCACTTCTCAGTTTCACAAATCTTATTTGAACTCTATCCCCAGCAGGGTGCTGCAGCTGGCCAGGTGGCAGGGCACATTTTCTGTTAACGGGATGGCAGCTTGCCAGCAGAATATTCTGAATTACTGGGTTTCAGTATGATGTTGGGTGGTACAAGTTTCAATCCTCTTATCAAAATGTGTCCAGCCTGTCTCATAATGAATGTTTCCCTTCTCTTTCAAATGTTTCTTCTCCAGCCCTCATCTCCACCTATTAAAAAAAAAGGGAAGAGAAACAGACTATTCTTATGGATGGAACTTTTCCTCCTATCCCTGTTCCCCGTAAATGGACCTCCCGATTAATCTGACCAAAGCAGATCACTCACTCGCCAGTTGTTTTTTTTTCTCTAAAACTTTCCTAAAAACCCACCTTCCCTGGCATCGCCCTCCTTCCTGTCTTCACCACCTCATAGACTCAAACCAAGCCACTATCCCTCCAGGAAAGGGTTGGCGTAGCTAATTCCCTCCCAGAAGTGAACCGTTTCGGGCCCCACGCCGCGCGGTCGGGTAGGTGGCCGCCTCGGTTTGCCGGGGACCGAAGGCGCTCCGGGACCACCCCGGGCCGAGGGGACCGCTGGGTGTGGCTCTGGGAAGGAGAATGTGAGACCGAGGAGGAGTCCGGCCAGGCTCCCCGCCGCCCGTGCGGCCCGTCTCGGGGCGGGACACCGCAGCCCGCCGGGGCCGTGCGCAGCACGGGTGCTGACCCCAGCGCCCCCCGCCCCGGCGGGAAAGGAAACTGAGGCACGGCGGAGGCCTGGCCGAG